>OZ023326.1:86990736-87515736 GCA_964007535.1 Brachyptera risi | reverse complement strand
ATGCCCATGGTCATTGATTTTGTAAGGTTAAACCACTACAAATTCAATGCCATGGTATACCCACAAATCATGTTGTGATTCGAGATTTGAAGCTACCCACTGGGCATGCCAGTGACATGCCCTGGGTACCTCCAGGACATTTGGGGCTTCCAGGGGTATGCTCAGGTGTCCATGCCCATGACATGCACAACTGGGTAGATTTTGGAGATACCCAGGGCATTCCCGTGTTTGTAGGGCTAACTTGCGTTATCATACTTCACAATTTGAATGATAGACAATTTAACCTCACTATCTCCATTCAACTTCTTGAGAGACTATTTCAGACAACTGAGCAAAAGTGAACGTCATTTTGCATGTATTTGTAAACAAAGTTAGTTCCTTTTATGACTACTAGGCCTACACTACGCACGATCGTTAGTTCTGAATATGTGGCCGGTAGATTGGTACACATTTTATTTTTGAAGTCACCATCTCAGACAGGCAAATGCAACCCTCAATGCATCTTGGTAACATCATTTGATGGGAGGTAACAATTTATGAGGGAGAGAAACCAAACCACCTACTTTATTTTTTTTAAGTTCGAGACATTTGGTTTTTTACTACAGTCGGTTGGTTTTAGGGAAAGTCGAGTATTATGTCAAAAGAGATAGAAGGTTGGACCATTTGGACAATCTTAATTCTGTTTAATTTTGAACATGTATGAAACGTATCGCTAATGTCCTTCATCATCTATTAACCCTTATTCATTTTTATCATTTTATAATTATCTGATATTTTTATATGTGACACATTCTATACAATGTATATTGTTCCCTGAATAAAGATTGTTATTATTATTATCATTATTATTATTTTCACTAAGCCTATTCACAATTATTAATCTTCACACAACTTTTATTTCACTGAATAAAATCACCAATTCCAAAACCAGCTTTTTCAAAAAGTCAATATGTGGGGCCTATTATATTTTTCAAACCATAAATTTTGTCGTGGTGTAGGCTCAAAAATAATCCCAATAAAAATATTAAAACCCAATATTGAAACTATTGCTTGGATTATTGCAAATCTCAGTGATAGGCCCTTCTTGCTACTCACACAACGTTGCCTGTATATTTATATAACTGTTCATGGGCAACATTACATTGAAACAAAATGGCAATGGCAAATACAATAAAATACAATAAAAAAAAAATGTGAAAAAAAAACTAAAAACTAAAATACAATGGCAGAACTGAAAATCAATTTTCAATTTTCAGAAAAACTGTACTTTCAACTGTTTCCTTCTAAACACCTGATCCAATTTATGGGAAGCTCTGCAATAGTGTGATCCAATTTTGTGTGAATATTCACTGAAGATTGACATATTTTCAAATGAGTTATTTTCAGTTTTCAAATTTTATCAAAACCATTTTTTTTCTGAAAAGTTGTAAAACCATTAGTATCAAACATCTATACAGATTCGAGTTGTACGAGTCTTCGTGTCCACAGAGAATGTCAGGCTCGACATCAAGCGAACCTTCCGACCGTTCAAGTACCTCTCGCAATTTCACTAAAAAATATTCGAAAGATAATTTTTAAAAAGTGGTTAAACGATAACTCCCCAAAAACTTTACAGTTCCAAGTTGGATCAGTAGGCCTATGCGTGTTCGTAAAGAAAAAAATATCCATCAACCAGTGAAGCAGTCAAAAGAAATTATATATGACTAGTCAAACGCAAAATATGCGTTGTAAGATGAGCGAGATATCTGAATAAGGTATAAAAGTCCTTGAAGTAGTTCTACCCTTGCTACTTTATCGACTCTGGTATTCTACACACCTTGATATCTGAATAAGCTATAAAAGTCGTTAAAGTAGTTCTACCCTTGCCACTTCATTGACTCTGGTATTCTACACACCTTGACGCATATAAAAAATACTTCATTGTTGGTCAACTCTTGAATCTAGAAAGCAGTGAATCTCGACAACTAAATTCTGTCACAATTTTTATGATATATTTTATGAATAATATATAATATAATATTATCATATATATGATAATATGAATATTATCAGTCATTTTATTTTTTTTCTTCAAAACGACTGATCAGAATTGCTTAAAAAATCGTAATAATGTGTAAAATACATGTATACACATTTAGAGAGAATTTCATTCCATTTGGAGAGATTTCATTTTTCAACATTTTCCGCCCAGCCAAATCTTATGGGATTTTTAGAAACTTTGAGATGATGATTCTCAAAATCGGTCTGACCGATTCATCCCAAAAACTATACAGTTCTAAGTTGGATGAGTTTGAGTGTACAAAAAAGTTTCATGTTGATCAGTCAACCCTTGCGACCTGTGGAGTGCTTACAAACAAAAAAAAAAAAAAAAAAAACACACAGACAAAGCCCTATAAGAGTGGGATGGAGACTTCGCTACGCTCATCAAAAAACAGAGGAAAACATTTTGAACCTAATGGAAGACTGTACATACGCTCATCCAAAAATAAGATGAACCAATCCCTCAAACTTCACTGCATAATAATCAGGCATGTCTACATAAGCCTTGCTGAAAAATAGACATCACTGACAGCACTATTTGGGCAGCTTGCATTCAATCGTGAGATGTTACATTCCATCGGCTACAATACGACCACAGTGGAACAACATATAATGTGTCGTTCAAATAAACTAGGCAAACGCGTTATGTGTTGCCGCGTTGATGCATGAGCTGGAACATATCAACTTATCTTTGGATTGGTTATTATATATATATACACCTTGAGATCCAAACCATTAGATCACTGCCATCTTATTTTTCATTATTAATTTCTATGATAGTAAAGAAGGCTTTGTTTTAATCGTTTACAATCAAGTGGTGTCACCTGTAGCTTGGATTTAATAGGTATCTTAATAGCTTTGAATGATTCATAAACATTACATTATATATATTTTTTACATCAAAACGGCTGATCCGATTTGAGTGGAAGTTTGGAATAATGTGTATCATTATCAGATTAAAATTCCCTGAGAATTTGAATTCTCTTGGGTGAAACATTTTTCCTGAATCTTCTTCTCTGGGTTATATTCTTAAGGGATTTTTGAAAACTTTGAAATGAGTTCTCTCAGAAGTGGTTCAACCGATCGCACCTCAAAACTATACAGTATCGAATTAGATAAGGATACTTGTGTGTGCCAAGTTTCAACTAATTTTAAATTTTCGTCTGACCTGTGAAGCGCGAAAAAAAAAAAATGAAGTACTTTTTTCCCGGATTTGGTGAAATTGAGTCTTCGCTTTGCTCATCCAAAAACAAATGTAGTATAGTTTAAGCAAAAGTGAAGATGACCCACCAGCTACAATAGACCTTTTTCGAAAAGAATAGGCCATCTAGCGGCAACGTTTGAATTAGAACGGGATGTTATTACTTGCGTTCGAAAGTCTTATGCTGCCAATGCTATTTAGCACATTTGACTTATATTATTGTGCGTTACAGTGAACGTATTTACTCATAATATGATAGTAGTTTCAACTGGAGTGAACTGAGACTGAGAGATGATGCAAGTTATATACCTCCGTGTTTTGCCTTTAACCCTGTGGATAAGCAGGCCGACTTTTTGAACAGTGGGCTGCTAAAACTCCCAGAATGGAATACCAGCGATCTCGGTCGCTACGAGGCATAAAGCGCCTGCACATTGTATAATCAACTACCTTAGAAGTTCAAAAGATATAGATGATGAAATAGCTTTCAAAACTAGACTGAAACTTTTTATTGTTAAGAAATGCATTTATGAAATTGACGAATATAAAAGGGCGAGTGGACAGAGATGTCGTAATGCAATGTTCATCTCATTTCAACCGATGGGAAACAACGTGTCATGCCCAATTTCAATAACATTTTATTATCTGCGACTTATTTCTTGACATTCACCTTTTATTATTATCTAGATATTTTTGTACCATATTGACGTCTGTAGAATGTCCTGATTAACGTACTATTTCCAATATTTGTGTAGAAAGTGTTTTTGGGTTGGGGTTAGTGGTCAAGGTTGATGTCCTAACCTTGATTGAGGGTGGAAAATTATGGTTTAAATACTGTCATTTCTCCAAAACACCAATTTACCCTCTACCACGAAAAAAAAAAATTGGCGTGGTAGGCCTACGTGAATTGGCAAATTTACTAGGGATGTCGGCGGGTAGCAATTTTTGCAGTCGGGTGCCCGTCATCATTACCCGGGTAATCAAAGTTTTTTTAATGTAAACTATGCTTATCTACTTTTTATTTAAATGTATTTTATCGTCTCATTTACCACAGGTTACCATTATTAATGTTGCAACTATAAACAGTCTGCTCATATCATATCACTGACCCTCTCAGCACAACATAATCTACCCAAACACATTGGTTGTGTCAACTTGAGTGAATGTGGCATGTCCCCTTTTTTGTAAACAAAGGGTCGTGTGTTTAAGCGGTATGCAGAAGTGTTAGAACTGTGGTCACTACGAGTGCCACGGTGTTGGAGGGAGGGGGGGGGGAAGCAGCATGTGCGAGCCAGATGTGACTGGTGATATCTATGGTCTAGAGCAGGGCTGCCCAACTGGCGGCCCGCTGGACCTTTTCAAACGGCCCGCAGTATGATCTTCGCAATTTTGCATCACTCATAACTTCATACAAACTCTACAATCACTGCAATTAGGTATAATATTCTGCGTAGTCAAGTTGAGAATATATCGAGAATCCTTGCGCCATATCAGTTATAAAGACCTAAATAAAGACATAAGTTTAAGAACTGCAGTTCGAGTAATTGAATCTTGATTTTAAAAAGATCAGTTGTGAGAAGCTCGAGTATGTGTGTATTAAAAATATTTTGTTTGTATACTGGCGTATCACATTGTGAACAAGTGAAAAATAAATACAAATTATTGAACAATCAACTGTGTGGCCCACCTCAAATTTGTCCATTCTAAAATGGCCCTCTTGAGATATCTAGTTGGAAAGCCCTGGTCTAGAGAGTAGTAAAGGAGGCCTAAATTCTTTCGTTTTTCCCGCCACACAAGCGCGCTTTGTTTACAAGTTATCTGTCAGTGAAAATGAAGAACAAAAGCTTGCGTTGTGAAAAGTGGCGGTTACCCGGGTAAGGAATATTGGAGTCAAGTAGTGGTGTACCCGTACCTGACCCGGGTACCCGCCGACAACCCTACTATTTACCATATTGTATTCCCTTGATGGTATTGTATATATATTGTATTGTCTTGTTGTTTGTATATTTGTATTTGTATTTGTATTTATTGCCGTTTCTTATTAAAGAACAATATTAAAATTGTATAAACATTGTCAGAGATATTAGAAAATAAAATTATAATAATAATACATAAATATAAATAATAGGATAGAATGTAATAGCTTATGTGTCAATGATTTAAACCTGATTGAGAATTAAAATAGTCTTCTATACAATAAAACTTGTTTGTATGTAAGAATTTAATGGTCTCATTTTTGAACTGCTTTCTACTTCTCGAGTCCTTGATGTGGGACGGAAGTCTATTATAAATTCTTCTTCCGGACTGCGCTGGTCCCCTGACTGTAGAGTCGAGACGGCAATATTCATGGGCAATCAAGTTAGACCCTCTGGCATTATGGAGATGTTCTATGTTTTCAAAGAGGTCCGGGTTATCTTTGACAAATAAACACACCGACAGTATCAAGTGTTGACTGTCTATATATTCTATGTACCAGTCCTTTGGACGAAAGATGAAAATAAATGAATGAATAAATTACCTGTTTGATGTCGACACCCACTGTACGATTGTTAGCAGCACGATGGCGCGTAGAATTGACCACATCTTCAGTTTCAACAAGCTTGCGTTTATTGCAAAGGTTACTCCGCACAGTATGATGTTAAATACTCCACATAGCCTAACACTTGTGGCTTGATCTATCAAAAGAATAACTGAAATTCTCACAACTGATTCATGGTTCAGTTCTGGAGACTGTACACTTGGCTGAACTTTGAACTCCTAGACAGTGATGACATATTTGGGTGGGAGAATTAGGCCCACTTATTTACTAGTTCTGTACTGTATTTGATAAACAATAAAAACAAGATGGTTGCTTTCTAGAAATATCAACTGTCCCAACGAAACAAATGACCTATAAACATTCAATGCCCAATACACATCTGTGAAATAAAGAATTAATGAAACACCTTCAGAGATGAATAAATGTTAGAAATTCAATTAAAAATCAATTAAAAATGAAAAAACAATTACTGTTACATGCTTTAGAGTAGATAGTGTTTGTGGAGGTGAAAACAGGAAGATGAGGTTGGCACAATGATTTGTTGTCACTTGGATAATTAATTACAAATATTATTTGTTATTAATTACTTGATTAATTCAGAATAGATGTTGCCTGGAAGCCTTGAGATGATATCAGGAGTGGATGGTTGACCTGTGGGGTCACGCGATAAGATAACCAAGGTCAGCTGGCCGCCAAGAACTATAAAAACGACCTCCTCCAATTCACGGAAACAGCAGTACAAAGAATGCCAGGACACGACCGTCAATTATCTACAAATGTTTTATCAATCATAAAAAGAATTGTCTTCATTTTTTAATTTTCAAGAAAGCATTTTCAATGACAGATTAAGAGTCCATGGGATTCGATTTAACGAAATATCAGTTTTTTTATGACAACTTTTGAACGGTATGAGATATCAAAATTCCAATACGCGAGAAACACAGATAATTATAATAGCTTCAAGATGATATAAGTTATAACTATTCAAGTCATGTCGCATAACTGTCTCGAGTATACAGCTAAAAAATTTGTTTTTTCAGCCTTATACGCTCGACAGTTGTGCAACATGAGTTGTATAGTTATATTTTAGATCATCTTGAAGCTATTATAATTATCTGTGTTTCTCGCGTATTAGAATTTTGATATCTCATACCGTTCAAAAGTTGTCATAAAAAAACTGATATTTCGCTAAATCGACTCCCATGGACTAAGAATTATAAGAAAATATGTTCAACTTTATAAGAACATATTGACGAAATGTTTCACCGTTAGTATCACAGTTAAGAGCCCGCATCTAAGCTGAGCATGTTTCTCTTCGAAATGCTCGACCCAAGTTCGATGTGCGCTCAAAAGTTTGGTAGTGGGTTGAAAAGTGAAAAAAGAATAATATTGGAAGAGTTCCAGTAACCATGCTAGATGGGGGAGTTTTGCATTTCATAATTTGGACAAAATTTAGTTACATTACACATTTTGGCCACGGAAATTGGGAAAACTGTAGAATAAAAGGTGAATCAGAATTTCAAATATTGATAAGCAAAGTTGAACTTGAGGATGTGCGTTTGTAATTTATTTCTACCATTATTCGATGATCGGGAATTGAGCAATGAAAACCATCAAATTAGGCACATTTTGATTCAATTATTGCTCCATAATAAAATTATTCTCCAATTTTCGATTAGGCATATCTAATTGTGAGGATATTTTTTATATATTGCATTTTACCACAAGTCCGTAGTGTTTGTAGTTCTTGAGACATATGTGGCAAAAGTGCACTCTGTAGATCTGTATAAGATGCGGGCTCTTAAGGATGAAGGAGTACAAAAATAATGATGATAAGCCTGGGATATATCAATTGGGCAATTGTATGTTACGTAAATTCAATAAATGCTTATGTCTAATAAGGAAAATATCATTTATTCATTTTTTCATCATGACTCAATCGCAATTTTACATTTGGTACAATCTTTTTCCATCTCATTCAGAATGTAAACAAGAAAATATTAGTACTTTTTTCTTTACATGACATAAAATGGTAAATCCCGATTGAAGAGGTACAAGCCAAATTTCAATAGCGCCACGTAAAAATCTGATAATTGCAAAAACCAATGCATGACCAATGCAAAAATAGGATAAGTCAACTATCCTTTTTGTAAATTATGGAAACAGTCTAGATACTGCATTCTTATGATATGAGATTCAAATGTTCAATTTACCGCATAGATTTAATTAGCAATGTTCTTGGTTGGCGCATAACAAGGCGTGCCAAGCTTTCACGTGGCCACTCAATTATTGTTCCATACAAGCAATTACTCTAAATAGGCCTAGTGACTTGATTCACGTTGCTATAGCTACCGAGGGTACCACAAACTCATTGAAGTACGCACTTTGCTTCACTCATTTTGTTACGAAAATATTTACAATAGTATTCTATTCAATTTACTTTTTACACTAATTATTTGCTTTCTTTAGATTAACTTACGTTCCTAGGACGCCTACAGTGTTGAACAGGATGATCTAGAGGGTCCGTGCGACGCTAGAACATCTCAACGACTGGTTCTAGGATCGCTACCACAATATATAATAATATCCTCTAAGCAACAATTTGCCTGAAATGATTGTTAAGTGAAATAATATCCAGAAGTATGAGTGAAGAAAAAAAATAGAATAAAATGGTAAAAATATATATATAAAAAAATATTACATAATATAAAATAAGTTCTATAATGACTCTGACCTTGAGTCTTGGACGGTTTGACCTTGAGACTAATTGCGCGCACCGAGGTAAAACATCATACCTCCTATAAGAAACGCACTTGTTCACACATTTCTACCCGAGCATTACTTGACCTTGTTGCCTAACGATACGAGCAAGGCTACAGCACTGGACAAACTTTACATCATTTCTAGATTAGCAACGACTAATTGCGCTTGAACAATTAAAAGACAAGACGACATGGATAGAAGCGTTGTTTTTAAAGAGGCCTGCAAGAAAGGCTTGAGAGTACAGTACACTGGAGTCGGTTTTAGGCCCGGTATTACCAAGTCCGGTTAGCCTTTATCTGACAGTTCAAACTTGTTATCACCATGGTTACTTATGCTATTTGTTTTCACCAACTCTCAGATAAATACTAACTGGCCGTGGTAATACTGGACCCTAAGGTCCAAGTCCAGTTAGCCTTTATCTGACAGTTCAAACTTGTTATCACCATGGTTACTTATGCTATTTGTTTTCACCAACTCTCAGATAAGTACTAACTGGCCGTGGTAATACTGGACCTTAGGTCCGGTATTACCAAGTCCAGTTAGCCTTTATCTGACAGTTCAAACTTGTTATCACCATGGTTACTTATGCTATTTGTTTTCACCAACTCTCAGATAAGTACTAACTGGCCGTGGTAATACTGGACCTTAGGTCCGGTATTACCAAGTCCAGTTAGCCTTTATCTGACAGTTCAAACTTGTTATCACCATGGTTACTTATGCTATTTGTTTTCACCAACTCTCAGATAAGTACCAACTGGCCGTGGTAATACCGGGCCTTAGGTCCGGTATTACCAAGTCCGGTTAGCCTTTATCTGACAGTTCAAACTTGTTATCACCATGGTTACTTATGCTATTTGTTTTCACCAACTCTCAGATAAGTACCAACTGGCCGTGGTAATACCGGGCCTTGGTCAGAAGAAATATTCACACTACTTCTTGTTGTGCATCTTTGTTAGTATCGTACAGTACTGTTGGAGCAAATAACAAATAAGTTGAGGTAATACTGTCGCTATGAAGTTATTTGTACATATTGGCTATCAATGTTGAGCATCTTATATGTGCTGGTTAGTATTAAGTAAAGACTGCCAGTTAAGTGACTGCAAGCAAGCCAGAAACACCCGGATAACTAACTGAAGACAAACACGTCTACTGTGTTGACCCACCAGAGATTCACTTGTACGACTGTCCTCGGCTGTTCTAGACCGTCTTCAGCAGACAACTATGTATAATAACTACAAGTAACATTGAAATCAGCTGAAAATACCTCCATTACAATACTATATCGAGAAATCAGGAAACATTGCGGTTATCTCTCGCAACAGGACCTAAGGTTATCGCTCGCAACAGGACCTAAGGTTATCACTCGCAACAGGACCTAAGGTTATCGCTCGCAACAGGACCTAAGGTTATCGCTTGCAACAGGACCTAAGCACACTCATAATTGTGGTTCACACAACTAATAAATTGTCCTCAATGATAACAAAAATAAATGAAGTAGAGAAAATAAAAAAATGATAACACCTTTAACTTATTCACACAATTTTGTACGAAACAGAAAGTTTGCTCTTGCAAAGCACTCGTCTCCATAAACTATTGGTATCGTCTTTACAAGGCCCTACAGTCACTATGTTCACTCTACATCATGTGTGCCTAATGACGGCAGAATGATTGTTCAATATATCAATCCGGTACATTCGAGAACCCAGGGGTTAAAACACCCGCTACAGCCTTACGGTAACATAAAATGCTCGTTCGATACAATAACACTTTGACATATCGGTATAAAAATCTTAAAATACGTGAAAAAAAATCTTGATATTAGTACTTCTTTGTCTGTAACAAAAAAGAAACGAAACTCCCACATTGATATACAGGACAAACAGATTCTTACCAGCTACGCAATAACCTTTGCTTAGACAGACGTCGACCCTAATCACAGGGTGATCATCGGTTACTTGATAATGCACACTCGGTCACTCTACGGACACTGTTTACACGCGGACCGCGCGCGGCTGTTAGAGGTGTGCCGGGCGCAGGTGTCGGAGAACCAACGACGCCGCGACGACGAGTACGACGGCCAGCGGGGCTCGGGCCGCGGCGGCCATGTTGTAGATCGGACAGTACGGACACTGGCTGCTGCCGCAAACCTCGCAGATGTTCAACACGTACGTCGGCAGCGAGTCGAAGATCGTCTCGTTGAAACGTTCTACAAAACAAACGCTCAGTTTAGAACCCACGTTGGGCCTGGTTTATGTTTTGCAAAATATTCAAGTCACTAAATAGATAATATAATTAATATAATTAATATATAATATAATATATAAATAAATATAATATAATATAATTGATATAATTAATAATATAATTATAATTATATAGTTTTATAGAAGATTACTAGAGCTGAAATAAACAGTACAAACCCCATAAAAATTAGTGATATTCAATCTAATAAAACAGTTGTTACAATAGGGCTTGAATTTAAACTTGAAACTTCCCATTCAATGAAATAACTTGAATCATTCATAATAGAATGAAAACCTCTTGAAATAAGAGAAAGAGCCAAACTAAATAAAACAACAAAACTTACTAAACAAATTGATAAAGATACCATGACCTAAAATGAATTCCCATCCATATCCTTGACACCACAAATCAAAGTTTTTATTAAACTATCCAAGTTTACAGCCAAAGCAACAAGGCTCACTCTTTAAAATCGATAAATTTAAGGGAACTCAATGCAAGATTAGCAATAGGGTATGCCCGGGAATACCCTATTGCACATCTGTGAACCCCTGAATAGATTTTACACGATATACACACAAGATATATTGACAAGATCAGTACGATAAGGAGTAAATATCTAGTAGGGAAGGTTTGCGAGTTGTAAAACTTCAAGCAGAGTTTGAGCAGGATATCGCGCTTGAACTCACTCAATTACGATCAAAGACTCGGATCAAAATTTCACGAGTCATAGTTGAATTCTAGATGAAGAAAACACCGACAGCGTCAGGCCTGTATTTACTTCTCAGGTCTAGTTGCGGTGCATGCGTATTCTCTCACGATCCATAGCTTTAGAATCATGCTCGCTCAAGAATAGGTCGTTATTCACGGAAAAGTTGTGTGTCTGCACAAAATCGCTTGAATCGCTTCAATAGAAGAACATCGCAACCCTGAGAGAAGATTTAGCAAACGATGACAATATTCTTTTTTTTTTTTTATATTGGGTTTTAACGACGCACTGTAATGATGACTGAGATCTATTGGCGTCGGATGAATGATTAATGAGATGATGGGATGATGAGATGAAGGTTTTTATGGGTAGTGGGAAGGATAGCGGGAAGGAAGTGGTCGTGGCCTATATTGTGGGAACCATCCCGGCATCAGCCTAGACTACAGAGGGAAACCACGTAAAACCCCTGTAAAGATGGACGGTGGCGGGGATCGAACCGGGTTCGATATGTCCCTTCACCTCCCGGGTCACACGAAGTGAGTGCGCTAACCACTCAGCTACTGTGCCGGTCAATATTCATTTCCCCAATTTTAGAGAAAACTAGAAACTATCATCTCCATTTCAGATTGATTTATGCATCCTCCGGGACCCGGCCCTTTTTCCGAGTCGTGACGTAGACATTACTCGATTATTCTGTTTGAAAATGTTTCTGTAGAGAATCAGTAACGCCTACGTCATGCCTAGAGACATGTAAATATAGCTTCTATTTTTTCTTCTCATAGCATTTAGAATTTGAAAAATTCTTGCACTTTGGTGCATCTGTTACTTTGAAACATCGTGTTTTGCAGCGCAACAACGTTCTGTAGCCTAACAACAGTAAAACCACTACATAACGTACAATAGGCATACAGAAGGAACTTTTCTATTGATATTTTAAAAAAATAGTCTCCACAAGCAGGTTAACCTTACGCCTCATCTGCTGACTGCATTTTCAACAGCACATTTTTCCAAATTCCCCAACTAACTTCACCCGTTTACACCTCAATTGAGATAATTTCGAGAAAAATAGCATCTATAATGGTTCTATTCTGAACATAGCGTCTATATCGCCAAAACATTGAAAAATAGCGGATTCAGACGTTTGTAGCGCTTTGTCGCCTTTTCAAAAACATGATAGAACAAGACCAAATGTATTGAAACATGAAGAAATATCAGGAAAACATGTAAAGAAGCACTTTTAAATTTCATCGCTTTTATAGCAATTGCTATTTTTACATGTCTCTAGTCATGTCTCACGGTCTCTGGACGACAAAAACACTAACCACGCCTTTCTGAAATTGAGATGACGATTTCTAGTTTTCTCTGAAATTGTGGAAATGAATATCGTCATCTTTTGCTCAAATCTCGTCTCAGGTTTGTTATGTCCTTCAGACGAACGCTGCCTGAACAGCGTATATCTAGCGCTAGCAAAGACCTTAGTATCTAACTTCGTTAGAAGACGTAAAACTAAGCCTTCTAAGCGACGACAGAGCGATGCTAGCGCACGTATCGTAGTGGAGTGAATTATTCTTCTGGCTGGCCAGTTGGAATGATTTCGAAAATGATTTTTTTCTCACACCTTCTTGGATTCACATGATTATCAAAGTAATGTTTTTCTTCGAACCAATATATTTCATGCACATTTTATGTAACATCAATATGCCTAGGCATCATGAGTGGTCGAAACAACGCTATCTGTTATTTCACCGAGTGTTTTAATTATGTAATCAAGGCAAAAGAGAAGTAATTCTTCAGATTCGGGGAGAAACGGGAACGTAAGTACAGCCTAGGCTTGACCAACTCTTGAAATATCTGTTCATTCGTACATCTCCGTACTATTTGAAACTTATTACACGTCACTTCGGTTTTATACGCATTGGACATATTGGTGGTAAAGCAGATATCTCTTTTCTAATTCACTCCACTGCGACAGGTAGCACTAGTGAGCAATGTCGCCAAGCGTTACATGGTAAACAAGCTCAGTACGGTTTTATACGCATTGGACATATTGGTGGTAAAGCAGATATCTCTTTTCTAATTCACTCCACTGAGACAGGTAGCACTAGTGAGCAATGTCGCCAAGCGTTTAGATGGTAAACAAGATCAGTTTTACGTCTTCTAACGAAGTTAGATACTAAGGTCTTTGGCGCTAGCTTGGCCAAGTGATGACTGGATAGCTGTAGTGTGCGGCGTGCTCACCAGGGGCGTAATAGTCGTAGACGCGGATCGGCATGTAGCGAGACATGTTGGCCACGGGGAACCAACGTTCAATCGTGAAGTTGATGCACGTTTCTTTCTCGTCCAACTGAAAACAAGAAAATGACATTGATTTTTCAAATTTATTTTTATTAATTTTAAAATCACAGCTGTGGAACATCTTTATCAATGAATACAGTGTTAAGAAGTACTAATGATGCTGTCCACTCTTTCAGTGGCTAATTGCTTTTCTTGATTGATGGATTGCTTTTTGGTTGATTTTATTCATATTTTTTGGAAAGGCTATATCGCAAATTTACAATTTTAAATCTAACAGCATTTTGCTTGTAGTGTTGAGATAGTGGTGGATTTCCATCTTCTCCTGTGGTATCACGTTTGACCTTTCCAAGAATAGTATATACAGTGAAACCTCTATGCATCGTTCCCGGATCTATCGTTTTCCTGGATGTATCATTCATTTTTTCTAGTCCCACTCCCATATAATCGATGTTAAATTTTCCTGGACGGATAGTTTTCCTGGTTTGATGGTTTTATTTTCCTGGTCCCTTGAAAAACGATGGATAGAGGTTTCACTGTATAGTGTATAGTGAAACCTTATTTTCACTTCCTAGATCGAGTGTAAAGGACCGTTTTCATAGCTCGCGGCAGGCGGCAAGCGGCAGGCAGCAAGTGTTTAAAAAAACGCCTGCCGTCTGCCCTGTTCACAATTCACATAGTCGCGTTTCTTCACACTCACTTAGAGATTTGTCCAATTTATTTAAATATGTAATTCTTGTTCAATTCAGGCGGTCAAGTGATTTTAAGTATCGTATTACGTGGCACGCAAGAACTATCATGGTGTATATCTGAAAAGTACTGTTTTGGAAGTAATATTCTGACATAACCCTACCACTTGTATGACCACTTGTATGAGTGAGGGTATTTAACCGCGGCATTTTTTTCCAAAGTTAAATTTATTCCATGTCTCACGGTAGAGAGTAGGGATGACATCGATTCTCAAAATCGGGAATCGATTCTCTATGCTCCAGAATCGATTAAAAATCGATTTTGAAAAAAAAAATCAAAATTAAAATCAAAAAAAAAAAATTTGAAAAAAAAAGTTTTCTCAAAAAAGTAGTGTAATTTGAAACTTTTTTTTTCAACCTTCCCAAGGCGTTCACGGGAAAAATAGCTGCTAGAGACTTCTTTGAACTGAACTGTACCATTTGGGTATTTCCGTCAACGTTCGGCTGTCAGACGTGACCGAATGGATAGCTTTTGTCCAGATAGTAATATCTCAACAATACAGAATAATATAGACAACAAAATGAGCACTTATTACAACGTAAAGAAGTACAGCACTGAACCAAAAAAAAAAAAAAAAAAAAATTCCAAAAAAAAAATTTTTTTTTTTTGAAAAATCGATTTTTTGATTTGAGAATCGTTTTACATCAGAATCGATTCTTAATCGATTCTCGATTAATCGATGTTATCCCTAGTAGAGAGCAACAAGTGCAAGCAGTAGGGATTTCATTCATTCTGATTGGCCAGGTGAAAAAACGCCTGCCGCCTGCCGCGAGCCATGAAAACGGGCCTTTACTTGATCAGCAGTGTCGTTTGTCCCATTATCACGCTTCACAATGCATGTTGAAAAGATTCGTATTCTGTAATTTTGATGAAGTTTCGGTTTGGATTCGGTTCGAAATAAAGAAAATGGATTCGCACACCCCTAGAAAAAATGTTAGAAAAATATGCTTCAAAGCAGTTTTAGATTTTGTCGCTTTCATAGCACTGCTATTTTCACATGTTTCTAATCATTGGGCGTGAGAATAAGATGGAATGGATGAACACTCACGTAGTCGAAGTAGAAGAGCACTTTCTTCTCCTGGTAGCGCGCCCGCTGGAGGTTGTGCACCTGTCGAGACCGGATGTACGCGTCCAGCTTCTGCTGCTGGATGATGTAACCCGTGGGAATAGCTATGTCCAGGATGGCCATCCCGGACCTCACAGACTCGTTCAGGTTCGTCCAGCTGGAACCAAGGTCACAGGACAAGTCAGAATTGTACGCAGTTTCATAGACGCCCACAAATTAGTAGGGAAGGGGTCATCTAACATGTGACAAAGTGTGACAAGAGGGAAGAGGGGGTTATATAAAATGGTCTATCTATATTGGGTTTTAACGACGTACTATACTGATGGCTACGATCTATTGGCGTCAATGAATGATGAATGAGATGGTGGGATGATGAGATGAAGGGTTATTTCATTAGGTGTTTTGGATGGTGGGAAGGAGTCAATCGTGGCCTGTTGTTGAGGAACCATCCCAGTATTGACCTGAACAACAGAGGGAAACCACGAAAAACCCTGTCAGGATGGTCGACCATGGTGGGAATCGAACCCCGGTCTCCTGAATGACGGTTCAGTGCGTTACCACTCGGCCACGCGTCTTGGTTTTATATAAAATGGTGTTATTGTTTACTGTTTGCTTAACGACCCCACCAGTAGCTAGGTTATATGGGGGTACGAATGAGCAGGTGATAATGAAAAAGTGAAGTGATGATAAGTGAAAGGACGCTTACAAAAACCCGTGTATTGTGCGGGACTCGAACCCACGCCCAACGGTGGCATCAGTTTCTAACGCAGTGCGCGATACTTGACCGAGGCACAGGGTCAGCAAAGTTCAATCTATCAGGGACTTGTCTGAAATATCAATCTGCAAAATGGTTTCAATTTCAATTTCACCTCCAATTCAATTCAAGTTTCAATTTTAATTTGAGTTTTGATTTTAATTTCAAAATCACGATAATCGAGTGTTCTCACTGTATTTATTGTGAATTCTTGTTTCTAATAAACTGGTTAATGAATGGTGCAAGATCAATGGTTCGAGTGGAAAAGGAAGAAAATGGCTGATGATCGTGCGGGAACGAGCGTAATGTCAGCGCCCGGCTGCACCCACCTCTGGCAACTGTTGTACGTGATGTGGGACTGATTCCTGCCGTGGAAGTTGGCGCGCGTGTGCAAGGAAAATGCACGCACCGGTGGCTCGGTTTGGAACTTCTCAATGTCCACGTTGTATTGGACGGACATCTGCAAGATGGCGTATCCCGCGCCCGTAGCTTGAACCTTGACCGTGCCCCAGGCTTCGGGGATCTGAAATCAATCAACGAATCTTCATTTACTCACAATACAATACATTGAATAACAGTACATTCAAGTATTCAGTGGTAAATGTCCCAATATCATAATTCTCAAAGAACCGGTATAATTCTGAAGTGACTAAGTTTTAAAATTCAAATAGTTGAATAATTAATTAAATTATTCAAACATGAATAATTAATTAAATAACAGTCTGATGATCTCACACTTGAATCTTAATTAATAATTATAGCTAGAGACATGTAAATATAGCTTCTATTTTTTCTTTTCATAGCATTCAGAATTTGAAAAATAGCACTTTGGTGCATCTATTTTTTTGAAACATCGTGTTTTGTGGCGCAACAACGTTCTGTAGCATAAGAACAGTACGGTAACGGTAAAACCACTAGATAACATACAATAAACATACAAGAGAAACACCCCCAATTGATATTTTTCAGAAAAATAATTTCCACAAGCGGGTTAAACCTTTGCCTCATCTGCCGCCTGCATTTTCAACTCCACTTTTTTCCAAATTCGTCAACTAACTTCACCCGTTTACACCTCAATTGAAATAATTTTGTAAAAAATAACATCTATAATGCTTCTATTCCGAATAAAGCATCTATATCGCCAATACATTGAAACGTAGCAGATTCAGACGTTTGTAGCGCTTTGTCGCCTTTTCAAAAACATGATAGAACAACATCAAATGCATTGAAACATGATGAAATATTAGAAAAACATGTAAAAAAGCACTTTTAGATTTCATCGCTTTTATAGCAATTGCTATTTTTACATGTCTCTAATTATAGCGTAGCAACCTAATTCTAAATCTAATAATCTCTGTCTGAAGGTTTTAGCTGATGGCCAGTCTTCAAATACCTTCTGAGGTAAAGCGTTCCAGTCTATGACTCCTTGAGCTACCCTTCAATTCAGACCCTTTCTCGTTTGTCTAGTTCTCTCTAACTTGTAACTATGATCTAGCCTGCTAACAAATCTAGGTGCTCCAAACCTGTCTCTGATATCTTTCCATGCCTTCACTCCATTGTATGCCTCATATATTGCTACAGTAGAACCTCTTTAGTACGTTTCTCTTTAGTACATTTTTGATCTTAGTAAGTTTTATTTTCTAGTCCCATCTATAAGCTCTTACATGTTAAATAGTTTCTTTAATAAGTTTTTCACTTTGGTAAGTTTTTTTTGTCTGGTCCAATCTATATGTTCCTACATGTTTAATAGTTTCTTAAGTAAGTTTTTCATTTCCTCAAGTTTTTTTGTCTGTTCCCCTGAAAAACGTACTAAAGAGGTTCCACTGTATCAGTCTAGCCGCCTTCCTTCTCACAACAAGCGTTTCCCGCTCGAGTTTCTCTACCATTTCTGTATCACTCTTATAGTTATAGCTGCTAATGAAAACAACAATCTAGAAACACCTGGAAAATGAAAAAACTCGCGCTTGCCACCAGACCAATTAGTAGTTGTAGGAAAACGCAGTATATGCGTTGTGCGGTGAGCTTAGAACAGGGGCGAAGGAGCCGGGGGGTCAAGGGGTCAGCCGACCCCCAATCATGTGATAGGCCTGACTACAACAAAAAATTACCGGTATGACAAACGTCACAACTTTATCTATCTTGACCTCTCAACATTATTAAGACTCTGCCGCTCCTGGCTTAGATCTAGAGTGAAAAATATTCTGCCCACTCTACATCTAGGAACCTTGGATTGAACCTAGAACGTTTCAAACCCTGCCTGCTGCTATTTATACAGTGCAACCTGTTGCGTGTTTATAACGCGACCACATGCAACAACTTTCGATCCTGATATTCGATAAAATGTATAGGCCTAATTGCAATGTGGTTTTTACAATAGTTTCCATTTGATTGTTGTTAAAATCACTGAAAATGTGTAGGCTATGAAAGTTTTTTCATATTCAATCAAACGTTTAGAGCTTTTGGAGAATTTTCGTTTTTCAAGTATTCTTCAGGATATTTTTATAAGGATTTTCCAAACTTACCGATTTTTTACGGAAAAAAAGTTCAACCGATTTTTCTGAAAACCAGCCCCAACCTATTCTAGTATAACACTAATATGCAGAAAAAGTTAAAGTTATTTTTTCCTGACCTGTATGCTGCGTACAGAAATAAAAATATATCCACAAAAAGCACATGAAAACGAAGTCGGATTTCTTGAGCGAGTGAAATGGACGTGTCTGCTCGGCTTGTCTAGCCGGGGGGACTCACCTCTATGGTCTGCAGCTGCGCGATGTTGTTGTCGTTGACGTGGATGGTCTTGGTCTGGCCGGGCAGAGCCGTGGCCTCGATCGTCACGGTCAGCGACGACACGTCTCTCAGCCGCGATCGCACCGTGTATTCGATCAGCGCCTTCATCGCAATCGCAGAGTCCTGCACACAAACGCACAGTATCAGCACTCACATCGGGTTCAACGACGCATTGCATTACTAGCTACGATCCACGATGTGGTGATGAAGTAGACCTTCTTTAGTAAGTTTCTCGTCGGTACATTTTTCACCTTATCAAGTTTTAATAACTCGGTTAATCCGAAATTTGACATATTTCGAACTTGAAGTCAGTCCCCGGCTGAAGGTATAGACATTTCAATGTTAATGAATATGCTTAATCCGAATTCCAGCTAATCCGTAATTCGAACTAATATTTCGACCCCTCAATTGCTTTAGCACTGTTTTCGGATTGGATAATCCGAAATAGATCGAGTGAATTCCTTGAATTGATCATTATTTTCGTAAATTCCTTCCCTTTTATTTGACGCGTATCAATAGGCCGAAGCCAGCTCAGCTGTTCGCTACCACTGAATACGTCATACGACTCCCGAGTGCGCTCGGGCCGCTCCAAAGACCTTAGTATCTAACTTCGTTGGGTTAGATACTACTGTCTTTGGCTCGGAACACTCAATCACTCGAAACGGCCGAGCGCCAATCGAAGCTGGCCATCTAACGTTCGTTTGCTGTCGAAGATAGCTGAATACACACGATCAGTGATTCGGTTCCTCGCACATGTGGCATCTAGCTTTCTATCGCGCTCAATACGAAATTTCTTCAATTCTAACCGGGAAGTGTGATGATTTTCGTGGAAAGGAGTTTTTTGGTTAATCCGAATGTTTATAAATCAGAATCACTTTTTGGGGTCCCTTGAATTTCGGATTAACGAGGGTTTACTGTATATGCTTCCACATGTTGAATAGTTTCTTTAGTAAGTTTGTCACTGAATTACGTACAAAAGAGGTTCCACTGTACGATGTATTGGCCTCGGATCAATGATTAACCACTAGACGGCTGCTGGCGCACATACCCGTCCTCACACATTCCAAAACGTTTAATTTTATATCTTGGCAAAATGATGTTGTCATGGGACTGGTACTGACATCTGGGAGATGGATTGGAAAATTAGTTTAATTTTTTGTTTGCCAATAGAATATGTTATTGTATTGGATAATGATAAAATACAGTCAGCTGTTATTCCAAAACATCGTTCCAGGCTGAATGTGTCAAATTGACAAGCCTCTGAACGCTAAATAAAAGTGATTTTGGCAAATTTCTTGTTTCATATATCAAGTACAACAATATATCATTGCAATAAAACCATTTGTTTCTGCTATAAATGTTATGAAAGGCCATCTAAACACAAGTATACCGGTATGTGCGATATTACAGGGGAAAACATCCGGACTGGGAGGTGAGGTAGCGACTAATACCGTATAAATTAGTGATGATATCGATTCTCAAAATCGGGAATCGATTCTCTAAGCTAAGATTTTCAAGGAAAAGAGAAAAAAAAATCCTCAAAAAAGTTGTGTAATTTCAAACTTTTTTTCAACCTTTCCGCGGCGTTTTACGTGAAAAATAGCTGCTCGAGACTTCTTTGAACTGTACTGTACCATTTGTGTCTTTCCGTCAACGTTCGGCTGTCAGACGTAACCGCAGGGATAGCTCGTGTCCAGATCGTAAAATCTCAAAAATAAAAAATAATCTAGACAACGAAATGAGCATGTATTGCGACATGAAGAAGTACAGCACTGACCCAAGATTCAAAGAATTTGAAAAATATTTGAAAAACATTTCAATTTAAAAAAAAAAAGAACGATTTTTTGATTTGAGAATTGTTTTACAATAGAATACCGTATTTACTCGATTACAGTCCGCAGGTATATTCCAAATTTAGAAAATCTAAAACAGGGGTGCGGACTACAATCGATGACGGATTTCCAAGCGCGTAAAAAAAAAATTCACGCCATTCTGTCAAATGTCTCCAAGTGATGCGCAATACTTCGCCCTGTCTCAAGGTTAACCTTGACTGGCGTGCGATCCGCCTTGCTTGTTTTGTTGATGTTCGGGTGGGCGGGCGGGGGCGGGGGGCAGGTATGTCGACCGAGCGCGCATCGCACTGCACACAGCTAAGACCAAGTGACTGAAATGTGCTGAGATGTCAGTTCAGTGTCACTGCCATGCGCCAGTATAACTCCAGTAGTGTAAGCAGGCGTGTCGTAGTCGCTGCGCTAACTCGATTTTCACGTGTTTAAGTATGTGTATTTCTCTGCGGACTATAATTGCATGTAAAGTACTTTTCTAAAACCTACTTCAAAAAACTAGGGTGCGGACTACAATAGGGTGCGGACTGCAATCGCGTAAATACGGTAGATTCTGAATCGATTCTCGATTGATCGACGTTATCGCTAGTATAAATCCTACAATTCAGTAACGACGTGACAATTACCTGAGTGGAAGCCCAGCCACCGTCCGTCAATCTCTGCGCGTTGAGCCACTTGACGATGGGGTCGATGAGCAGCTCTTGACGGGCCACGTACGTCAACAGGGCGTAGGCCGTCGCCTCGATGTTGATGGCGTCGTACTTGTACGGCAGCCGCGGCAACAGGAACGGCTTCTGGTTCTCCAACTTGTACGGCGGCAGCGGAACCGCCTCCTTGCCCCAGTACGTCAGACCGCCTGCAACACACGCAACGTTAGTATCGCATTTTCATTTATATCGGGTTCAACAACGCACCGTACTGATGACTAAGATCTAGTGGCTCGGTGAATGATGCACAGTGAAACCTCTAAGCATCGTTCCTGGAGCCATCGTTTTCCTGCTTGTATCATTCATTTTTTCTTGCCCCACTCCCGTATAATCGATGTTAAATTTTCCTGTATGGATGGTTTTATTTTCCTGGTCACTTGTAAAACGATGGATAGAGGTTTCACTGTTTTGGCGTCGATGAATGATGTACAGTACCTACAATGTTGATTAAACACTTTTTTGATGCCTGTTGTTTACAAACTATGGAAGTGACATGCATAAAATTTTCAAAGTATGTACGTAAGACCTTTGTAGGCCTACACATGCGCTGGAAAATTGAAGAAAAATTAAAAATTAAAATTGCTTGTATTTCTATTTCTTTTGAAAAATGTCGAAGAATACGACATATTTTGGCATAGAACAGTTTTTACTCACGACGTTATTTCGTATAGAAACAGAAAAATCTCTACACGAGTAGGCTACGGCATACTATAAGTGATGACATCGATACGCAAAATCGGGAATCGATTCTCTAAGCTCCAGAATCAATTAAAAATTGATTTTATACAAGCAGAAAAAAATGTAACCCTCAAAAAAGTTGTGTAATTTCAAACTTTTTTTTTCTCAACCTTCCCAAGGCGTTCACGTGAAAAATAGCTGCTAGAGACTTCTTTGAACTGTACTGTACCATTTGGGTATTTCCGTCAACGTTCGGCTGTCAGACGTAACTGAAGGGATAGCTTTTGTCCAGATAGTAATATCTCAACAATACAAAATAATATAGACAACGAAATGAGCACGTATTGCGACGTGAAAAAGTACAGTACTGACCAGAAAAAAAAATTGATTTTTTTTTTTTTTTTTTAGATTGATTCATCGATTTGAGAATTGTTTTACATCAGAATCGATTCTCGATTAATCGATATTATCAGCAGGTTGTACGGACCTTCAGTGCGCGCATGCCTGGCGAGATAACCGAACGCAGTCTCGGCGGTGGGAGCCTTGCTGAGCATGAGGGCGTAGGCCACGACGGCTATCTCGTACGGCTCGCCCAGCTGTTCCAGCAGCTTGAGGTTCCGCTCCAGCCAGCGCATGGCCTTGGTCTGCGCCAGCGCCACCTGTGAGCCCAGGCCCTGCAACAACACACGCATACATTCATCACGTTCAGGGGCTACTTGATATAGCGCCACACAATATTTCCACGTCTAGAGTAGGTCAACAGGAACTTCAACATATACCGTATTTACACGCATATAAGACGCACTTTTTCTCTCATTTTCAAGTCATCAAAAAGACACATGCGTCTTATAAAGGTAAGTGAGAAAAACCATCACATTTTGCGATAAAAACAGTTCCCGTGAGACACTGCCGGTCGTCCCATGTAAGAGCATACGGCAAACCCGCAATCGTCGTCAGATTTGATGCACGGACAGTCGTAAATGCGCTGCCGCGCGTCCGGTACAACCTTTCCTCTCTCCGTCTCCCATGTGTAAGCCACATGGCTGCAAGGTCACTGACAGATGCACGGACAGTCGTCAATACGCTGGTGCGCGAACTTGTTGCGCATTCGGTACCTTTCCTCTCTCCATCTCTCTCTCTCTCTCTCTCTCTCTCTCTCTCTCTCTCTCTCTCTCTCTCTCCATCTCTCTCTCTCTCTCTCTCTCTCCCTGTGTAAGCTACTTGGGCGGCTGCCGAGGCAAGGTCACTGATTGATGCACGGACAGTCGTCAATGCGCTGCTGCGCGAACTTGTTGCGCGTTTGGTACCCTTCGTCTCTCCGTCTCTCTCTCCCTGTGTAAGCTACTTGGGCGGCTGCCGAGGCAAGGTCACTGATAGTTGCACGGACAGTCGTCAATGCGCTGGTGCGCGAATTTGTTGCGCGTTCGGTACCTTTCCTCTCTCCGTCTCCATCTCTCTCTCGCCCTGTGTAAGCCACATAGCTGCTATTATTTAGGCAAGGTCACTGATTGCTATTCAGGACTGCCGGCCGTTAGTGTTAGTGTGGAATATGATACTGCGTCTTATATAAGTAAACAAAAAGGTTACCAAAAATAGATCCTGAAAAGTAGGGGTGCGTCTTATAAGCCAGTGCAGCTTAAATGCGTGTAAATACGGTACATTTATAAATTCTCAAAGATAATCACAAAGTACATACAAATGTTGAGACCGCTAACAAAGGCTCGCACTTTGAAATTGGCTGAATTTCAATGTAGATAAGTGATCAGAACAGAAAGTGGGTGAAAAGCCCGGTATCTATAACTTGAGCCGGTTGCGATTGAGAAAGGCCGGTTGCTCAATGTCCAGTCGTCAGATGACAACCCTAATACAAATAGCATCAAGCTATCCATCATAGCTTATCAGCGCAGTCCTGGTGTTGGAGTTCATTGTCTTTAAATAATAAAATGGGTTGGTAAGATCGCCCTTGTGGTGCCCCGTCCAAACGATCCTGTCTTTCATCCTTAGCTTTAATTGGGGGACAATGTTTTGTATCAAGTTCAGATCATTGTTGATGGTGAGAAGAATAAAAAATAATAAAGTAGGAACTAATACAAAAAAAATATGAAAAAATAAGTGGAAGAAAAAAGAAGTGAAAGACTTTGGGCTAATTCACAACCAAACCTTAGCATTATCATCAGCCTATTGGTCTTGTGACCCTCGTGCATCCCGTTCACAATACGACGCATTAGCCGTAACGATTTAGCAGTAAGAGCAAGGTTTGCAAACTTTAAATCTTGCTCTTCTTAGAGCTTGGTGTAAGCACTGACCAAACGTTTGGCACGCCACAGGCTTCTATCATTCGGACGATGTCTAGAAGGCTGTTCTGAAAGCAATCCCCTTCAATTTGCCGTCCGTGCCAAAGTTTGAATTTAATCCATGATATCACAATTGTGTTTCGAGGAAATCTATGATATTGGAGCCTAGTACATCTACCTTGACCTGAAAACTACACAATTGAATTGCACAAAGGAAGATGGCGGCTGATTCAGTAAAGCAGATAAACAGCTGACGTAAACAAGCCACCTCATTGGCTGTTTCTTACTACTAAATTGTTGTGAATAGCTACTAACTAATTATGCTACTGCTAATGCTAAGTTAACTCTCAATTTTGCTTGTGAATGACCTTTAACCCTTTCACAGTTGGTACAATTTTCAATAAAAAACCCCACCAGGTTAGCCAATAATACACAACTGGACGACGGCATTATAGTTTGGAACCTTGACAACAAAAACAGCCTCGTTGAATCTCTTCATTTTAGATCATTATTTGATGGAATGAATGAATATTAGGGTTTTAGGGCGCATCGACAGCGAGGTCATCTAGCGCCTGTCAAAATAAGTTGCAACAAAAGGTGAGAAGTGTTATATAAAGGTGGAAGAGAAATCACGATGAGAACACCTCAATATATTAAACTAAGACTAGACTATTACTAAAGACGTTATATACTAAGTTGTTAAAACCGAACATGTGTGTGCTGTAAAGGGTCACACCCATGGGACTAGGATGAGAACGTTTTGTTACTTGTTCTCAGTTCAAACTCGCACTCAGATAGGAGTGGAGAACCCAAAAACCATAATAGATATATGTTGGAATATGGTTAGGTTTAAAATATTCCTGATGTCTATCCCAAGAGATCGACATCAAGAATAAGTATCAAATGTCAAAAAGCTGTATACTGGAAGAAGATGATTGCACAAACAACGTCATTTTGAACTGACATGAATATGTCCTAATTGGGGCAGTTTGAAAAATGATACTGAAGGATTTGAGAATGCACCCACTGTGATCATCGGTAATGAACTACTAATGACATCTACCCAGAAATAAATGATTTCTGAAGCATTACTTGATCGGTGAAAATGCCTGCATTCAGCTACCATATCTCGTCCGTGCAAAACCTGTGTCGGGCGACGTTAAAACAGGCATGCAAGACAAGAGTTTGTTTGCGCTCACCCCCGTCAGATCCTTGACCGTCTCCAGCATGATGAGCACGTGGGCGGTCAGCGATATGTTCCGCGAGCGCCCCTGATCGCTCGGCCAGTGCAGGTTCGAGTCGTTGACCTTCCGGTCGGGCAGCCAGGACACCTCGTAGAACGCGCCCTCCTGGGTCTGGTGTTCCAGGACCCACGCCACTGCCTTGGAGATGACTTGCGGGTCGATGTAGATGAAGTTCTCCCACTCGTAGAAGCTGGCCTCTTGGAAGACGCGCGCGCAGTACGCCGTCAGCCAAACGCTGGATGCTGATTGGTTCCTGGAATCAGACAGCATAATCAGTATCTTATATCGTACAATATTTACCATATTTCACTCCTTCTTTTCAGGTTCTATTTTTGGAAACCTCTCTGTTTATTAATATATGACGCAGTATCATATTCCACACTGACACTGACGGCCGGCAGTCCTGAATAGCAATCAGTGACCTTGCCTAAAAAACAGTAGCCATGTGGCTTGTGAGAGGAAGGCACTCTTATCTTATCTACATCTAGTTCACAAGGGAATCCGCTAAATCGCGACAGGCAATCGGGACCTTTGGCTCTGAACTGACCGCAAGAAGCCACAAATACCGTCCATGTTATTTGCATGGGAGTCGGTACACCTTGCTTATGTCATGATAGTCTGTTGGTATCACCACATCATGTTAGCTGCGTTCCAATGATAACAACCCTTGGTCGCGGGAGAACAGCGCCAACTTATCAGCGGTTTCAGAACATCCTTGAACGATGGAATGAATAAAAGTAATTACCAGTCGCTGCGGAAGTAGCTGAATGAGCCGTTGGGCTGCATGAAGGACAGAAGGCGCTGGTACCCGATGTTGAGGTGGTAGAACGACTGCTTCTCGAGCGTGCGGTTGCGTTGGTTGATGAGCCGCATGTACATGGTCGTGTACAAGTTGGCAGCGAAGCTGAACATGGTTTGTTCGGCACAGTCCTAGAACAACAAACCGTTCGAGTCAGGAACAATTCGACGACAAGTTGTTCAGCCCGTTGCCTTGCTTGGACGTGTGCCGCCAGCCGTTCGAAGGGTAGCGATGTAACCCGAGAATACCGGTATGCTCAAGAGAGTATTATCTGAAAGACAATGCTCGAGCATTTTGCATCACTATCTGAAGTAGTGATGACATCGATTCTCAAAATCGGAAATCGATTAAAAATCGATTTTGAAAAAAAAAAAAATTGAAAAAAAAAATTGAAAAAAGTTTATTCTCAAAAAAGTAGTGTAATTTGAAACTTTTTTTCAACCTTCCCAAGGCGTTTACGTGAAAAATAGCTGCTAGAGACTTCTTTGAAGTGTACTGTACCATTTGGGTATTTCCGTCAACGCTCGGCTGTCAGACGTAACCGAAGGGATAGCTTTTGTCCAGATAGTAATATCTCAACAATACAGAATATAGACAACGAAAGGAGCACTTATTACGACGTAAAGAAGTACAGCACTGAACCGAATTTTTTTTTTTTTTGAAAAATCGATTTTTTGATTTGAGAATCGTTTTACATCAGAATCGATTCTTAATCGATTCTCGATTAATCGATGTTATCCCTAATCTAAAGGTACGCACCACATGTATGCACGTTTAGAAATCCACACTCAACAACATTTTGTTTTCAAAATAGAATAAACTGGCAGTTATAAATAGAGGCGTTGGTTTTTTGCAGGTTGGAAAATCACAAAATTTTGTGTATGATAATTAAACAACAATATGAATAGTTTATTTAAATTCTCATTTGATTACAGAGAAACCTCTAAGCATCGTTCCTGGAACCATCGTTTTCCTGCTCGCATCATTCATTTTTTCTCATCCCACTCTCATTTCATCAATGTTAAATTTTCCTGGATGGATGGTTTCATTTTCCTGGTCCCTTGAAAAACGATGGATACCCACAAACTTCCAAGTCACAAAATTACGGAAAATATGTATACCTGAATTGGCACTCATCATCAGAATCAACTTGACGTTGCAAAATATCACCCAAGAACGTCAAATGTTATTTTGATTTCGTCAACTGTTACCATTCATCGGCCCAACAGCCTTTCAACATGAATACAAGTTGAACACGACGAACCATACAGCGTTGCTAGATTTACCAGTCAAGATTTGGGCATGTTGTGGGTTTGAGCCAAGACACGGCTTGAGCTATTTCACCTTCATGCCCTTGGGTTTGAACCGTCCCGGCCGTAGTACGAGGATAACCTTGGGAGCGCTTCGAACGAGCACGAGTAATCTGTTGACGTCATGCGTTCACGGCACGCGGTTATGTCCAGTCTATCCAAGCTCAGGTCGTCGACCAATCATGGTTCAACTTTCAGCTGCTGCTGCTTTTAGGGCCGAGGAATTCATAACTACGGTAATGGATTCAACGTAACCGATAGTGATGTCTTCGGGTATGAGTAATGTATTACCCGGGTACACGGAATATGGAAAATAACATGAATAAATTGCGACAACTACTCATTAATTGGACCAACGGTCGATCTTATTCTTTATATCGATGTGTCCCCTCACCAACATGAACTGAAAAGTAAGAACCTGATGTCTGACATATATATTTCTACGGTATTGTCAAATCTCAATACACATTTCCCCCCCCTTCCCTCCCTCCTGTCTTTTCGTGGTACAGATCCGGTTCCCGTTAAATGTGTTCAATAAAGTCATACTATCATAACCCTTCAGGACCCTCATCTAATAAATGTCGTGCTAGGGCTAGCTAGCTCCAAGAGGCTAGGGGTGGATTGCAAAGACGGAGTTTAAACCCCGGCTTACCTTAGTCGCCGTCTAAGTAAGAAATTGCATTGTGGCTGCAATGCAATTTCTTACTTGGACAGCGTCTAAGGTAGGCCGGGGTTTAAACTCCGTCTTTGCAATCCACCCTAGGACTTTGATTGGTTAATGTTTACTAGAAGAGCTATCTGTCATGGTAACGTGTCTGGTCTCTGTGTATTTCCATTGTTTTTAGCACAAAATCCTAGCCCTGCTTATGAGGTGGGTTACGTAATGTGATGGAATTATTCAGTCCAAGAGAACGTGAATTTGTTATTATAATATATTGTCATTGTTGGTAGTTTTCTCAGTAATCATTAACCAATCAAAGTCTAGCCTCTTGGAGCTAGCTGGCACGGTATTTGAAGTAGTTTATAGCATTAACCACAATTACCCACTTGGTGACGTCAAATATCAGAGCCACATTGAATTTTAAGATTCTTCAATGTAAATTTTAATGACATATTGTAATGAAGAAGACTGTTTTCGGACATTTTCTTGTCCGAATGTGTCGAAAAATAGAATTGTGGTTAATGCTATTAGGCAAGAGTCCAGCTCACTATCAGGACAGAAAGGCCAGAATTGAAAGGGCTGATGAATAGACAGAATAAATTCTTAATCTTTCTCCAATATTACAAGGGTATTTTTTTTCCTTATTCTTGGAACGTAGGACTTGATTTAAAGAATATTATTTGTTACCCGAAGACAGCGCTAGTAACTAATAACAAAATCTTGATGTGTAAATTACATCTAAATTGATCTGTTCTTGACGTCATTCATAGAACCAATCCTGTTCATCAATAAGGACTTCATGAAATGTCATTTCCGCATTCATGATATTAGATCAAAAAATCATAACACTGCCAAACACACAAATATATGATGACAAATGACTTGGTGTGTCCAGGAAAAAAGCCTGAGGCTGAATATATGAATTGGGTGAAAGGGAAAGAAAGAACAGCAGCTTACCAAGATTTATGAGTAGAGAAATGCCTACTCATAGTGGAGAGCTCGTTGATAGAACACGAGAGATGAAAGGTACACACGAGATTTTGACGTTTCGGCTATTGCCTTGTGTTACAGTAGTTGGATGATGATTGTTGATGAGAGTATAAGTCGCACCCGCATATTGGTCGCACCCGTTTTGAGTTCTCAAATTTCTAAATATACATGCGACTTATATGCGAGTAAATACGGTAGATCAAAAAATCATAACACTGTCAAACACACAAATATACGATGACAAATGACTTGGTGTGTCCAGGAAAATAGCAAGAGGCTGAATATATGAACTGGGTGAAAGGGAAAGAAAGAACAGCAGCTTACGGAGATTCATCATTAGAGAAAGGCCTACTCATAGTTGAGAGCCCGTAGATAGAACACAGAGATGAAAGGTACACGAGGTTTCGACGTTTCGGCTATTGCCTTGTCACAGTAGAGTAGAGAGAGATGAACACTCTCGTCAACAATCATCACTCTTTACTCTGCTGTGACCAAGGCAACAGCCAAAACGTCAGAATCTCGTGTGTACCTTTCATCTCTCGTGTTCTATCTACGGGCTCTCCACTATGAGTAGGCCTTTCTCTACTCATAAATCTCGGTAAGCTGCTGTTCTTTCTTTCCCTTTCCCCCAATTCATACATCAAAACACAAAAATGTGCAAATGCGATGTGAAAAACACTAAATCGTAGCACCATTTAGTCCGACTATAAAATGGCTCATGTGTGTAATAAGAAAGCTCACTTCTGGCAGATGCAGCAGCGAGGTGGCGTTGACGGGCATGGTGGGGAATATGGGCCCCACGACGTCGCCTACGACCGACACGAAGGCCTTGTTCGAGCCGTACACGTAGTAGCGGTCCTCGTCGTACGGGATCAGAGGCGTCTCCGTCACGTTCACGTGCAGGTACTGGAACACGTACGCCCGGTTGCTCAGGTCCAGCAGGATCGACTGGTGGCGGTACTGTGGCAAACCGTCCGCCTGCAGACAACACAAGCAAGATTAGCAGAGGCACAAGAGTTGGCTAATACACATAACTTAGTACACTAGGAAAACGCTATATACGCGTTGTAAGACGAGCGGAAAGTAATAGTATGTCGACTTCATTGCCAAACTTTTGCCTAAATTCGCCAATTGGGTAACATTTTAGTTATAAATGGGTAAAAACGGCTTCGATAGTGGTACCAATTTGGCACATTTCATGTTTTTTCTTCAAAATGGCTGACCCGATCAAGTTGAGAATTTCCAGAAATGTGTATCAAAATGTTATTCAACTTCACACAAAATTTCAATTTTTTTGAAAATAAAATTTTTCAATTTTTTTTTCCGTTGTGTTATTCTAACGGGTATTTTTGAAATTTCTAAAATTCATAAAAATAAAAGTTACCACCCGATGATGCCACAAAACTATACAGATCTAAGCTAGATGAGGAACCATGACGAAAAAAAGTTTGAAGTTGATAGCTGTAGTCGTTTGACCTGTGGAGAACCGACAAAAAAACATAAAAAAAAAAAAAAAAAAAAACATAAAAACAAACACCAATTTTTTTCAGTATGTCAAATTGAATCCTCGCTAAAGCTCGTCTAATAATATATAGGGATGTGCAAGCACTCAAACTTTCGAGTTGGAGTTCAAATTTAGCTCGACTCGGAAATTTCGAGTTGCATGGACGGTATTTGTGCTTTCTTGCGGTCAGTTCAGAGCCGAAGATCTTGATTGCCTGTCGCGATTTAGCGGATTCCCTTATGAACTAGAAGTAGATAAGAGTGGCTGCGGTACCGGTGGCATTGTTGAACTTACAAAATCTAATTTTCGTGCAAAACAATTTTTTTCTTCTTAAGGCTCTTTATTAGATAACAAAATAAAATTGAAACTGGACATGGATCCACAAAACCCTAAAAGGGTTCATCTGTGGGACAGGTACACATAAAAGTAAATCAGATAATGAACAGACATGTCTTTTCAATTATTTGCTTCCAAAAAATTAATCTGAACAATGAACCTTATCAAAACTGAAATAATAAAGAACATAATCATACTACAAGACATAAAATTGAAAAAATGAAAAGTAAACAAATGCAACTGCTAACATCATAATTCTACTGAGCCGTGTATAGCATTGTTAAGCATTATTGTTTTATATAGTTTGATATGAGAGCAATAGTTGCGCTACGAGCAATCGGGACCCTGGACTTGGGAACTGACCTCGTGAATATTTCACTTTGAAGACGCGAGTCGGTACACCTTCTCTATATCACGATGAAGTCTGTTGGCATCACTAGATCGTATAGAGACTGTACAGTGGTTAGACTGTAGCACCGATAAGAATGAGAATTCTTTGTGGATACTGTTGTGATACACCTTTGTGATGCACATTTTCAGAGATTTTTGCAACAATCGGATGAGAAATAACGAAGAAAATGCATTTAAAATGCATCATCACATCAGACAAAGCTGGGGAAACCAGTTCTTTGTGCTTACCTCGACCTCGAGCGTCCTGGTGACAGTGTCCTTGCCGATCAAGGTGGAGGCGTGGATGGTGACGTCGACGGAGCCCAGGTGTGTGGGCACGACTGGCACGAACACGACCTGCGCGTCCTGCGCCGGGATGTAGATGAAGAACTGGTGCTCCCCGTGAGACGTGCGCGGGTTGTACGACCGCACCTGTTGACCAATCGGACGACAGTGTTCAACGGACCATACAATCAATCGTCATCACCAGTGTTGGGTGTGTACTAACTGGGGATAACATCGATTAAGAATCGATTCTGATGTAAAACAATTCTCAAATCAAAAAATCGATTTTTCAAAAAAAAAAAAAAAAAAATTCGGTTCAGTGCTGTACTTCTTTACGTCGTAATAAGTGCTCATTTTGTTGTCTGTATTATTCTGTATTGTTGAGATATTACTATCTGGACAAAAGCTATCCCTTCGGTTACGTCTGACAGCCGAACGTTGACGGAAATACCCAAATAGTACAGTACAGTTCAAAGAAGTCTCTAGCAGCTATTTTTCACGTGAACGCCGCGGGAAGGTTGAAACAAAAAGTTTCAAATTACACTACTTTTTTGAGAATAAACTTTTTTTCAAATTTTTTTTTTAATTTTTTTTTTCAAAATCGATTCTGGAGCATAGAGAGTCGATTCCCGATTTTGAGAATCGATGTCATCCCTAGTACTAACCCAAAGAGTGTATACTAAGAGCATATAGAGGTCACTCGTGAGTGAATTCCTGATGGCCACACCAGGATCAATTGAATATATTAATTCATCAGATTCTACGATATAATTTTCATTCGGACTATGAAATGAAAAACTGTATAGTTCTGTTTGTTTTTGCCCGTCTGTTTGCTTACACGTATTTTTTTCTCAATCTTTTATTTTGTCTGCCCGTTATAGTTTATGGTGACGTGATCTACAGCCAAACAATAAATAAATAAAATGAACCAGTGTTGGGTAACGAACTTTTAAAATGAACGCATTCGCGCAAACACGTACGTATTTTATGAACTCTTCAATGAACGCGTTACATTTACTGTCGACGATCTTGAAATTTCTTCTTGTTCGATTTTTCGGTGATCAACAACGGAATAAAACGTCCATTTGTAAATTCATAATTTTAGATCACTCGTAATCCTGTTCGACACGATTGCACTATCCGTACTTCCCCGTCCAAATTCCGAATGAGATCGACTACATTACGGTCTATACCGAATGTATCAGAGGTCTATCACCATGTGATCACTTGCCACCAGGCAAGCCGTATATCATTTTTGAACCCTTTTTTTCTATATAATTTTCAAGGTGAATTTTTGAGCAAACTCATGTTTCTTTTTTATTCCAACTTGAGCCTTTACAGCAGTCACAAGAACGAACTTTGAACTTTTTTAAAGATTGATTTATATGACATGAACTGAACTTTTTGAAAGTTCCTTTCATAAGTGAACTTTTTAACACTGGTTATCACCACATTGTACAGAATGTACCGTAATGAGACGCACCTTTTTCCATTTCCAAGTCATCAAAAAGTCACATGCGTCTCATAAAGGTAAGTGAGAAAGAAACGTCACATTTTACAATAAAAACAGTTCCCGTGAAACACTGCCGGGCATCCAGTGTTATAGCATAGCGCGAACCCTCAATCGTCGTTAGATTTGATGCACGGACAGTCGTAAATGCGCTGCTGCGCGTTCGGTACAACCTTTCCTCTCTCCGTCTCACTCTCTCGCTGTGTAAGCCACATGGCTGCTGTTTTTAGGCAAGGCCACTGATTGCTATTTGAGACTGCCAGCCGTTAGTGTCCGTGTCAGTGTGGAATATGATACTGCGTCCTATATAAGTGAACAAAAAGGTTTCCAAGAATAGAACCTGAAAAGTAGGGGTGCGTCTTATAAGTCAGTGCTGCTTATGCATGCAAATACGGTGAGTAAAGTGATTTTACGAAATATTGGTATCAAATTTGCAAGTCCATCTAAATGGATGCATAAATGTATGCGATGTCTGTCCGTGAGAAAGGTGTTAACACTAAAGTAAACAACTTATTTCCATTGACTGTAAAATAATTCTCATAAAATGGGCGGAGGCATAGATAAATAAGTAACCAAGTTAAATAAAGTAACTAATTAAAGTAGGCCTAACTAAGATAAATAAATAAGTTTCAAGCTCGTGCATTATTGTCAACAGATATTTTCTCCGGCGAGGCTGGAAATATTCAAACATTTTTAAAATATTATCGATACGATGATGAAAATTTTAAAACAATTATCGATATCAAATCAATATCTTTCTCCATCCCTACTCATCGACTAGCCAATCGCTCTAGACGAGGATGCGGTGCGTGAAAGGTGCGGGCCTACTTACGATGCCGTCCATCTCGACGTGCACGAACTTGTAGTGCGGAGAGCCGGGCAGCACGACCAAGGCCTCGATGTCGGACATCATGTAGTTGAACACGGTCACGCGGATGCCCACCTGCTCTCCCTGGCGGCACTTGGACGGCATCTCCACGTTTATGAAGAACGGCAACACTCCCACATACTGCGGCAACACAACGCAACGTTAGTCGCCGCGGAAACAAGGCTCAAGTACATACACTCACAAGATGGACGACGAATTGATGATGAATGCTCATAATATTATTCATTCATTTCTTCATTTATATTGGGTTTAAACAACGCACTGTACTGTACTGATGACTGAGATCTATTGGCGTCGGTGAATGATTCATGAGATGATGGGATGATGAGATGAAGGGATATCATTATTAGGTGTTTTTGAATACAGTGCAACCTCTTTTACACGTTTCTCAGGGGACCAGACTAAAAAAAAAGTATCAACGTGAAAAACTTATTAATGATACTATTTAACATGTGGAGCATATAGGTTGGATCAAATAATAAAACTTATAAATGTAATAAATGTATAAACGAGAAACTTATAACAGAGGTTCTACTGTAGTGGGAAGAAGTCGGTCGTGGCCTGTTGTTAAGGAACCATCCCAGTATTGACCTGAACGACAGAGGGGAACCACGATGCACCCCAGTTAGGATGGTCGACCCTGGCGAGAATCGAACCCCAGTTTCTTGAATAGAACATTTAAATACAGTTGTTGTAGATGAATTAGGATATACACTGTCTTAAGACAACTTATCTAGTCTATAGCAGTATATTTCAGTTAGATAGTTGTACACCTATTATTTTTTTTAAATTCATTTTTAGAAGACAGTTGACCGACATCTTTCAGTTCATTTGGCAGGCCATTAAAAACCCTACACCCTGCCTATCCTGGCCTTTTCTTAATGAGTTCCAACTAGTGAGCCTCCAAAACTGAAGAACTGATCTCAAAAAGCTGAATGGAATAGATAACAGCCATTCAGTTTTTGTTCCGTTTCAAGTATTGATTAGATATACCAAGTTCACCAATACAGTGAAACATTCTTAATTTCAAAAAGAAAGGAACCAAAAAAACTGAGTTCGATCTATAAGAATTCTGGATCAACCGAGTTTGGAGTAACGAGGGTTCAACACTGAATTTTATATTTTATATTCTTTTTATTATTGACAAAAAAAAAAGAATAATGAATAGTCATACAGTGAAACCTCTATCAATCGTTTTTCAAGGGACCAGGAAAATAAAACCATAGCCACCCTCGGTAGCTCGGTCAGCTGAGGCACCGCTTCAGAAACTGAAGTCACCGTTGGGCGTGGGTTCGAATCCCGCATGAGGCATGGGTTTTTGTAAATGTCCTCTCCCTTATCATCACTTCATACATTCATAATCATCAGCTCATTCGTACCCCTGTATAAACTAGCTGTTGGTGGGGTCGTTAAGCAAACAATAATCATCATTATTAAAACCATCCATCCAGGAAAACGATAGATCCGGGAACGATGCATAGAGGTTTCACTGTATACAGTGAAACCTCTATGCATCGTCCCGGATCCATCGTTTTCCTGCTTGTATCATTCATTTTTTCTCACCCCACTCCCATATAATCAATGTTAAATTTTCCTGGATGGATAGTTTTCCTGGATGGATGGTTTTATTTTCCTGGGCCCTTATTCCTGAAAGATGTCACTTGGTGACATGAGTCACTTTTCTGTTCATCTCACTAAAATAGCCGATTGCTGTTCCCGATTTACTAATGTAGGTCACTTTCTCCAGATTTTAGTGTAGTGATAAAAGTGAGATGAGAAGAAAAGTGAGTCAAGTCACTAAGTGACGTGAGTGACACTAAGTGATGTGAGAAAAATATAAGTGAGTGAGAAAACGATTGTCTCACTTAAAATGGCCGATTTACCATTACCAACCGGCCATTTTAAGTGATATAATCGTTTTCTCACTCACTTTTATTTTTCTCACATCTCATTTATCTCAGGAATAGGGGTCCTGGTCCCTTGAAAAACGATGGATAGAAGTTTCACTTTACACAATCTCAAAAGGTCAACAAAGCCTATGAAAGCTTACTTATAAACTTACTACTTGGGCCTATACTTATAAAGCTTACTATACAAAGGCTTATCTGTAGGATGTTAGCATAATAAGATTGATATACAATTTTAATAACTTACCTCGCAATCTTCAGAATCTTGACAATTATAATTCCGTTAAAAGATGTGTTAAAGAGTGGCTCATCTCTACTATTCATGACATTTAATTTTTTGTAGCTATATGGCTGGATAAATTCCCTATTTTCACTTTAATATGTTTACTTTTCAGTTTTTCGATTTTATGTCTTTCTTATGGTATCATTATTTTCTTGTATTTTCGTTGTATTCTTGTATTTTTGTATTTTCGTTTTCGTTGTAAAATTGTGATAAGGTTCATTATTCAGATTAATTTTATAGAAGCAAATAATTTAATATACATGTCTGTTCACTATCTAATCATTGTTATATGTGTACTTATCCCACAGATAAACCCTTTTAGGGTTTTGTGGATTTATGTTCAGGGTCAATTTCTTATGTTATCCAATAAAGAGCCTTAAAGAAAAAAAAAACTAGCTTGACCGTATCGGCTGTTTTGGAGTAGAGTAGACCCAACGTCTACCAAATCACAAATGTTGTAATTTCTAACCATTGTTTTCAATTCCATTTAAAAATCTACTTGCAGATTACTTCTCAGCAGTCTAGAACCGACTTCAAGTACAAAATGAGTCAAATTTCGGGTCGACCGAGTTTGGAGTAACGAGAGTTCACTGTAATAGCATAATAAGATTGATCTGTAGCGCGACCGTATCGGATAACTCACCTCGATTGGTTTCTGAAGCATCCCGAACCCGAGTGTGGGACTCATGCTGAAGGCGGACACCATCCAATGAGCAGGTCTGTCGGGTACAGGCAGCTCGAAGATGTAGCGGCCGTGAGCTCCGATGTTGATGTCTTTCCACAGCCACACGTTCTCGTACTGACGCTGGATGCGGCTGAAACGGTACTTGCGGAAACTGGCCAGCTCCGTGTTGTTGACCGTCGTACCTGGAACAACAAACAGCTGTGAACTCTCGGCTCGACGCACCGCCAACCTGTCGTATGGGGACGTCCATATGTTGTGTCGCACTTTTTTAGGCCACTTTGAACCCCCCCTCCCTCCCATGTCACAGTTGGTCACAAAACCTATCACTTCCCCCCCCCCCCCCTAAATACTTACGTCACAAATTCTCATACCCAAGGGGTATGAGAATGGTACTTTTGTTAGAGGGGGGGGGGGGGGGGGGCTCTAACAAAAGTTGAAATTAACAGGCGGTACTTTTGTTAGAGGGGGGGGGGGGGGGGGGGGGGCTCTAACAAAAGTTGAAATTAACAGGCGGCAAAGGTACAATAAAGTGTTAAAATCAAAACATGACTCAGAAAACGGAGCGGGTTCTGGCAGAGGGATAAATAAATTATCAATTTCTGAAATTGAGGTGATGATTTCTAGTTTTGTCGGCGAAAAATTATGGTTATACACATAGACAGCGCAGTCCTGGTGTTGAAGACCATTAGTTTTAAATAATCAAAATGGGGTGGTAAGATCGCCCTTGTGGTGCCCCGTTCAAACGATCCTATCTTTCATCCATAGCCTTAATTGGGGAACAGAGATTTTGTATCAAGTTTCGATGTTATTAAAAAAAAAAAAAAAGTTTTGTCCAGAATTCCGGAAGGGAATATTGTCATGATTTGTTGACGTCTAGTTTAAGGGTTGCGACGGAATCAGTATCGCAACTCACATGCCACCTCGTCTGTTCCGTCGTCGCAGTCGAAGAGGCCGTCGCACTTCTTGTCGAGGCGGTAGCAGCGGCCGTTGAGACACTCTCCGAAGCCCTGGGTCTGGTTGCACAGCTCGGGCCGGCGGTGGACTTGGACGTCGCTGAACACGACCAGGCCCACGTACCTGAACATCGTAACAATAATCACTTATCAACTATTACCTCCGAGTGGGGACATGTCAAAATGACAATAAATGCTGAAGCGACGAAATCCGAACGTGCTTTTTTTACACGATTTTCGTATATTTCTTCATGTTTCAATACGTTTGATTTTACGTGCTACAAAGCGTTTCAAACGTATGAATCTGCTACGTTTCAACGAATTGGCGATTTAGACGCTTATTCGGAATAGAAGCATTATAGATGCTATTTTTCCCAAAATTAGTTCAATTTGGGGTGAAGTCAAGTTGCAAATGCAGGCGGCAGATGAGGCACAGGCTTAACCCAATTGTAGACTATATTTGTGAAAATAGTAGGAAAACGCGGGATGCGCGTTGTTAGACGAGCTTAGGGGTATAGAAATCTAGAATGAGAAATAATTTGTCAACCCAATCTACATCTACAGACCTTGGATCACTCCAAACGTTCAAAAACCTTACGAGAATCAGTTATGTCACGGCCTTCCTCTTCATTCATTTCAATTGTTTTGAATTAATTGGTGACACTTGTTGCTATAGATTTAATTGGTTCCCGTAATAGCCTAAATTGATGGGAAAATGCTTTATAAATGCGTTTTCTTCGTTATTTCTCATCCGATTGATGCGAAAAATCTCTCAAAATGTGCTTAATAGTTTCCTTTATATTCGGCGAAAATTTGAGAGGTCTTGAAAAATTTTGATTTTTCAAGTATTTTCCTCCGGGTTATTCTAATGGGGATTTTTGAAATTTCTAAAATTCATAAAAAAAAGTTACCACCCGATAATGCCACAAAACTATACAGATCTAAGTTAGATGAGGAACCATGACGAAAAAAAGTTTGAAGTTGATAGCTGTAGCCGTTTGACCTGTGGAGAACCGACAAAAAACATAAAAAAATAAAATAAAAAAAAAAAAACAAAAAAAAACAACATAAAAACGAACACCAATTTCTTTCAGTATGTCAAATTGAATCCTCGCTAAAGCTCGTCTAATCAATAGACTATTTCCGAAATGAATGAGCCATCTAGCGGCAATCGTTTGAACTAGAATGGGATGTTATTACCCGAATTCAAAAGTCCTATGCTGCCAATACTATTTGGCACGTTTGATTTATATTATTGTGCGTTACAGTGAACGTATCAAGTTATAATATGATAGTAGTTTCAACATTCATATGTTTACTGTATACTCAGAGATTCAGACACTGTCAGAGTTAGTAAGATGAGAGATAGTGCAAGTTATATATCCTAATGTTTTGCCTTCAACCCTGTGGATAAGCGGGCTGACTTTTTGAACAGTACTAAAACTCCCAGAATGCAATACCAGCGATCTCGGCTGCTAGGAGGCGGGACGCGCCTGCGCATTGAATTATGAAAATGGTCTATTGGGGTGTTTCTCTTGGGGTGGTTATATTGTACGTTACTAGTGGTTTTACCGGTATATCGTACTGTTGTTAAGCTACAGAATGTTGCGCTACAAAACACGATGTTTCAGAATAATAGATGCACCAAAGTGCTTTTTTCAAATTCTTAATGCTATGAAAAAAATAAAATAGAAGCCATGTTTACAAGTCTCTACCTATAAGTAAAGGTACATGTTTTTCTCATTGACGAAAGATACAAATAGTACGTGCCCACATATTGCGTGATGTATCGACGTAGTTAGTATCTGGCACCACTCGTCTTCGGGTCACTTGGCTTACGTACGACGCTGGCTTATGGCCTGACCAGATACAGGCAACACAAGGGACGCTACAAACAGCGTTGTCTTGACAATTGAGAGTGTACTGCCCATACTAGGCCTAATTGAATTTATAGTAATTTGTTCAATTCTTTTCGTGAATTTCAATTTGATGTTCAAAATGTGTTTTTCATACTCTCTTGAGGTTCGAAATAACAAGGTTTACTTCAACTCATTTCAGCACGACCTTCATTTGCACTCTTTTTTTTTTTAAAGATACGTTTTCTGTGTATTCATTTTGCTAAGAATACTGCAAAATGCTAATTTACACATGATAAAAAGGTAAAAAGTCCAAAACAAAATACTCATTTCAAGTAGAATTTATAATAGACTTCCGTCCCACATCAAGGACTCGAGAAGTAGAAAGCAGTTCAAAAATGAGACCATTAAATTCTTACATACAAACAAGTTTTATTGTATAGAAGACTATTTTAATTCTCAATCAGGTTTAAATCATTGACACATAAGCTATTACATTCTATCCTATTATTTATATTCATGTATTATTATTATAATTCTATTTTCTAATATCTCTGACAATGTTTATACAATTTTAATATTGTTCTTTAATAAGAAACGGCAATAAATACAAATACAAATACAAAAAATACAAATACATACCTCTACTGATAAGCTAGGCCTGAATAAAGATTTAATACGTATTTTCCTATCCAACCATCATTCAAATGCTAAACAAAAGAATTCAATGAAATCAACACGTGAAATGACTTGCGTATGTGTGATATGCGAGTAGGCAGATACAGTGGAACTTGTTTCCACCGTTCATCACGGGGCGGAAAATGACCTAGATGTCGACGCGTCGCGACGCCCCGATATTCATTCATTCATTCATCCATCCATTCATTCATCCATTCATTCATTAATTCATTCACGGGATCAGAAAATAAAATAATCCATGCAGGAAAAATTTATCCAGAAAAATTCAACATTGATTATTAGTTTTTTATTACTATTATTAATTTATTATTATAGGAAAATCTTTATTGTTGGCGAAATTCGGCAGAGCCATTCTTACATTTAACCAGTTTGAATCATAATTCACATAAATTTCTGAAACAAAATTTAGTGAGCAAAAATGAATGATAGAAGCAGGAAAACGATGGATAAAGGTTTCACTGTACCCTATGTGTATGTGCGCGTACCAGACAAGCTATTTGTCTCATTTTTTACCACATCGACACAAATTACGAACCTCTCGATCAAACCACATCTAGGCTAGCACCAAGATGCATAGAGGTCTTGTTTGCGGCCGGGAGATGGTGCTTTCACTTATCTTAAAAACACGTATCAATCTATGAAGACAATTACGTATGTGTTATATGGATCACTGCTCTATCTGGTGGTGTTTTGTAAATTTGTAGAAACTTGATGTGATGCCTTCTCTAGGAATATACCTCAAATATTGACATCTTTGATGCAGTGCATGTTGGCATCCAAGATGCGATAGAAAGAAACAAATACGCTAGGCTTAAGAGAAAGAATATTTACCGATAATGCAATAAAATAAAATACGAATACTTATTCGTTTGGGGCATGCGGACTTCTCACACGATTCCGATGACATATATAAATCGTCCAGATGTAAGTTACCAGTAATATAACTTGTGTTACTATATTAATTACTTCACAGTTTGAATGATAGACAATTATTTAACCTCACTATCTCCGTTTTACTTCTTACGAGACTGTTTCAGACAACTGAGCAAAAGTGAACGTCATTACACGTGTATTTTTAAACAAAGTAAGTTCCTTTTATCACTACTACCTACGCACGGTCAAGAGTTCTAAATGCGCGGACAGAATCGTGACATATTTTCAACATGGGAGGGATAGGAAGTAAAGACACCATCTCAAACGGGCAAACGCAACCCTCAATGCATCTTGGCCTAGCACATATTCAGATCCTGAACATACCACATTTTTATAATATCAAAATTTCAAAGATCTCAATTTTCTGACAATACCCAACATTTTTCTACCGTCTAGTTAAATATGCAAGAAGTGAATACACACAAGACGGCGTGAATGGCACGCGGTTGTGACTCACTCGAATGTGCGGTTAGCGTCTATGCCGTACGTGGAGGAGGGGAAGTGGATCAGCTCGTCTGGATCTCCCTCGTGCGACACCCATCTGTGCACAAACGTGCCGTTGCTCTGCTCGTCGAACATCGACATCTTCGTGACAACCTGGCGGCAAAACAATACATCGTTACCGTAATACGCTATCACGATAAACACGGCATTTAGGCAGGAGGCAAAGTGACGCCAGCGCACCGAGCGGACCGGGCGAAGCTGGCAGCCATTGTTGTCAACTGTCAGTAATTCAGTGACTTTCAGAAGAATCAGTCCTTGCCACTGGGGGCTCTGAAACTAATTTGTAGGGATAACATTGATTAATCGAGAATCGATTAAGAATCGATTCTGATGTAAAACGATTCTCAAATCAAAAACTTGATTCTTCAAAAATAAAAAAATAAAAAATTTTTTTGACGTCTGACAGCCGAACGTTGACGGAAATACCCAAATGGTACAGTACAGTTCAAAGAAGTCTCTAGCAGCAATTTTTCACGTGAACGCCTTGGGAAGGTTGAAAAAAAGTTTCAAACTACACTACTTTTTTGAGAATGAACTTTTTTTTACAATTTTTTTTCAATTTTTTTTCCAATTTTTTTTTTCAAAATCGATTTTTAATCGATTCTGGAGCATAGAGAATCGATTCCCAAAATCGGGAATCGATTCTCTATGATCCCCACTAATTTGTATGGTATTTTGATAATATTCATGATAGCAACAGAAATAATCTCACACTTATATTTAATAGAATAATGGTCGGTATTATAAAGAATAGTTATGTCACCAAATATCGCTATTTGGCCACATAACGAGGTCGAATAGCTTATTGGCAGTATTATGAGCACCAGGTTATAGACTATTCGTACACATAAACTGGCCGAATAGCTATTCAGTGCTGAGACCACCTAATGAATCCTTATGTGGTAGGTTAGCTATTCGATCAAATAACTTTTACTGTTCTTTATAATACCGGCCCTAAGAACACTATCAACACTAGATAACACTTCTAAAGAATAATGAGGTGGGTACAGGTCGGAGGAAACATGGACAGGACACAAAAAACACACACACATGTGTGGACTGGACAATGCGTGTACTGAGAGGTAGGTTCCACAAGAATCAACAAACTCAAGTTTCCCACTAACTTTTCCACGGGCTCTGAAGGGAAAAAGATCACAGAAACATTGATAATAAACTAAAACTCACGACATGTTTTAATCCTGTTAGATCTCATCAGGCAAGTACATAATTCATTCAAAACACTTGTTCAACTCACGGTAATAAAATGCACACTGCTTCCTGTGCTGGCTTGCCTGGGATTGCCACCAGAGTGCACTGTCCAGTACCCTGCCAGGTCTTTACATAACAACGTTTGCTTGTGGCTCGAGTGAGTCTTGGACGTGTGCGTTGAGCGTGGATTGACTCACCTTGTCGTAGGAGAGTTCGTTGCCCGCCTGCATCGCGTAGAACGCCCGGTCGATGCCCGACAGTCCCACGTACGCGCCCGGTTCACCGTAGATGGCCACTTCGACACGTTCCCCCGTACGAGCTTTGCGGTTGTTGATGAACAGCGTAAACTGGAACATCCGTTCATTCACACTGATTAGAAAGTTCAAACATCAGTTATATGGGCCTCAATGACACACTTTAATGATATCCTTATTGAGTGTTCATCTCATATGTGTGCAATTGTGTTTGTCAATGTCATATTGACTCGATGGATGCCAAGTATTTATAACAAATAGCATCTACCATATATTCCACTACATCCAACATATAATTGCATGGATCGTGTAACCTTTGAACTAAATGTATCTTCATTCTAATATTGAAATTGTTATGTGATTTCAATTATTAACAAAAAGATGGATGCTTGATATTCATAAAAGAAAACATTCATCATATATTTAGACATTTTAATATCATTTTTATATAAATTATATATTCAAAGTAGAATTTCTATCTGATTCTACTTCCATTTTCTATTGTTATTTTGTTAATAATAATCTTCTAGATTCTCTATTGGACGAAAATAAAATGAATAGATAAATAAAATAATTAATAGCAATTGTCATCCATCAATAATGAACAAGATAATGGGAAGATGAGACTAAAGGTGTTGTGGGGAGTGTAGAGGGAACGGTCATGACCTGGTCTGAGAGAACCATTCACTTGGACAACTGAGGGAAACCATGATGCACCTCTGTCAAGATGGTCAACCACGGTAGGAATCTATCCTCGGGCTTCTTAACATCGGTTTAGCGTAAGACTGATCTAACGTCTGTCGTTCAAACCTTTATGAAGCAGAGTTTACATTGCATAGTGGCATTGAGGTTCAAACTTCAAATGGCAATTATAATTTAAAATGAAAAATGATTACGTTTTTAGATTGAAATTTCAGAGTACTGCATTACTAACATGGTTAGACATGTAAAAATAGCAATTGCTATAAAAGCGATGAAATCTGAAAGTGCTTTTTTAGATGTTTTTCTGATATTTCTCCATGTTTCAATAAGTTTGATGTTGTTCTATCATGTTTATGAAAAGGCTAGAAAGCGCTACAAACGTCTGAATCCGCTACGTTTCAATGTATTGGCGATATAGACGCTATATTCGGAATAGAAGCATTATAGATGCTATTTTTTTACAAAATTATTTCAATTGAGGTGTAAACGGGTGAAGTTAGGTGGCGAATTTGGAAAAAGTGCAGATGCAAATTCAGGCGGCAGATGAGGCGTATTTAACCCACTTGTGGAAAAACACTATTTTTCTGAAAAATATCAATTGGGGAGTTTCTCTTGTATGCCTATTGTACGTTATCTGGTGGTTTCACTTGTACCGTACTGTTGTTACGCTACAGAACGTCGTTGCGCGACAAAACAAGATGTTTCAAAATAATAGATGCACCAAAGTGCTACTTTTCAAATTCTGAATGCTACAAGAAGAAAAAATAGAAGCTATATTTACTTGTCTCTATACATGGTCCATTTATACAACAATCAAAAGAAAGCCGTGAAAGTTCAGGTCATTTTCTTCACGTAGTGATTATATTAAATGATTCATTTGTATTAACATCAACAACTTGACCTGAAGCTGTCAATTGTTCCTCTATGAAGGCAAGGGATGAGAGGTTGAGGGGATGAGCTAGGGGCACCACAAGGGTGATCTTACTACCCCTGAAAGAGCTTATATCAGGTCATAACTAATAATATAGAGGTCACCAGATATAAGCTGTAAAATATCAAAAAATATCATGTAAAATATGTAAAATATCAGCTGGAATAAATATGTGCAACACCTTATCAAATTCGCTGAAGTCCAAAGTTGGAACATCATCATTCAAGACTAGCCCTAAAGATTACCTTTTAAATGAATGTTTTCATTCGGTTGAAGAATTTTCATCACAATAGTTTATTGACAATTGTGGTTTAATCTGTATATTTTTAGCCTTATATGTATGTATCATGTTGATTTATGGCTTGTCTTATAACAACTTGTTGTTCAATCAAGATGAAATAAAGATATTATTATTATTATTATTATTATTATTATTATTATTATTATTATTATTATAAGAGGTATGCATCAGGTATGGATTTGATCATATTCAAAAATACTATACTAAATTACTAATACGGCACCGTATTGTCCCTAATATAAGCCGATCCCCCAAACTTTCAGATCAGTAATTGAAAGAAGAGTTTCTCTCCTTTTCCACGTAGATCATCGGTCTTCCTGGGTAGAATTCAGTCAATTTTGTATTGCGCGCAAGAGAAAGCTATGTCACCAGCGGAAACGACTTGTGAGAAACCAGTGAGAGGGGCCTCAAGTGATTGTCATACGGCCGGTTTCTATTGGCGCTCGGCCGTCTCGAGTCATTAGACAAACATGTGTTTTTTCACGCTCAACAGTCTCGTGCTCGTCAAGGTCAGACCACACGCAGTAGCGCGACACACACCATGCAGCTAACAGCTTGACGTGCTCGTGTTCATAACTGCGCGTCAAATAAAAATGATGGAAATTGAGAAAATGATGCTTCTTCATGATAAAACATTTATTAAACATGTTTTTAGTGGAATATCTCTCAGTTTCTAGTCAATTCTGCTGTTAGTAGTGTGCAGATGTACTACGTCTAATTAATGTTTCGCTATTGCCTTGGTCACAGTAGAGTAGAGAGTAGAGAGTAGAGAAAAACTGATTTAGATACTGATCAAAAACTGACAGAATAATATCAATCAAGGTAAAACTTGAAGAAGACAGTGCGTTAGGGGTGTGTAAAATCTGTTTGCCAATAAATCTTATTAAAAATCATTCAAAAATTTCCCATTTTTTCAAACTCCCAACTTTTATTTGACAGGATTTTACAATATATTTTGGTAAATTTCCTCATTTTTCGAACTAGTAACGCATAATTTACAGGATTTTAAAGGATATTTTGATAAGATTTTTACAGGATTTTACAGGATTTTTTGGGTAACATGAACAGGATTTTTTTAAAAGTTAGTGGCAGGCTTGTTCTAATAAACCATAACCACTGGGGATTGTTGACATGTTGTGCTCACGTTGTTCCTCGAGATGCCGTTGACGGGGAAGGTGAGACTGTCGGCCACGGTGTCTCCGTAGCGCCCGACGTGGTAGACGACGACGGTGGCGGCCGGAGCCATCTCGGAGCTGAGCGTGACGGCAAACGTGCGGATCGTCGGTTGCATGATCTGCTGGCCAGAGAGCAGCACGATGCCCTTCGACATGATGATGTAGTTGAACGACTCCAGGTAGAAGTTGCTCTGCACGTGCAACACCACGTACTCGCCGACCTGCGGCAACAAGATCAGGTTTACAGTTTTATTTATATTGTACTGGGCTAAACGACGCACTCTACTGATGACTACAATCTATTGGCGTCGGTGGATGATATAATAATAAAAATGTTCATTTATTCTGTTGAAGACGTAGACCTACATGTTATTGAATATGTCGATTGATAAGAAAGTCATACATTATTATTCAAATACTCATTTATCGAGGATGGAGACATTGTTGAAATATATTTAAGTACGTTTTTGAACGAGATGTCGTTGATCTCTTTATTCTGGTGGGGAGTTTGTTAAATAGAATGACACCGTTGCAGGCAGGACTCTTCCTGAGCAGCGCTCGTTTGTGGGCTAACGAGATGATGGGATGATGAGATGAAAGGTTATTTTATTAGGTGTTTTCGGATGGTGGGAAGGAGTCGGTCGTGGCCTATTGTTAAGGAACCATCCCAGTCGTCATTTTTTAGATATCAATATGATTGTGTTTGCATTCCGTCAATAATTGAAAAACAGAGGTTACTACGGCATTTACAGAATTTTGAATATAAAATTTGTAATTTTTCAAATTCTTCTGATGGAAAATGAAAAAATTTCGTGTTGGCGAAAACCTAGATACATATTTTTGAATACTGTACCAGAAAAAAACATAAAATGTGAAATATATCAAAAGTGTGAGTGAGGGAATTAACGGTGTTCATATGAATATGAGTTGGGCGGGCTAGTCCACGGGTTGCGCCTAGCACACGATGCATGTTGAACTCGAGTGGGAAGCGAGCAAACAACGAGCCCGTGTAGAGCGCCTGCGGCCTCTTTACCTAGACTACAGAGGGAAACCACGATGCACCTCTGTAAAGATGGACGATGGCGGGGATCGAACCAGATCCGATATCCCCCTCACCTCCTGGATCACATGAAGCGAGCACGTTGGCAACAGAGCTGCATGTAGGCCTATGTGGATATTATTAGGGGTGTGCAAGTACTCGAATTTTCGAGTTTGAATTTAAATAAACTCGAAAATTTCGAGTTCCCATTTTTTTTTTCATATTCTCTATAGGCCTACTTATATTGTACCGAATATAAAACGTGATTATTTTTTTCTAATTTCACTGTCCAGAGGTCCAGACTGATATGCAAATCTTGGCCTAACCAACCCTTTTTTTTTAAGAAACTCAAATTTGCAACTTGCGATTCTCTCTCTCATACTCGAACTCAAGCTTAGATTCTCAAAAGCGCACACCCCAAGATATTTTTATAATATAACTACGGTAGGTCTGAATAGTTCTCGATTTAAGCGAAACAAGAATCGTGGTGACAATTAGATCGAGGGAATAGATGCGAGGTGGACTACCTTAGCGTGGTCAGTGGACGTCGACACCTTGATGTGGTGGTTGTTGGGGGAGAAGTGAGCCAGAAGCTGCAGATCACTCGTTGCACGCTCGCCCAGACTGTCCTTGAAGTAGGCAGTTATCTTCATCGACTGTACGTCCGCCAGCAGCTCTTTCGACCTCTTGTTCTCATCGTAGCCTGAAACCAGATACACGGTCACAGCCTTGCCTCACCGAGGTACGTTACTCCCGCAGCCGATAGCGACATGTGCTCGTTACAATCTCGCCGGCCATATTGGACATTTACAAATAGAATCCAAGCAAAGCATTCTATATCACCTCACCGAGATACGTTACTCCTGCAGCTGATAGCGACATGTGCTCGTTACAATCTCGCCGGCCATATTGGACATTTACAAATAGAATCTAAGCAAAGCATTCTATATCACCTCACCGACATACGTTACTCCTGCAGCTGATGGCGACATATGCTCGTTCCAATCTCGCCGGCCATATTGGACATTTACAAATAGAATCTGAGCAAGGCTTTCTATATCACCTCACCGAGACACGTTACTCCTGCAGCCGATAGCGACATGTGCTCGTTCCAATCTCGCCGGCCATATTGGACATTTACAAATAGAATCTGAGCAAGGCTTTCTATATTACCTCAGTGAGGTACGTTACTCCTGCAGCTGATAGCGACATGTGCTCGTTCCAATCTCGCCGGCCATATTGGACATTTACAAATAGAATCTAAGCAAAGCATTCTATATCACCTCACCGAGATACGTTACTCCTGCAGCCGATAGCGACATGTGCTCGTTACAATCTCGCCGGCCATATTGGACATTTACAAATAGAATCTAAGCAAAGCATTCTATATCACCTCACCGAAATATATGTTACTCCTGCAGCAGATAGCGACATGTGCTCGTTCCAATCTCGGCGGCCATATTGAACATTTACAAATAGAATCTGAGCAAGGCTTTCTATATCACCTCACCGAGACACGTTACTCCTGCAGCCGATAGCGACATGTGCTCGTTCCAATCTCGCCGGCCATATTGGACATTTACAAATAGAATCTAAGCAGAGCATTCTATATCACCTCACCGAGATACGTTACTCCTGCAGCCGATAGCGACATGTGCTCGTTCCAATCTCGGCAGCCATATTGGACATTTACAAATAGAACCTGAGCAAGGATTTCTATATTACCTCGGTGAGGTACGTTACTCCTGCAGCCGATAGCGACATGTGCTCGTTCCAATCTCGCCGGCCATATTGGACATTTACAAATAGAATCTGAGCAAGGCTTTCTATATTACCTCAGTGAGGTACGTTACTCCTGCAGCTGATAGCGACATGTGCTCGTTCCAATCTCGCCGGCCATATTGGACATTTACAAATAGAATCTAAGCAAAGCATTCTATATCACCTCACCGAGATACGTTACTCCTGCAGCCGATAGCGACATGTGCTCGTTACAATCTCGCCGGCCATATTGGACATTTACAAATAGAATCTAAGCAAAGCATTCTATATCACCTCACCGAGATATGTTACTCCTGCAGCAGATAGCGACATGTGCTCGTTCCAATCTCGGCGGCCATATTGAACATTTACAAATAGAATCTGAGCAAGGCTTTCTATATCACCTCACCGAGACACGTTACTCCTGCAGCCGATAGCGACATGTGCTCGTTCCAATCTCGCCGGCCATATTGGACATTTACAAATAGAATCTAAGCAGAGCATTCTATATCACCTCACCGAGATACGTTACTCCTGCAGCCGATAGCGACATGTGCTCGTTCCAATCTCGGCAGCCATATTGGACATTTACAAATAGAACCTGAGCAAGGATTTCTATATTACCTCGGTGAGGTACGTTACTCCTGCAGCTGATAGCGACATGTGCTCGTTCCAATCTCGGCGCCCATATTGGACATTTACAAATAGAATCTAACCAAAGAATTCTATATTATCACTGATTTCATGTATAATATGTGGGAAACTTCCCGGTTTGCAAAGCGGTGTGAAGCTACTGCCGAGACACAATGTACGCCTTCTCAACGTTGAGTAACGTATCTCGGTCACATAGTTCTAGGGCATGGTTTGGTTTCATGCAAGAGTGTATTCATTTAAACAAATGACAGTAGCATCTAGGCCTATGTTACTGTTACGATAGTTACAAAAGTTGAGTGATATTGTCCATTATCAATTAATCAAACTATTGTTGGATTTGAGATTACTAAATGAATCAACATCAGAAAGTAAACGATTGACAATTACGGTAAACCCTCGTTAATCCAAACTCGCGTAATCTGAAATTTGACATATTTCATATTATTATATAGGTAGTCAGTCCCCGGCTGAAGGTATAGGCATTTCAATGTTAATGAATATGGTTAATCCGAATTCCAGCCAATCCGTAATTCGAACCAATATTTCGACCCCTCAATTGCTTTAGCACTGTTTTCGGATTGGATAATCCGAAATAGATCGAGTGAATTCCTTGAATTGATCATTATTTTCGTAAATTCCATCCTCTTTATTTGACGCGTAACAATAGGCCGAAGCCAGCTCAGCTGTTCGCTGCCACTGAATACGTCATCCGACTCCGAGTGCGCTCCAAAGACCTTAGTATCTAACTTCGTTAGGTTAGATACAAAGGTCTTTGGCCGCTCTGTCTGTCCTTGACGAGCGGTAAGCTCGGAGAACGGCCAAGCGCCAATCGAAGCTGGCCATCTAACGTTCGTTTGCTGTCGAAGATAGCCGAATAGGTACACACGATCAGTGATTCGGTTCCTTGCACACGTGGCATCTAGCTTTCTCTCGCGCTCAATACGAAATTGCTTCAATTCTAACCGGGAAGTGTGATGATTTACGTGGAAAAGGAGTTTTTTGGTTAATTCAAATTTTTATAAATTGGAATCACTTTTTGGTGTCCCTTGAATTTCGGATTAACGAGGGTTTACTGTAGTCATATTATTCATTGGATTATTAATCGATGTTTTAAAATTCCGTTTCAAGTTTTGTTTCTGCTCACAGAGCAAATGCTTGGTGGTTAATTTCAATGAAACATAACAAGTGTTCAGGCAGCTACCACATATCTTTGTAAGTAAAGCTGGCCTTACATGAACATTTTTGATGCAATATCGCAACCGCATGCGGGTGTGGGACGGTGCGACGCGATTAACCAAAAGTGCTGCTGCCTAGTAGCAATTCAAGCAAGTTTGTCAAAGAGATGGGCGTGTCTATAGTGTCCCGCGCTTCTCGTGGCAGACTCAAGTTCGTTGACTGTTTGTTGTAATTTTGTTGACATCGCTGATGTCTTCTCAATCATAATAATAACTGTATAAAAACAAAATATCATAATAAAAGAAGTCGTACGCACGTGGGCAAATTGATCAATTATGGAATTATTTTAAAACAATTCACGCTAAAATCGACACAGCTGTTCTGGGGGAAGCAGTACGACGGCGACCTCAAGCGGATTTTACCTGAACCCAAGCTACATCCGGCTATTCCGCATGCGATTTATCGCGTCGCGAGCCAAAAGTTGAGTAGAGTTGTACTTGTGCGACAAAACCACGCACCGTCCCGCAGTCGTCGCTGATTGGCTAATACTCCAAGATGGCCGACAACCTGCGTTATCGCTCCCGCATGCGGTTGCGATATCGCATCGAAAATGTTCATGTAAGGCCAGCTTAACCGTTCACACACATGCTGTGAATCACATTGATTGAATCAACTTACGTTGTTATCCGAGTCAATTTTTAATCCGAGTCAAAAAAACTGCCACTCAGAACTTGAAACTTGAAACTGCCACTTGAGTGATTATATTGACAGTATGAATTACAATAAAAGGAATAATGTTCAAATTAATGTGTTTTTTTTTGTGTTTTTCAACGTTTTTAATGATTTCCCGTTCTGATCGTTTTCCCACATTCAACGTTTTTATATTCCCGGTCCCTTCAAAAACGATAGATCGAGGTTTCACTGCATCACTTTTTGACATTGTCTTGAAAATGTCTGTACATCCTGTCAGAATATGAATTACCGTATTGTCCCGAATATAAGACGACCCCCAAACTTTTAGATTAGTGATTGAAAACAGAGTTTGCCTCACGCAATCGTCATATATGGCCGTCTCGAGTCGTACGACCAAAACAGTCTCGTGCTCGTCAAGGCTAGACCACACACGTCACGACTCGCGCAGTAGACTAGTAGGATGACAGACGCCATGCAGCAAACAGCTCCGTGCTTATGTTTATAACTACGCGTCAAATAAAAATGATGGAAATTAAGAAAATGATGCTTCTTCATGATAAAACATTTATTAAACGTGCTTTTAGTGGAATATCTCGCAGTTTCTAGTCGATTCCGTTGATATTAGTGTGCAGATGTAGTATGCCCAATTAAAATGAGCAAAAAACGTATTTTTGACCAATTATAGGCCGAGATTCGCGTATAAGCCGAGGGTGACTTTAGGGCTTGAAATTTCGAGAAAAACCCTCGGCTTATATTCGGGACAATACGGTATGTGATATGAATCTGAATGAAAAAATAGAGGATATTATCAAGATGAGAAATTGTTGATGAAAATAGAATCCTCTGACGTAGTTTGTCACATACGTAGTACGTAGTGTCACGACGTAGTCCCACACAGTTTGTCAAGGACAGATCGAAACGTCAGACTCGAGACGGACGAGCGCCAATAAAATCGCGCCATACAGTGTTTATTTCAGTCGAGACCCCTCACAACGGTTTCTCACGTCTCGGCTAGCAACTAATGCAAGGGTTTCTCTTATACGCATCTCGAACAGAGCGCTAAACATTTCAAACGCAATGTATTTTTGACCCAGCAGACACTTCACAGCTAATTTATTGTTTCTTACTTTTTGTCATTTATTCGTCGTAGTATTTGCATTTTTGATACTGTGGGAACTATTTTAACTGTCGTATTATAGCAATCGTCGTTACAATAAGTGTCGTACTATAGAAATAAGATAACATAGGGTCTTAAGGGGATTGGCCAGGACTATCTCTCAACGATGTAGGCCTATTATTGCGATCGTCGTTGTATCAAGCGACGTACTATCGATATAGATGATGAAAATAGAATCGTCCGACGTACCGAGTTGAGTACGGAGATCGACCTTGAAGCTCCAGACTCCGTCCCTCTCGGTGGACATGCTCAGCTCCTGGACGTCGAGCGAGCGCCGCCCGCCGCTCCGAGAGTTGACGTCGGCGCGGATCTCCATGCGACCTTGGAGCAGGCGGTCGTGCGGCAAAGGAGACCCGTCTTGGAACGCTGCGGCAAGCTGCGAAAATAAGACAAACAATGGGAATTCTGTTGACACTGATAATATATACGTACACATTGTTCGAGGCTTTCGCGACTCATTTCATAATCAATAGACCATTTCCGAAAAGAATGAGCCGTTTAGCGGCGATCGTTTGAACCAGAAAGGGATCTTATTACCTGTGTTCGAAAGTCCTATGCTGTCAATGCTATTTAGCACGTTTGATTTATATTATTGTGCGTTACAGTGAACGTATTAAGTTATAATATGATAGTAGTTTCAACATTTATATGTTTACTATATACTGAGAGATTTACACACTTTCAGAGTGAGTAAAATGAGAGATAATGCAAGTTATATATCTTAATGTTTTGCCTTTAACCCTGTGGATAAGCAGGCTGACTTTTTGAGCAGTACTAAAACTCCCAGAATGCAATACCAGCGATCTCGGCCGCTAGCAGGCGGGACACGCCTGCGCAATGAATCATGAAAATGGTCTATTGTAATAATCAATATCATCAATGATTGATATAGACCTAATTAATTTATACATATCAACATTCCAGTAATTCATTTACACAGTAGAACCTCATATACAAGTTTTATACATTCACTTTATTTAATGTTTCATTTTTTGATCCCACCCATATGCTTCCCACGTTAAATAGTTCCTTTACCAAGTTTTTCACATTAATACATTTTTTCAGTGTTGTCCCTTGAAAAATGTACTGAAGAGGTCCCACTGTAGAATCAATTAATAAAAACTTTTTACGTTCAAAATTTCACATTTTCGAATTTTAAATTCACTGTGGATTTGCTAAGTAGGCCTTCTGAACATATGGAATAACCAAATAAGACAATAATCTTACTGAAATATGAACTACCTGAGGCAAAACAAAACAGAAAATGTGGCTACTATGCTTGATTCGATTGATCCTCCATTTCACCAATATATGATGATGTTGACTTAGGTCCGGTATTTCAAAGTCCAGTTGGCAGTCATCTGAGAGTTGGTGAAAACAAATGCCACAGGTAACCATGGTGATAACAAGTTTGAACTGTCAGATAAAGGCTAACTAGACTTAGTAATACCGGGCCTTACCCTACATATATTGACCCATTTATTATCAATATTTTATATAGAAACACAGGTGTGAAACATGTCTGTTGAGAATATAAATATTCAATAATGCTGAAGTCCTACATCTCTGAGAAAGTAAATATATCGTTGCTACGTACGTAAACGTAGAATGGCATGGCCGGCTTGAAGACTTGAGGCGATCCCCCGAGGAAGTCCACCTTGATGGACGAGTTGTGGATACGGGCCATGGAGAATCCTTCGATCACTTCGTCGAGGAATCGGTCTCCGACGGTTGCCGTGATCAACACTTCCATTCCTTCCAGCGACGGCACAAACTGTCTCAACTCCGTCAGAGAATATTGAAACTCGTAGACGCCGTAAAACTACGGGAAGAATTGTCGAGATTTTATTTCAAAAAATACAATTTAATAATACGAAAAGATAGCTGAAGGCAAAACAGTTATTACAGAATGACAAGAGGGACAACATGGAGATTATTCAAGTTCAGTTTTGTAGAAACGTGGTCGAAGCATATGTAGGCTACAACATATATAAAGATGAAACCTAGTACAAAGTATCCAGTAGGGATAACATCGATTAATCGAGAATCGATCAAGAATCGATTCTGATCTAAAACGATTCTCAAATCAAAAAATCAATTTTTCAAAAAAAAAAATTCTGGTCGAGTGCTGTACTTCTTTACGTCGTAATAAGTGCTCATTTCGCTGTCCATATTATTCTGTATTGTTGAGATTTTACTATCTGGACACAAGCTATCGCTTCGGTTACGTCTGACAGCCGAGCGTTGACGGAAATACCCGAGTGGTACAGTACAGTTCAAAGAAGTCTTTGGCAGCTATTTTTCACGTGAATGCCTTGGGAAGGTTGAAAAAAGTTTGAAATTACACTACTTTTTGAGAAAAAACTTTTTTTCCAATTTTTTTTCCTTTTTTTTTTTTTCAAAATCGATTTTTAATCGATTCTGGAGCATAGAGAATCGATTCCCGATTTTTAGAATCGATGTCATCCCTAGTATTCAGTAGCTGATATCTACCGAATACTAACTGAATCATTTACAATCACTCATCCTTGTGATGTTGGTCTGAAATGTTCATTATTAATACAGTAGGCCTAAATGATAGACCAGCCAATACAATTGGCTTATTCAACATTAATCATTATTCAACAACCTGAGGACGAGAGCTGAAGTGCTCTGGAAATATTGTTAATATTTTTAGTCTGTTTTATTTTTAATTTTATTTCATTGACAAGTACCACGTACACGTCCAACAGTTAGGGTCTAATACAGTTCTCGTGGTACACTTCTTCGTTATTTATTACAATACAATTAGGCCTATGTATTTCATATTATTACCATATAAGATAATTAAATTTAATAAAGAGTGAATAAATTGATGTTATAGGCCTGCTGAACCAGTGTCACAAGAAGTATTTACTATCGCTTTGAATCTGAAGAAATTTTGTACATCCTGTTTTGAAATTATTACCATTTTGAGTTTTTATTCGATTTGGTAACGCATTCCACGCTCGAGAGAAATAATTTTCAAATTTTCAAATTTTTTGCATAATTTTCAATTATGGCACCTCGATAAATATGACTGATGGTGCAAGAGGGAAAGCCCACAATATTGTCAAATGGGTGCGCCTGCTGTCACAAGCCAAATGGTAGGATCAAGTATTAGGTATAATATACGAATTGGGTAAAAGGGAGAGAAAGAACAGCAGCTTACTGAGTTTCATAACTAGATATAGGCCTACTCATAGTGGAGAGCCGTTGATAGAACACAGGAGATATACAATCTCAGTGTTCTATCAACGGGCTCTCCGCTATAAGTAGGCCTTTCTCTACTTATGAATCTCGGTAAGCTGCTGTTCTCTCTTTCCCTTTTACCCAATTTATATATTCAGCCTCAGGCTAATGGTGTTTGTATGAACATCAAGTTATTTGGTATATTATTATTTAGGCCTATAATATTATCAACATTATTTTTATATATATTATATATTTATTGTTGATTGATAGTATTATTTATATTTGTATGATTATTGACTAAGCAGTAATACTGCTAGATCATCCTACAGTAAACCCTCGTTAATCCGAAATTCAAGGGATCCCAAAAAGTGATTTCGATTTATAAAAATTCGGATCAACCAAAAAACTCCTTTTCCACAAAAATCATCACACTTCCCGGTTAGAATTGAAGCAATTTCGTATTGAGCGCGAGAGAAAGCTAGATGCCACATGTGCGAGGAACCGAATCACCTCCTATCTTCGATAGCAAACGAACGCTAGATGGCCAGCTTCCATTGGCGCCCAGCCGTTCCGGGTGAATGAGTGTTCCGAGCTTACCGCTCGTCAAGGACAGACAGAGCGGCCAAAGACCTTCGTATCTAACCTAACGAAGTTAGATACTAAGGTCTTTGGAGCGCACTCAGAGTCGGATGACGTATTCAGTGGCAGCGAACAGCTGAGCTGGCTTCGGCCTATTGTTACGCGTCAAATAAAAAGGATGGAATTTACGAAAATAATGATCAATTCAAGGAATCCGCTCGATCCATTTCGGATTATCCAATCCGAAAACAGTGCTAAAGCAATTGAGGGGTCGAATTATTAGTTTGAATTACGGAATAGCTGGAATTCGGATTAACCATATTCATATCATTGATGTGCCTATACCTTCAGCCGGGGACTGACTTCAAGTTCGAAATATGTCAAAGTTCGGATCAACTGAGTTTGGATTAACGAGGGTTTACTGTAGTATTATTTGCATTTGTATGGTAATTGAGTATGCAGTAATACTGCTACATCGTCCTATTGAAGTTAAGGCATTATGAGATAGTATTTTACTACCCAAGACACATTTACACATTGTCTTCACAACATGCTACAGTTGCAGGAGGAAATCTATTAATTGATCTGTACTGTGACTTACGAATTTCATAAAAGGTATTCTGTCATTGTCATAGTCTTGTGATGGATACCAGAATGGGTACTGTTCGTCCTGCAAATAAACAAAAACAAAACGATACAATAAATGATATGTTCAAGAAGTGTAAACTGAGTGCATAACAAAATCATAAACTCAAGTTGCGGAATAAAATGAAATGAATGCAGAAAATGAAACGATAACGAGATGAACAGCGTTTAGCGTAGATTTCTTGTTGCCGTCATCGCACTGTCATTCAGGCAATTCTCTCGTGAAGACAGAATATTGTTGAAATAAAGTGTGGTTTCAAGTTATGGTAGCTATGCAAAAACAACCCAGCCTACTACAGTCGTATAATTTTCAACAATCCACCCTCCATAATAGAGAACACCCTAAGTCAGAAGTCAAAACTTACCTCATCCAAACTTGCCCATACACAATACAAGAATACTTATCTAATCTTAATTCTGTTTTAATTTTGAACATGTATGAAACGTATCGCTAATGTAATGTCCTTCATCATCTATTACCCCTTATTCATTCATCATTTTATAATTATCTGATATTTTTATATGTGACACATCCTATACAATGTATATTGTTCCCTGAATAAAGATTATTATTATTATTATTATACTAGATAGACATGTAAAAATAGCAATTGCTACAAAAACAATTAAATCTGAAGTTTTTTTTACTTGTTCATCTGATATTTCTTCATGTTTCAATAAGTTTCATGTTGCTTCAATCATGTTTCTGAAAGGGAAACGCAGCGCTAAAAACGTCTGATTACGCTAAGTTTCAATGTATTGGCGATATGAAATAGAAGCATTATAGGCATAGATGCCATTTTTCATGAAATTATCCCAATTGAGTTGTGAACGGGTGATGTTAGTTGGGGAATTTGGAAAAAGTGGAGTTGCAGATGCAGGTAGCAGATGAGGCGTAGATGAAACCCGCTTGTGAAGACTATTTTTTTTTTTTAAATATCATTTGTGATGTTTTTTTGGAATGCCTATTGTACGTTGTCGTTATCTATTGGTTACACCGGTACCGTACTACTGTTATTCTACCGAACACAATAATTAAAAATAATAGATGCACCAAAGTACTACTTCTCAAATTCAAACTGCTATGAAAAAAAAGAATTAGATTCTATGTTTACATGTCTCTAGTTATAGATATCATTCTATAACAAAAATCGCATGAAAGAAAGAAAATGAAACAATTGACCACTAGTGATAGGCGTGGCTTATCGGCAAGCCACCTGGATCTATACTTCATGTGGGCATTGAGAGATGCTCTGATAGACAATGTCAATTTACCCACATAACAAACCGCCCATTTGATTGGATGCTTGTTTTAGTGACGTTTGTCGGCGGGTCAATCACCAGTCGTCAATCGATTAAAGGAAACTTACAAAATTGAAGTACTTCTCAACGACAGTCTGAGTGCGATACAAGCTGGGCACGATGGGTCGTATGGTGGCTTTCAGCGTGAGGTTCCCTCTGACCGGGCCGCCGCTCGTGTAGTTGGCCATCACCTTGCCGGAGATGTACTTGTCCGTGTCGAAGAAGAACGCAGGCATCGTCACGTTCACCTGGAACCACAAGACACAACATGTTACACAAGTTTCACCACGCCTGAACAAACAATGAAGTGAAACCTCTATCCATTGTTTTTCAAGGGACCAGGACAATAAAACTATTCATCCAGGAGAATTTAACATTAATTACAGTGGAACCTCTTTGGTACGTTTTTCACGGGACCAGACAGAAAAAACTTACTAAAGTGAAATACTTACTGAAGAAACTATTCAACATGTGGAAGCATATAGATGGGATCAAAAAATAAAACTTACCAAGGTGAAGAATGTGCTAAAGAGAAACTTACTAAAGAGGTTCTACTGTATATGGGAGTGGGGTTGGTAAAAATGAACGACACAAGAAGGAAAACAATGGATACGGGAACGATCCATAGAGGTTTCACTGTATTTGTTCAACTTGGGAAAGAGAATTGGCTGGATTGTTGTTCTGTAGGGGTGTGCGAATCCATGTTTTTTATTTCAAACCAAATCCGAGCCAAATCTTCATCAAAATTACCGAATCGAAATCCGAACCCGAATCCAAATCTTTTCAACATGCATTGTGAAGCGTAATAATGGGACAAACGACACTGCTGATCACATTACACTTGATCCAGGAAGTGAAAATCTTATCTCAGCATTCTCATAATTACCCCTGCATAAAACATTTTATGCAGCACAAGTCTAATCATTACAGCAATTGTTCTTGAGAATGGAGAATGCAATGTTGCCACGTTTTTGGCGCCAAGATTCTAAATTTTCATGTTAGACCAAATCCGAATCTGAAAGTGGATTCGATTAAAAAAACATGAATTCGCACTATTGTTCTGCCATGTTGCCATACTCATGTTTGTTTTGTATCAAACTGTATCATTCTTGTATAAAGTGAGCACAATATACCGGTAACCATAGTTACTTATTATTACCAAGATACGTTACTTAACGTTAACAAGGCGTATGCATTTGTATCTTGGCAGTAGCTTCACACCGCTTTGCAAACCAGGAAAAACCCGTATTTAATTCCGTTCTCTGAAGCAGTGCCTTAGTTTATAAAGCATTGCCAGATAAGCGTGCATATTATTCGTAAAGGGCCTATGTAAAAATTAACAGCAATTTGGACAGAATGTCAATACGGTATATCTCAAATTTGTACAACTAAAAAAGGAGTAAGTATAAGCAAATGATCAAGATTAAGTAACGAGTACAAGTATGAATAAAGAGATGGCGGAAACCTCCCGGTTTGCAAAGCGGTATGAAGCTACTGCCGAGACACGAATATGTACGCCTTCTTGACGTTGTGTAACGTATCTCGGTTCATCTACAATTCAATGCCATCAAGTGGTGCGAGATTTCAACACGGAATTATACCTCCAGTACAAATACTGGTACTACTCTACGAGGCCTGTTTGCCTACTTTGAGGCCTTCCAAGGTTTCAAGACACTTTCCGTTCCAAGCTGCGTTCTAAAATGAAGTTTTGGTGAGCTGTTGATCTTAGTCAGCATTACAGTGCGTCGTTGAACCCAATATATATATAAACAAAAATAGTAGCACTTTGGTGCATCTATTATTTTGAAACATGGTGTCTTATAGCGCAATAACATTTCTGTACCGTTACAACAGTACAGTACCCTTAATATATTAATATAATATATTGGTACCGGGTACATTCAATATATTGTACAGTAGGCATACAAGTGGAACACTCAAATTGATAGTTTATGTAAAATGGTGTCCACCACCAGGTTAAACCTACGCCTCATCTGCTGCCTGAATATACAGATGCACTTTGGCTTTCGAAATTCCTCAACTGACTCCACCTGTTCACTTTCCAATTGATATATTCTAAAGAAAATATCGTCTATAATGCTTTCATTTCGAATACAGCGCCTATATTGCCAATATATCGCCACAATGAGATGGTGGGATGATGAGATCCAGTTTTTATGGGTAGTGGGAAGGATAGTGGGAAGAAAGCGGTTGTGATATTGTGACGGCGGTTGACCAATATTGTGGGAACCATCCCGACATTAGTCTAGACTACAGAGGAAAACCACGAAAAACCCCTGTAAAGATGGACGGTAGCGGGGATCGAACCGGGTCCGACATGCCCACTACCTCCCGGGTCACATGGAGCAAGTGTGTTAACCACTCAGCTACCTGTGCCGGTCAAAGTGCTACTTTTCAAATTGTAAATGCTATGAAAAGCAAAGATAGATAACGAACCCACCTCGAATCTGGTCTGGTAGTACTCCTCGACGAGGAAGGCCGTCTCCTCCACTTGACCTTGAGCCGTGATCTGAATGATCCACTCTCCGAACACCGGCTGGTCAGACAGCTTGTAGCTCAGGCTCACCGTACCCAGGTTAGACTGCAAACAGAACAATTATATATTAAACGTTTCTTCATTGAGTCAAGTTGAAATACACCAATGTTATACATTGCTGTTTATACCCCATTAAGATTAGGGGGTGAATCCTATCTTGTGCTGGGCTAATTGGCATAAAGTAAATTCAGACATGAACTGATTATAAAATAATGGGAAGTATATAAATGTGTAGTTGTTGAACTGTGATACCTGATTAAATTTAGGGTATGGTATGACAATGTGATTTTGTTCTTAAAACCAAAGTCACTAAACCTAAATATCAAACAAGAACTAAAACTAGAACTAAAATGTAATGATTAACAGTATGAAGGTACAACTCACACGGTTCAAACTTGGAAGCTTATTTCAAGCTATTCATTTAGTTTGTTCCGGAATGACTAAAATGAGTAGAAACGTTCACTTTCTACTGTGACCCAGGCAATAGCCGAAACGTCAGGATCTCGTGTGTACATTTCATCTCTGTGTTCTATCAACGGACTCTCCACTACGAGTAGGCCTTTCTCTACTCATAAATCTCCGTAAGCTGCTGTTCTTTCTTCCCCTTTCACCCAATTCATATAACATGAATAAGCTTCTTCAATGGATTTTGAGCATAGATATTTATTTTTTCATAATTAGGTCCGGCTTTGAGGAGTCTACATGGTACTGTTACATCAGCAACATGAAGTAGACTGAATTATTTCACTGATAAAGTATAAAATGATGATATTACCAACAATGTTTAATAATACCGGTAATAGTAATCAATATAATTAATAATTAGATTAATTACAGTTAAACTTGTCTATTGTTTTTCAAGGGACCACAAAAAAACACATCCAAGCGCAAAAACGATCCATCCAGGAAAATTCAACATTGAATATATGGGAGTGGGGCTAGAAAAAATGAATGATACAAGCAGGAAAACGATGGATCCGGGAACGATGCATAGAGGTTTCACTGTATACAGAATGTGTCAAGAGGCTATAATGAAAGTACAGTGAAATCTCTGCATCGTTCCCGGATCCATCGTTTTCCTGCTTGTATCATTCATTTTTTCTCACCCCACTCCCATATAATCAATGTTTAATTTTCCTGGATGGATGGTTTTATTTTATGGTCCCTTGAAAAACGATGCATAGAGGTTTCACTGTGCCGTATTGTCTTGAATATAAGCCAATCCACCTAACTTTTAGATCAGTAATTGAAAAAAAAGTTTCTCTCCTTTTCCACGTAAATCATCAGTCTTCCTGGGTAGAATTTAGTCAATTTTGTATTGCGCGCAAGAGAAAGCTATGCCACCGGCCGAAACGACTTGTGAGAAACCAGTGAGAGGGGCCTCAAGTGATTGTCATACGGCCGGTTTCTATTGGCGCTCGGCCGTCTCGAGTCATTGGACGAACGAGTGTTTTTCACGCCAAATAGTCTCGTGCTCGTCAAGGTCAGACCACACGCAGTAGCGCATTGTAGGATGACACACCATGCAGCAAACAACTCGACGTTCTTATGTTCATTACTGCGCGTCAAATAAAAATGATAGAAATTGAGAAATGATGCTTCCTCATGATAAAACATTTATTCAACGTGTTTTTAGTGGAATATCTCGCAGTTTCTAGTCGAATCCGTTGTCAAGTGTGCGGGTGTATTAAGCGGTAAGCCCAATTGAAATGAGCAAATAATGTATTTTTGACCGATTATAGGCCGAGATTCGCACGTAAGCCGAGGGTGACTTTTGGGCTTGAAATTTCGAGAAAAACCCTCGGCTTATATTCGGGACAGTATGGTATAGCAAGCGAGTGAACGAGAGTGAAAGGTCTGGAACAGCACAGTTGTATCCTCACCTGCCGGGAGAGCCACCTGCGCATGATGTGACGATTAGGGTCCAGCATGTACACATCGATCGAGTTGTCAAACGCCTTCAGCTCCGTGTTGATGGGAATTGTTCGGAAATATACTGCAAACAGAAACACATATTCACAATTATTCATTCATTTATACTAGGCAAACGCGTTGTGTTGCCGCGTTGATGGATGAGCTGGAACATATATCCACTTATCTTTGGATTGGTTATTATATATATACGGTGGAACCTCATTTATACGTTTTTCAGGGGACCACACTGAAAAAGTGTATTAATGTCAAAAACTTATTAATGAAACTATTCAACATGTGGAGCATATAGGTTGGATCAAAAAATAAAACTTATAAATGTAATGAATGTATAAACGAGAAACTTATAACTGAGGTTCTACTGTATACACCTTGAGATCCAAACCATTACATCACTGCCATCTTATTTTCCATTATTAATTTCTATGATGATAAAGAAGGCTTTGTTTTAATCGTTTACAATCAAGTGGTGTCACCTGCAGCTTGGATTTAATTGGTATCTTAATAGCTTTGAGTGATTTAAAAAAATTACATTATATATTTTTTTACATCAAAACGGCTGATCCGATTTGAGTGAAAGTTCGGAATAATGTGTATCATTATCAGATTAAAATTCCCTGAGAATTTATTCTCAGGATTTATTTAAAAATCCTGAGGATTCATTTAAAATAAATCTACGATGACAATCTAAACACTGTCTAAACTCTTGAAACTAGTTTAAATGTGTGTTTGATGAAAAATAATTGTAATAAAGGTTGTAAAATGTATATCGTAAAAAAAGGCCAAAATTTATTTTTTGGTAGTAAGAGGGGGGCCCATCGTGACTTTTAGCAACGGGGACCAGGAAATAATGTGGGGGGCCTGACTTGAGATGTAATGTTCTATAAAGTTACATTTCGAATGAAATAGGATGTGAAGAACCTCTTACCATTAAGTTTCCCTTTGATACATTCAAACTTTGTCAAGTTTCATTTTGCAATCCCATGTTGAATAGCTTCTTCATTAAGTTTTTCACTAAAACAAGTGTTTTTTGTCTGGTTCTCTGAAGCATGTATTCAAGAGGCTCCACTGTGCGTGTATATTAAAGGTATGTGCAGTAAAAACACAAAGTAGTGATACCAACATACTCTATCACGAATGATATGAAGAAGGTGTACCAACTCGAATACTAATAACAAGGACGGTATTCATGCTTTCTTGCGGTCAGTTCAGAGCCAAAGGTCTGATTGCCTGTCGCGATTTAGCGGATTCCCTCGTGAACTAGATGTAGATAAGAGTGGCTACAGTACCAGTGGCATTGTTGAACTCACAAAATCTATTATTTACGTACAAAACAAATGCAACTGCCAACATAATAGTTCTACTGAGCCGTGTATAGCATTGAATAGCATTGTTGTTTTATATAGTTCGAAATGCAAGCGATAGTTGCACCACAGGCAATCGGGACGCTGGACTCAGATTCTGACCCCAGAAATATTTCACTCTGAAGAATATGAAGATGCGAGTCAGTACACCTTCTTCATATTACGATAGAGAATGTAGTTATGACTGATGGTGGTGCATAAACCTACTTGTCTGTCCCTGCATGTAGATGGGCTTGTCGGTCTGGATGAAGATGGTCATCGAGCGCTGGGAGAACGTCAGTATCGTCTCGTTGACGAACGCCGTTCCGCCCATCAGGCCGTCGTACAGTCCGTCCACCCGCAGCTTGTATTCACCCACAACACTCGTCGACGGGACCTAACGGCAACAGAATTCCTGCATTTATTTATATTCGGTTGAACGACGCACGGTACTGATGACTACGAACTATCGACGTCGGTGAATGATATATATGAGATGGCGGGATAATGAGACGAAAGATTAATTTTATTATGTGTTTTTCCCAGGATTGACCTGAACGACAGAGGGAAACTATGAAAAATCCCTGTCAGGATGATTGACTACGGCGAGAATCGAACCCCGGTCTCCTGAAAGCCGGTTCAGTGTGCTAGTCACTCGTCTCAATAACACAAAATATATTCACCAATTATTTTGTTGGATGAACAACAAAATGGTTATCAAAGTTCTTTTTTTTTTTTTTTATTTATTTTTTTTAATTGGGTTTTAACGACGCTCTATAATGCTTACTAAGATCTATTGGCGTCGGATGAATGATTAATGAGATGATGGGATGATGAGATGAAGGTTTTTATGGGTAATGGGAAGGATAGTGGGAAGGAAGCGGTCGTGGCCTATATTGTAGGAACCATCCCGGCATTAGCCTAGACTACAGAGGGAAACCACGATGCACCCCTGTAAAGATGGACGGTGGCGGGGATCGAACCGGATCCGATATGTCCCTTCACCTCCCGGGTCACACGAAGCAAGTGCGCTAACCACTCGGCTACTGTGCCGGTTCAAAGTTCGTGTTCCATGCCTTATGCGTGCCTACACCGGCCCCGACGTTGGTTGCTCAAGTCGTGCCTTCAGACGCTTCAGGCAGATTAGAATCATGGCAAGAACCTGCTGTAATTACAACATGTAACAAGGTCACTTGCAGCTTGGGGTGATTTGTGCAAGTAAAACCTCCATCAATCGTTTATCAGGGGACCAGGATAATAAAGCCAGGAAAACCATTTATTCAGGATAATTCAACATTGATTACATGGATGTGGGGCAAGAAAAAATAGATGTCACGAGCAGGAAAACGATAGACCCGGGACCGATGCATAGAGGTTTCACTGTATTTGATTTGCTTTGACATTTTCATTCCCTTTCAATTCACTTGCAAGCCTGTGGCTTTCATTTGAATGACGCGGCGGATATCTTTATTCAGACTCTGTCTTACATTAAAAGATTGCAAAAACACAGAATAAAAATCAATTAATTAAAATATAAAACAAATTATCAATAACAACATCTTAGAGAATAACAAAATATATATAATTTGACTAGGTTTGAATAAGAAAATGTAGAAAAAAGAAATAATTAAATGATGATAACGAAATCATACAAAAATTAAAAAGGGGAAAAAAAGAAATAGTATGCAATGAAAACAAAAATTGGAAATCAAAGCTGAAGACTATAAAGATTATGTCGTAAAATTTGTAGGGATCCTCGAAGGGCGAGTAAAACTATGCTATAAATGAATTTATTAGGTTATATTAGGGTTTTAAGGCACATCGACAGCGAGGTCATTTAGCGCCTGTCGAAATAAGTTGCTGAACAAAAGGTGAGTAGTGTTATATAAAGGTGCAAGTGAAATTTAGATGAGAACACCATGTGAAACTAAGACTAAACTATTACTAAGGATGTTATACACTAATTTGTTAAAACCGAACATATGTGTGCTGTAAAGGGTCACACCCATGGGACTAGAATGAGAACGTTTTACTACTTGTTCTCAGTTCAAACTCGCGCTCAAATAGGAGTGGAGGAACGACAAACCATAATAGATATATGTTGGAATATGGTTTGATTTAAAATATTCCTGATGTCTATCCCAAGAGATCGGCATCAAGAATAAGTATCAAATGTCAAAAAGCAGTATACTGGAGAAAGATGATTCCACAAACAATGTCATCTTGATCAGAGATGACAATGACCTAATTGGGGCAGTTTCATTTGACACTGACAATGCACATAATATGATATATAATTAATATACACATGATATAATTATTAATTATGACCGTGTTGAATGATGTATTGTTTTGTGCTCACACCGGCGCACGAGAATGAAAAGAACTACATCGTTCCAGTCCCCACTACGGTACGCCCGGCACAATATAACTACAGTTGTGGGAGTATAACATTCATTCTCAGGTTTGGTGGCTTGTATTTATGTGAAATATACCATTTTGTACTACTAAAAACAGGAACTGCCAACTCTAGATCAACAACTACGGGATTATCAACGAAAGTTACACATTCTCCCGGACTTTTCAGTGTGAAGCAGGAAGTTGTCCGAATACCACGTATTTATGGTAGGTATCCGAGGAAAGCAGTATCGATTCTTTTCAACTTGACATTTGATTACTCCAGTTAATTCTATATTTGAACACACTTCAAAAATAATATTTCAAGTGATCCAGCTCGATATCTTCAAAATCGTTCAAATTTTCACAGAATAGCTAAATTTAACTGAATATTCGAAATAGCATATGATGTTAAATGAATCGAAATACCACGAAACACAGAGAATATCAAAATTACACATCCTTGTGAAATATTTGGATTTATTAGTCCATTTCATTGATTCTAAATTCCTACATCTCTAGGCTTCAGTGATTATATTCTCAACCAGGATTATATGGGGGGGGGGGGACTCAAGTGTAAAATGGAAGAAATTTTTAATTTGAAAATATGCTCTATGGAGGAATATAACCCACTCCCAATAACTATCTCATACACATTCCAACTGACCATTGTAGATCGTCCGCCCTCGCGATGTCACAAAATACAAAAACCAATCAAGTGGACAGTGAAGCAGGGGAAATAAGGAAATAACCAATCAAGGTATCTAAAATTTCCCCTGCTTCGTATAAGTCACGCCCATCTACAATGGTCAATTATTAACTTCATAAAATAATATATAATATTTTATTCATCATAAATTTTATTCTTTTTAGGCCCGGTATTACCAAGTCCAGTTAGTATTTATCTGGGAGTTGATGAAAACAAATAACATGAGTAACCATGGTGATAACAAGTTTGAACTGTCAGATAAAGGCTAACTGTACTTGGTAATTCCAGGCCTTATTCTAATAATGTAATTTCAGTCCAGCTTCGGTCAAGTTTCAGGGGAGGGGAGGGGCATTGTTTGTAGCTGGGACTGTTGCCGGCGCTGTGCGTACCCTCATGATGAGCGTCTCGGGGATTCCCTCCTTCATGAGCTTGCTGTCGGCACTCATCTCGACGCCGTTGCGTGCGATCGAGGCTCGGACCGTGAGCGGCAGCGGCGACTGCAGGACGGTCACAGCCACGCGGTACACTTGCCCCGGCCGCACCATGCGGCTCGCCACAACAAAATACGTCCTATAATAATAATAATTATTGAAAACAAGAGGTGGTCAGCCAGGAGTCACTCGAATACCACATGTACCTGACGGTTTACGATTGCCACATATACGTGTCGGCTCTCCTCCCAGAAGAATGAACACAAGAATGCGCTGGACTAAAGAAAATAATGTAAATGTAATGAAAGCGTATTACAGAGTGACACTATGCGATACACAATTAACCGGGTACAGAGCATTGATCCTAGATGAATGGAAGAAAATATATCCCAATACTGATATAACTGTTTAAAGAATATGTGATCAAGCAAGGCAAATACAATTCACAAAATTCAACGTTCAGTTTTATTAGAGACATCTAGAATAGTTCGGAAAGTGTTAAATGTTTCACAATGATTAATTATGAATGCTGCGTATGTAATTTATTTACCCGTAGTGTGATAAATGTTTCCATATACTTGTATAATGAGAATGAAATAAATGAATATAATAATAATCATTTATTGGTCATTAGATTGATCATAGACATGATATCTGACAGGTCATACAGAGATATAGTGGACTATTAGATATTTGGTGGAATAAGTTACGTTCCTAGTAGACGAGGTTACATGGATATAATTAGCAGTTATAACTATTTTACAGAATAAAAACAATTCGTCAATAAAAATTCTTTGAGGTTAGGTTTAAAACATTTGGTTTGATTGTTAAAATCTTGATATTAGTAAGAAGAGCATTCAAAAGTTTGCAGCCAGCATTTGTTGAATGATTGTTGAATGATTGAATGATTGTGTTGAACCATATTAAAATCCTCTTTGCGCCTCGTTACATGGTTGTCTACTTTTATTAACACATCAACCAATAATGACATTGCTTGCCCCACCAACAGCTAGATTATACGGGGGTACGAATGAGCAGGTGATTATGAAGCTATGATGATAATTGAAGGATATTTATAAAAACCCAAGCCTTATGCGGGACTCGAACCCACGCCTCAGCTGACCGAGCTACCGAGGGCGGCACGTGAGCCATGTTTTCTGTCAATGGATACGTAGTTGTTTATACACAAAAGAGCGATCAATAATTATGTCATATATCTAGGGGGGGGGGGGTTATGATGTGTCTGATATTGAGTCGATATTCTGCTCATAAGGGGAAAAACACCACTAAAAACAGAATAGACAGAAGCTGTTGAACATTTACATTTTCAGGTATGTACTTTTCTATTATCCTACTATTCCAAGTTAGTGTGAATATTTTCTTCTCTATCATACAAATTTTCATTGATTATTATTTTGTATCTTCTTAATTAATTATTGTATATCATTTTGTCTGATATTCGTTATCTGTCTATGGCAATCATATTTAACATGCTTAGTCTATTTTTTCAATTTAATTAGTCAAGAGGCTACTTTACATCTCACAACTCATGAGTAAAACCTGCAGGGAACGAACAAAACAGGACAAGAAGCGTCAATACAGGCCTTTAGCTCCCAACACATGGTGGGTAAATGGTATGATCAATCAGTCTAATTCTTTTTGCAATAAAACAACAATGAATATTTCTGTGCCTTTACGTTCACTAAAAATCATATTTTTCTATTAAAATACTCTGAAAAAAAAACAATGAAAAACAGGTAGAAACATGTTGATTTTTGATGATTATTTTGAAAGGGTTGAAAACATACCACGAACCAAAGCTCTTCGTACGAGCACGTATTGAATACTGGTGATTATTTAATCGAAAACTGTAAGTTGATACGATGATTGGTTTTCCGTTGCCAACTTGGGCCCCGAACGTCTGCAATTTCATTTGGCCTAGATGCTATTTTTTTTTTATTACTCCTTTTTCTCTTTTTTTTTGGTTTGTTCAACAATGCACTGTACTGAACTACAAAAATACTCATTCTACCAGCATGTGACCAGTTTAGTAAGAGCTAAAATACATTTTACTGAAGAAATTAGGAGTAATGTTCTGTGACATCAGGTTTTGATCCAACATGCTCGAGAGAATACGAGAAAGAGAGAATGCTCGAGAGTATGGTAGTTAGAAGGGAAAACTTACGCTTCGTTTATGATGACATTGTTGTCTACAACCCCTGACGAGCCCCTGCCCGTCCAGTCCTTGCCCTGCCATGTGGGTCGCGGCGTTTGTTCTCTCGGACGATCACGGTCTCTGTCTCGGTCTCTGTCACGGTCTCTGTCTCTGTCAGGGTCGGGGGTGAACTGAGACGAGACAGTAACCACCAGCAACAGCAGTACTGATAAGACCGGGCCAACAGTTCTGGAACAATACAAATATCAATGTTTTAATTGAAAGTGACTTTTACAGTGGCCACGATGTAGTGTCTGTAACAGTAGTGATACCAACCAATTTCATCATAATATGAAGGAAGTGACCCAACTCCCATACTAATAACATGAGAGGCATTTGTGGTTTCTTGCAGTCAGTTCAGAGCCGAAGGTCCCGATTGCCTGTCGCGATTTAGCGGATTCCCTTGTGAACTAGATGTAGATAAGAGTGGCTACGGTACCGGTGGCATTGTTGAACTAACAAAATCTATTATTTTTGTGCAAAACAAATGCAACTGCAAAGATAACAATTCTACTGAGCCGTGCATAGCAATGTTGAGTATTGTTGTTTTATATAGTTTGATATAAAAGAGATAGTTGTGCTACAGTCAATCAGGAACCTGGACTCGGGAACTGACCCCAGAAATATTTCACTTTCAAGACCCGAGTTGGATCACCTTCTTTATATTATGATGAAATATGTTGGTATCACTACATCGTGCAGTGGCCTTACAAATACAATTGAAGGGCCTACATATCGTAATGAAAGAACTTGGTCTAATTCAAATATATCTGTGACAACAGTTGACAGTGCTTGCCAATATGAATAGATTTTTCCTCTAATAATACAGAATTTTAATTTTGTAATACATGTATATCACATAATGTTTTGTAAAATATGAATACCTATAAGATATAAAATATAAATACAATAACATCAAAGTTGACCTTTGAATGTTATTTTATTTTATTGGGTTTTAACGACGCACTGTAATGATTACTAAGATCTATTGGCGTCGGATGAATGATTAATGAGATGATGGGATGGTGAGATGAAGGTTTTATAGGTAATGGGAAGGATAGTGGGAAGGAAGCGGTCGTGGCCTATATTGTAGGAACCATCCCGGCATTAGCCTAGACTACAGAGGGAAACCACGAAAAACCCCTGTAAAGATGGACGGTGGCGGGGATCGAACCGGGTCCGATATGTTCACCTCCCGGATCACGAAGCAAGTGAGCTAACCACTCAGCTACTGTGCCGGTACCTTTGAATGGTAGTTACTAAATTTTACTACATGAAATCTTTCAGAATTCGCTTTTCGAAGTTCAAGAGCTGATAGATATAACTGGCTTCAGGCACTGGAATTGTACTTTTGTCCAAATTGTAACCAATCACTGAAAGAATTGCCAACACTATTGGTGTGAATAATACTGAAATTCAAGATTCATTCTAAATAGAATTATTCTAAATAATCTGCACCAAGGGAATCCAAAAAAGTACATTTTTATTTATTTTATCACGCTCCACAGGTCAAACGGAAACGAAAATTCATTTGAAACTTGGCATACACGAGGAGTGTCGTTGTCTAATTCGATACTGTAGAGTTTTGAGGCGCAATCAGTTGAACCACTTCTGAGAAAACTCATTTCAAAGTTTTCAAAAATCCCGTAAGAATAACTCAGAGGACAGAATTCGTCAAAAATATTTCCTTTTGAGAGAATTCAAATTCTCAGGGAATTTCAACATAATAATGATACACATTATTCCGAACTTTCAGTCGAATTGAATCAGCCATTATGATGTAAAAAAATATGTAATATAATTTTTCAAATCACTTAAAGCTATCAAGATACCAATTAAATCCAAGCAACAGGGGTTACCAATTAATTGGAAACAATTAAAACAAGGCCTACTTTATTATTATAGAAATTAATTAGGAAATAGGAGGGCAGTGACGTAATTGTTTGGATTTCAAGGTGGATATATATATAACCAAACCAAAGACATGTTGATATGTTCTAGCTCATCCATCAACGCGGCAACACAACGCGTTTTCCTTATTTAATTTATCTTGAAAGAATCCTTGGCCCATCAGGATAATCTGCAATAGACCTACACGTGGTATGATGAAGGACGCAAGTACATGCAGCTCTGTACTATGCAGAAGAGTTAGGCCCACTGTAAACCTTACGGCTTCCCAAGCGGCCTACCTGCTGTTTGTTTACATGGCAGTGGCATTAGGTCGTCCGGTATATTGTGTGTACAGCGTCATTTTACCCACAATTAAATATAACAAGAGATAATTCCCTCGAGAAGTGGGAGTGGAAATAAAATGTCAACAGTGGTATAGTCTCAAACGATCATTCAAGACGACAGATTTAAGCGATTAAGCGAGGGGTATAGCTTTTAACAAGTCAGAAGGATTAAACCGCCTTCTATTTTGATAGGATTTTCAGTTAATTGTACGCAGTGTTGGAAGTTTGTAGTTCGATTTTTGAATAACTCGCGTTGAAGACGGGTAAAGAGCCCACTCCCGTCATATCCCCTACTAATTGCTGCAGACAGAGGAGGCCGTGGAAGTAAACGAGGGGAAAAGCCGGGAGGTGCGCAGTGAATTAATGATGGGGTGAAAGTTAAAACGGCAGAGATTATAAATATGGAGATAATGGAAACGATATAAATGCACCCTTGCCAGAAACAATAGGGATCTTCTATAATATTGTCTTAGGGAAAGCTACTCGCAGGGTAACATTTTCAGTACTAGGAAAACGCCATATATGCGTTGTTAGACGAGCGGATAGTAATAGTATGTCGACTTTTATGGCCAAACTTTTGCCTACATTCGCCAATTGGGTGACATTTAATTCGGAAATGGGTAAAAACTGCTTCGAGTGGTACCAATTTAGCACATTTTATGGTTTTTCTTCAAAATGGCTCACCCGATCAAGCTGAAAGTTTTCATAAATGTGTATCAAAATGTAACCCAACTTGACGCAAAATTTCATTTTTTTTTTAAATAAAAATATTTCCTTTTTTTCCTCCGTGTTATTTAAATGGGTATTTTTGAAATTTCTAAAATTCATAAAAAAAAAGTCAACATCCCGACATTGTCACAAAACTATACAGATCTAAGTTAGATGAGGAACCATAATGAAAAAAAGTTTGAAGTTGATAGCTGTAGCCGTTTGACCTGTGGAGAACCGACAAAAAAACATGAAAAAAAACATAAAAACGAACACCAATTCTTTTCAGTATGTCAAATTGAATCCTTGCTAAAGCTCGTCTAATCAATCTGAATTATAAACCATCGCAGTGACTGACTGTCCGTCTGAATATATTCTATTGCTTCACTGCATTATCTTATAGAATACTGTCCATCCATGATAAGCATTCACAACACTAAATTAGGCCTACAAATTATTTGTGTATACATAACGTTATGCCCAGAGGTGAAAATCGATGGCTTAAATATCGCTATCTAGAGCTATAATTAGCATTTTCGACAAAGAATTGACGACTAGTGATTGACCCGCCCACAAACGTCACAAAACAGAACATCCAATCAAATGGGCTTTGTTGTTTGGGAAAATTCACACATGACCTATCGGTATATCTCTAAATTCCCACATGAAGTATAGATCAAGGTGGCCCTGGCGATTAGCCACGCTTAGGCCATGGGAGTCGATTTAGCCAGATTTAGCAAAATATCATTTTTTTGATGATAAGTTTTGAACTGTATGAAGAAATCAAAATTCTACTACGGGGGAAACACAGTTAATTATAATAGCTTCAAGATGATATAAGTAATAAATATTCAAGTAAGTCATGTCGCATAACCGTCAAGCGAATACAGCTAAAAAAAAACATTTTTCAGCTGTATACGCTTGTTAGGCGACATGACTCAAATAGTTATAACTTATATCATCTTGAAGCCATTATAATTACGGTACCTGTGTTTCTCGTGCATTAGAATGTTGATATCTCATACCCGTTCCAAAGTTATCACACAAAAAAACTGATATTTCGCTAAGGCCCAGTATTACCACGGCCAGTTAGTATTTATCTGAGAGTTGGTGAAAACAAATAGCATGGGTAACCATGGTGATAACAAGTTTGAACTGTCAGATAAAGGCTAACTGAACTTGGTAATACCGGGCCTAAATCGACTTTCGTAGACTCTTAATTTCGTACCTCACACTGTTCAAGTTAAATATGATCATTTATATCCGAGAAAACACCCTGTCGGGAACTTTTTGCCCTACAGAGACTGGAGCGGCCTAAGTAGGTCTAAGGACAAGAGGAAAAATGAACAATGCACTTTATTTAGCACTGATCAAAGACATTAGTATATATATAGGCACTGATGAATAACAATAGGCTCGATTTTCTTGAGCTATTTTTATGAATCGTACACGGCGTGGTCTATTGTCTCGAGACTTGACGCAATATCATAAGGCTTGAATATTCTCTTGCTGAAGGATTTCAGCTTCCACTTCACCGCTCCGAGTCAATTTAAGGGGAATAGCTGGATATCTCCCACGGGACCTGGCCAATGAACAGGATCTTTGAACTTCACCACTTCCCATCCATCAGGGGTCGCATTGTATTCACTTCCTAGGTTCGACTTGACTCCTTTTATACACATACACATACCCATTGTTATCACTTATAAATAATGCAGTTTAGGTCAATACAAGGAACTTTCTTTCTTTAGCTGGCCAATGAATGGAAAACGTGATTATTTCCTGGGCGTTTGAGACACTTAATCCCCTATCGGTGTGCTGAGAAGTGACTCCCAGAGGGTGAGCCCCCCCCCCCCCCAGCTAAATAGCAGCACGGCTCGCTGGAATCTGCTTGCTAATAATAGACCGGGCGTGTGTTGTGCATCGCATTTCATCTCGAAACGGGAACATATTAACGGCTGTCTTGTGGGGGGGAGGGGGGGGGGGGGAAACTGTCGAGCTCTTCGGAAAAATGTGAATTATTGTTCATATACAAGATGCATTGAGGGTTGCGTCTGCCGGTTTGAGATAATGTCTTCACTTCCTATCCCCTCTATATTGAAAATGTGTACCAATATACCGGCCAATCTTTAGAAATACCGATCGTGCGTATAGTGTAGTAGTGATAGAAGGAACTAACTTTGTTTACTAATACACGGAAAATGGTTTATATACATCTGTTCAGTTGTTTTTGGAACAGTCTCTTATGAAATAAAACGGAGATGTGAGGTTAAATTATGAAGTCATAATAACGCAAATTATACTGCAAGTAACTTACATCTGGACGATTTATATATGTTATCAAAATTGTGTGAGAAAAGTCCTCATGCCCCAAAGAAATAAGTATTTACATATTATTTAATTGCATTATCAGTAAATAACCTAGCGCATTTGTTTCCTTCTAATGTATCTTGATTGTCAATATGCACTAGATGCAGATATTTGAGGGCGTGACATCAAGTTTCTACCAAACAACACCAGGTCGAGCAGCGATCTCGTTAGTTCTAAGCAAAGTAGGCCTACTCGGGAAATGGTACTAGTTTTAGAGTTGAGTGACTGCACCATAAAGAAGCGGCAAACCAACGCAACCCTCAATGCATCTTGTTCATATCCTAGCTATAGGGTATTCTCAACTGACGTCACACATTGTTGAAAGAGAGAGACAACAATGTCCATCAGTTGGAATTGACCAATCAGAATGTTTGGTAGTCCACCAGTTCGCTGTGTTACTATGGTAACTATTGTTTGTCGTTTGTTACGTGCGAACACCCTATAGGGGACTCTAGATCCCCCCCCCCTCCCCCACAACCCTCAATAAACTCGCGAAGTGGAAACTACCGAGTGAGGTCGAAGTCTCTGACCGGAAGCGGAATCCCACGTAAACTTGACGTAAGATAAGTGCAAATATACGGCAACTTGAACCTGAACATATCAATTGGCTGAATATCAAGATCCCAGACTTTCAGGCTAGACTAGAAGACTCCGAGAAACACTTGACGCAAGAAAGTTACGAGAAAATGCTAAAATATACGTCCGACGTAATTCTAGTCTACGAATTTTGACTGTTGATGATATATGTAGGGCCGTCTCTACATGGTCTCCAGATTGGGGCGGATATGAATAAAAATGGAGAAAACTTTTGAACAGATACTAGAAAAACATCCAATTCGAATTCGAAGGAGAGGTATCGTTATTTCCACATCTAATTTTCTGAAAGAATCTTCTTAAATAATTCGTGTAGTCATAAAATAAATGAGAATAAACCAAATCAACTCGGTGTATAATCAGGTGGCTTGGAACGATTTGATTACCAGTAGAAACGCACGCTGCTGATGACTGGGTCGGGTCGGGTCGGGGCAGGTCGGTAAGACTGACAGCCACGTGTGTGGAGATAGATGGCAGCAGTATCGATCGGCCGGTTTCGATTGAACTCGAACAATAGACCTTTCAGACGATAGGCCTAACTACGCATTGCATTCGGCCGCCGGCTTACAACTATCATGTAGTTCTAACTCGTGTCCACACATTTCCCCCCCCCTCCCCCCTCCCCCCCCTCCCCAACAAGCCATTTACTTTTAAAACAATTTCTTCTGGCACGTAACAAATGACAAACAATCGTTACCATAGCAATACAGCGAACTGGTGGACTATCAAATATTCTGATTGGTCAATTCCAACTGATGGACATTGTTGTCTGTCTCTTGCAACAATGGGTGACGTCACTTGACAGAAGCCTATACTTGAAACTAAATGTTTACTAATATTGCGTTATTCTTTTCCCTAATTTTAGAGAAAACTAGAAATCTTCATCTCAATTTCAGAAATTGTAATTTATTTATTTGTCCTCCAGGACCCGGCACTTTTTCTGAGTCGTGACGTAGACATCACTCGATTCTGTTCATGTTTCAATACATAGTAGGTAATGTCTACGTCACGACTCATGCTCTATGGAGGACAAGAAAATTAATTACAATTGTTTAATTGGGATGATTTCAAGTTCTCTCTGAAATGAGGAACATGAAAATCGTAGTTTTCCATTAAATGTGGTTTTACATTAAACCACGTGGTTTAAATGGTGCGAATGGTGGTGTCCATGTGCTTTGAGCGTTGTTTTATACCAGCTGTCTCCAAACATCACATCACAGTTGACAAGACGAATGTGTACAATATTAAATGCACTTCTTCACAAATTAGTACGTTGTTTCTGAATATTTGGGGCCTGTCAAATGTTTTGCGCTCTAGGCTCGGGCCTCTACCCTATCGACTGATAATAGTAATAACCATAATTATTTTTATTCACACATAATCAATTTATACTCATTTTTACAATGATAGCATGACAATATATTCGATTGGATTAATTTCATACATTAATATAGAGGTTTTGTGATGACAAAAAAAATAGCAGAATAGGCCTATACCTTAAAAAATAAGAATAATGATAACAATGCATTGAATCAAGTTGAAACTCTTTTCCACAAAGCCTGGGAAGGCTTATCTGTGGGTTGAAAATAACAGAGAATATATATTATATGTAGCCCAAAGTTTAATACGATGTAAAAAAGAAATACGTCCAATGCCAAAAAGTAGGGTGTTTAGATTCAAAGTGATATTTAAAGTGATAATAATAATAACTAGTCAAACGCGAAATATGCGTTGTAAGATGAGCGAGATATCTGAATAAGGTATAAAAGTCCTTGAAGGAGTTCTACCCTTGCTACTTTATCGACTCTGGTATTCTACACACCTTGATATCTGAATAAGCTATTAAAGTCGTTAAAGTAGTTCTACTCTTGCCACTTCATTGACTCTGGTATTCTACACACCTTGACGCATATAAAAAATACTTCATTGTTGGTCAACTCTTGAATCTAGAAAGCAGTGAATCTTGACAACTTAATTCTGTCACAATTTTTATGATATTATATTTTATGAATATTATCACTCATTTTATTTTTTTTCTTTAAAACGACTGATCAGAATTGCTTAAAAAATCGTGATAATGTGTAAAATCCATGTATACACATTTAGAGAAAATTTCATCCCATTTGGAGAGATTTTATTTTTCAACATTTTCCGCCCAGCCAAATCTTATGGGGTTTTTAGAAACTTTGAGATGATGATTCTCAAAATCGGTCCAACCGATTCATCCCAAAAACTATACAGTTCTAAGTTGGATGAGTTTGCGTGTACAAAAAAAGTTTCATGTTGATCAGTCAACCCTTGCGACCTGTGGAGTGCTTACAAACAAAAAAAAAAAAAAAAACACAGACAAAGCCCTATAAGAGTGGGATGGAGACTTCGCTACGCTCATCAATAATGATGATAATTTTTTTTTTCATTAACACAAACAAAATTATACTCATTTTTACAAATATTGCATAACAAAATGTTCGATCAAATCAATTTCAATTTTATAGAAATCAATTTCAATAATGATAATAATAAGCATAATAGTAAAATAAACGTAAGGTAAACTTCATCAAAATAGTGAAATGAATATAGTGAGTTGCCTGCAGCATTCGTTATACGTTCAAAACACATCGTCAATGGAGATGGAAGAATAATAAGCCTGGAGTTTGTGGAGCGGAATACGGGGTACTGTTGACACAGCTTGTGAGGGCAGACGTGCACGGCTCAACAAAACACCCCTATCATCACACGCCAAGTCACCTGCACCAGAATCAGCTTCCACCGTAAATACAAACCAAACATTTGTGCTAAAGCTGGATTCACAATGCGAACTAGTGATTAGTGACTAATACTAAATACTAAATACTAAAATTAAGAAACTGAGCATTCACATAGGCTTGAAATGAGAATTAATTTTCATGAGTCGTAGCTGTCTTATTTTTAACCATTCATTTGTGCTAACGACGCCGTCGCTCTGTTACAAGACGAGATGAAATAAACCAGGATGTAGAACATTTTACAAGCTTTAGGGATCAAAAATAGTCCTCCCTGCGTAGCTCAGTCAGCTATGGCAGCGCTTTAGAAACCGAAGCAACGTCCTGTCACAATCACCTGCTCATTCGTACCCCCGTATAACCTAGCTGATGGTGGGATCGTTAAGCAAACACAAAGTGTCTACGAATTTTCTATTACAAAATTCCCTGACTTTTCCAGGTTTTCCAGATGGAAAATTATATTTTTCCAGTCTGCAAATTTGGCTTTCCCGTCGATTATAATATAGGGAAAATTGTTGACAAATTCAATTTCGGTTTTATAGTCGGTTTCAAGTCAGGTGTAGGCGGGAATTTTAAAAATCAAGCAAGGCAAAACAATTGAAGAATTATTTTATAAAATTGTGAACCTGTATTTACAGCAACGAAAAATGGTATTTAAGAGGCCGCAGGCGCGCTACACGCGCTCGTTGTTCGCTCGCTTCGGACTCGAGTTTAACATGCATCGTGTACTAGGCGCAGCCCATAGACTAGCCCGCCGAACTCATATTCTCGTAAACGCCGTTAATTCCCTTACTCACACTTTTGATATATTTCACAGTCCATATTATTTTTCGGTATTCAAAAATATATATCTAGGTTTCCGTAAATTAGAAATTTTTTCATTTTCCATTTGAAGAATTTGAAAAATTACAAATTTGTTGTTCAAAATTCTGTAAATGCGATAACCTCCCTCTTTCAATTATCAGCAGAATGCAAAAACAATCATATTGATATCTCAAAAATTACGGCCGTGAGAGTTTGCGGCGTGAAATACGAGCGCCTGCGGCCTCTTAATTAATAAAATTTTCATTTTTTTACATTTTGAGTAAAATTTCAGAGAAAGACAAAATTCACTGGCTTTTCCAGATGTATTCAATTCCTTGACTCTTCCAGGTTTCCCAGTCTTGTAGACACCTTGAACCAATAATCGTCAACAATGGTAAAAGGAGATTATTTACGACTTCTGCCCGACGAGCTAGCGACGGACGTAAACCGTGGAAGGCTGTTTTGTGTATGGATCGACTGTCCCCATGCAGCAAGGCAGTCGGCCGTTACATTGGATGCAATCAATATCCCAGTCTAACGTAACGTGCTGTCCAGGCCATCAATTAGCATCGCTTCGCCGTACAAGTCGTCAAATCAACGAGTACAGAGTACTAGGAACGATATTCAAGTAGACAAACTAATATTATATGTAATATAACGGATTCTATAGCAGTTAAAGGACGTCCCAACCCTGAATCTAGATTTCAATTAATAATTTCGATATTTTATTTCCTCAATTTTTGAAAAAACTAGAAATCATCATCTCAATTTCAGAAATTATAATTAATTTTCTATCATCCAGAGACCGTGAGTCGTGACGTAGGCATTACTGATTCTGTACGGAAACTCATAGAATCGAGTAATGTCTACGTCACGACTCAGAAAGAAGGCCGGTTCCTGGACGACAAATATATTAATGAAAATTTCTGAAATAAAAACGATGGTTTTTAGTTTTTTTTATCAACATATTATAAATATGATATATATAATATAATATTATATTATTATAATATATATTACGATATAATATAAGTATAAATACAATATATATATATATATATATATATATATATATATATATATATATATATATATATATATATATATATATATACATATATATATATATATATATATATATATATATATATATATATATATATATATATATATATATATATATAATATATATATATATAAATATATTCTTTCATTATTTTTTTATCAAAGATATCAACATTCGTGTGTTTGTACTGAAAGACTTTTATCTACGGCGAAAAATTATGGTCACAGACAGCGCAGTCCTGGTGTTGAAGTTCATTAGTTTTATCTAATCAAAATGGGGTGGTAAGATCGCCCTTGTGGTGCCTCGTCCAAACGATCCTATCTTTCATCCACAGCCTTAATTGGGGAACAATGATTTTGTATCAAGTTTCGATGTTATTAAAAAAAAAAAAAAGTTTTTTTTATACAATTGAGGAAATGAATATCGATATTATTCGTTAAAATCTCGTTACAGGGTTGTAATCTTCTAAGACTCCCTCAAGATGCATTGAGGGTTGCGTTTGCCCGTTAGAGGCCGCAAACAGACGCAACCCTCAATGCATGTCATCAACAAGGGTTGCATCACATTCCATGTCATTGTAAAACCATGTAATGTGAAAGAATTTATTATAGCAATAACAATACACAGCATGGCCAACGTTAGTGTTTCAAATGTAAACTGTTTATATGATTTTGTGTTTAATTCAGGCTGGAAGCAGCGTAATTTGTGTTCTGAACTAGACATAATGCCAACAGTGATTGATGTATTGCTATATCTAGTACACACATGTGTGAAAGGGGAGGACGGAAAGCCAGAGCACTTGCTTCTTGCTCTGTCACACCTCGGCCAAACACTGCGCCCCTTTTGTTTGCCTTGTTAACAAACTCCGGCTCTAAATTTACATAAGAGTGACGGCAGCCAGCCATACAAAATATATAATCCTTCACAAGTGTATATATAATTGTTATTTATTTATATTGGGTTCAACTAATTAACGAAGCACTGTACAGATGACTACGATCTATTGGCGTCGTTGAATGGTGTTACGGGATAATAATAATAATAAAGGTTATTTTATTAGGTGTTTTTCGATATAGTGGAAGAGTCGGTCCCAGAATTGACCTGAACAACCAACGATACTACCAAGGGTGAGAATGAGCTTGGCGTATCTATTCCAGGAAGGAAGCATACTTATAAGTGAGGTTACCTCGAATAGGTACTCACTCCACCCAGTGTCACATCCTCTTTTCAACCCTGCCCATGTTCACTCTTGCTTGGTCTAGTACCCTTATTCCAGTAGGCTATGCGCTCCTCGGCGCCCCTTGAGATGCCCACTAAAGGTACGTTCATAGAGCCACGGCAACACGAATTTGCCGTACCGTCAAAATGAATGAGCCAATCACAGACTTGCCGGGCTTGTCGTTCACTGTGGCCTTGAAAGTTGAATGAAGTTGAACATTTTGCCGGACGACAAACTTGCCGTGATGACGTAGACGACATCACGGCCACGTTTATACTCGACCTGTGTGTTCTGTGTACGAACTATCGACTGTCAAGCTCGATCACTATCGACGTTGCCATGGTTATCGCATCGATTCGATATATAATTGCCTTGAGTCGGCGATAGTTTGCCGTGGTAGTATGAACGGTACAACGGCACCCGACAAGATTACCGGCTCTATGAACCTACATCAATGCATACAGAGCATACAAAACAATGTTACTGCCTCAAATCTTTGTAATATTATTGTTTTGACGTTTCACAAATGTCGATATTATTATTTCAACATATTATTCAGGCAGTCGGCCGTTACGTTGAATGCAATCAATATCCAAGTCTAATAAAGCACGGTACACACGAACGATTAGTTGCCCCAATCGCCAACTAACATGGCTGACCGAATCGGATCGGCGACTTGCGTATGCTCACACGTCGATCGTAATCGAACGGCAATCGACGGTAACTCGGTTGAACGTCAATTTCGCGCGGTATCGTAAGTAGCCAATCAGGGACGAGTAATCGCGTCACAGTCGCGCCATATTTGACGTCACACGATTTCGTGCACGCTCATTGGTTGTTTACTGACAGTTGGACGTTGGCGTTGCCGTTTTTAGAACCTCTCTCTATCCTCACCGACCCAACTACAATTAACAGCGATCGAATTGATGGCATGTACACACGAACAATTGCAGGTTAGTTGCCCAAGCCAGTTGGCGATTGGGGCAACTGTAATCGTTCGTGTGTAACGCTGTCCAGGCCATCAATTAGCATCGCTTCGCCGTACAAGTCGTCAAATCAACGAGTACAGAGCGCTAGGAACGATATTCAAGTATACAAACTAATAGTATATGTAATATAACGGATTCTATAGCAGTTAAAGGACGTCCCAACCCTGAATCTAGATTTCAATTAATAGTGGCGATATATTTTTCCTCAATTTTAGAGAAAACTAGATAACAGAAATCATTATCTCAATTTCAGAAGTTTAATTTCAGAAAGTTTATGAAATGGTCCTTCTCATTGATAGGCCACAGTGAAGTAACAGCCCAACACAATAATTGTGAATGTGCTTCTGAATGAAAACCTGGAGCTCGTTTTATTAGATAGTAGGCCTACACTATACTGAATAATTAGGCTACTATAATTGACGGGGGGAGGAGGGGGGGGGGGGGGGGGCGTCAAAAAATGTCTGGCCTAGGGGCGCGAGATATCTTGACACGGTCCTGTGTATAGGTATGTTACCGTCGTTCGTGCACAGATCTAGTAAGTAAAAGCGGTTCATTAGCAATTACTCGGCCGTTTGTTTTCCCTCTCTTTAGATGAGCCATAGCACGCGACGCGACGCTTCGTACGACGCTGTCCCGTCCGACGTCGTGACGTGACGTCAGGCGTCGATCAGTCCCTCGCACGAGTCGGCTGTTCGATCGACCGAGCAAGACAATGAGCTGTCAAGTGGCAGCACAAAACTCACGCGATATTCACTCGACATTTATACATTCAGTTCAGATAAAAACAGATCTGGGTATTCAATTCAGGGAATTAAAAAAAAAATACAATTTGGTAACCAAATTTGCGATCAGATTTTGTAGCAAGTCACATTTTGAAATATGCATTGCGGTTGAAACTTATAGCAAAATACCGTTTGTTAATAAGAAAAGAAAGATCTGAATGAAGAAGGCTGTGATATTACCTCACTCCAAGATACGTGAGCGACATGTCCTCGTTCCAATCTCGGCGGCCATATTGGACATTTACAAATAGAATCTGAGCAAGGCATTCTAAATTATCAATATCACTAATGCCTAATATGGCGGAAACCTCCCGGTTTGTAAAGCGGTGTGAAGTTACTGTCGAGACACAAATATGTACGCCTTCTTGACGTATCTCGATAATATATATTATCTATATGGTCCTTACAAGGTTTCATAGATTCACTTGAGATAGAAACAGATCTGGGTATTCAATTCAGAGAATAACAGGAAATACATTTGGTAATATCAAGTTTGTGATCAGATTTTATACTGAGTCGCATTTTTAAAATCATGCATAGCGATTGGAGGTTGGGGGAAGCCAATAGGCTGAGCTTGTTTGCTAATCTGAGACCCAAGTATTCGGGATGCAAACTTTTTGATGCTCTTCCCGATCATTCAAGGAAGTTAAAGGACGTTGGTGTAAACTATGATTTTAAATCTAGACTGAATGAGTTTCTTGTCAACAAATGTTATTATATTCAATAGATGAATATATTCTGGATGATGCTTGTTAATGTACGAACGTGCATTTTATTCTTGGTACTGACTGTTGTCGTAGGTAATTTTACTGATTAACGTACCGTGGCCAATTTTTGTCATATGTTCGCGTTTTTTGTGTTTTCTGATAGATCTTGTTCATATCTATGGAGGGTAGTTTGGACATTTTGTAATTTGTTTGTTTTAATATGTTTTTTACTCACTTGAAGTTGATGCTTTGTGATCTGACTAAGATGACAAAGGCGGACAGTAGGTTAGGTTAGGGTCAGGTTAGTGTACAAACCTCGTGTATACCGCCGGCAGGCGTTGGAGCTTATACTTTGAAAAAAATGAAGAAAAAATTGAAAAAAATTGAAACAAAATGGCGTGGTACGTTAATCAGTAAATTTACCTTGTCGTATAAGTGTATTTGATTAATTTTGAACAATAAAACATTATTATTATTGTGTATTTGAGTTGAACTAGCAGGGTTGTTGAGCGGAGTACAACGGACGTATTGGTGACGGAGGCCAATTATAACTTTGGACCAATTATTTAAAAAAAAAAAACGATATAAATCATCATCACACAAGATCAGTGAACCATCGACACATACCTAGATGGTGAATATTATTTCCTGTCAAGGATTAATAAAGGTGGAAATAATTTCGAATGCATTACTTTAAATATAGGCTATACGTTTTAAGGAAAAATTAGTTACTTGGATGTATTTATGCAAGAGATTTGTTACAAGTGCAGGAAATAGAAGAGATGGTTTACTTTCAGGTGCGTTCCCGTTCCTTTTTTTATTTACAAATTAAGCCCTGCCCAACCTCTAGTCGGGGTCTTCTATTCCCACACGTGTCATGATGGTGAAAATGAAGCCATATACCAACATTACAAAGCGTTATGAACGCTATTGCTACTTGAAACAACACAGATAGTGTTGGTATCACACAGGGTGGCTCCACGTATCGCTAGTTGTTATTCCCTCATGTTGTACCCGATTCCTACCGACTTGGGGATGGAGTGGAAGTGATTGCAATGCCAGCATTGGAAGGCTAGGGTTCCAATGCCAATGCTATTGCTATTCACACACCAGTCTTGCAATGCTAGCGTTGGAAGGCTAGGGTTCCAATGCCAATGCTATTGCTATTCACACACGAGGCATTGCAATGCTAGAGTTGGAAGGCTAGGGTTCCAATGCTATTGCTATTCACACACAAGTCTTGCAATGCTAGCGTTGGAAGGCTAGGGTTCCAATGTCAATGCTATTGCTATTCACACACAAGTCTTGCAAAGCTGCATTCGCGTGTCACAGCTTGTATTCTGTACGTTTTGAGTAATGTGTTGAATACTTCGCAGGCTGTGGAATTGCAAACCAATAGGAGTATGTTATTTTTGCGCCAAATATGTTGATACTTGATTCTGACATAACCTATAATATCGTCTTTTACTGTCAGATTTTGTTTGAACTGGGTATAGCTTGAAGAGATTATCAGTTATTAATATATTGATTATTAGTTATTATAAGTTATTATTGGATTGATTATTAGTTATTAGTATTATTATCATTATAGTTATCAGTTATATAAGCCTAGACCTAGAAGATGAGTGAAAGCGACAGTGACGATGCTGACGATGTTATCGATAATCGATTTTCGTAGTCGATCAACTCTGAAATACTGATCTCCTATTGGTCAACGTTCCAAAGCTTGGCAGTCCAATGCTAGGTTTTAGAACCAAGCTCTATAAAAGTTTTCAGGCCGCCAATGTCAATGTTTTGTTGATTCACACGACAGCATTGGAAGGCTAACATTCCAAAGGCGGCATTGCAATGCCTCGTGTGAAGACACCGCGAAATGAGGCGACGAGATGGTGCCTGAAGGGTTTGTTTTCGAGTGAGAACGCTGGCCAATGGGGTGCAGCCCGACCCAGGAAGGAAGTTATGGAGTGGTCGTAATGCGAACAATTTTTGCTCGACGACCGGAAACTTTTCCCTGGAAACGTTCCACGAACACTTTGCGCGAAAATTAGCATTTAAAACTAAAAGTTTACGAGAAAGTGTTTCGAGCTATAAATAATCTCGCAGAAACTACATTCAAATGAAGGTAGACCTATAAACTATGAAGCCACATAATTCCGTATATATATATATATATATACATTTACATATATATATATATATATATATATATATACATATACATATATATATATATATATATATATATATATATATATATATATATATATATATATATATATAAATAAATATATATATATATATATATATATATATATATATATATATATATATATATACATAAATATACATATATATATATACACATATATATATATATATATATATATATATATATATATATATATATATATATATATATATATATACATATATATTATATACACATAAAAGTTGAATCACCAAAGTCGTTCACGAAAGTTGAGTTTAAGCTTTTAGGCAATCCCAAATTGAATTAGCCTTTCAGTTCGCTCCGGTCTCTAATAATAGATATTCTGTTGAACGCCGTTCATTCTATTCTACCAGAGATAAGTCCTCAATGACTACCCTTTTCTACGCGCTGCTCGGCAACTAGAGCAACATAAAAGCCAGTCAACAGGCGATAACAGATAAAACCCTGCGTTATTTAACTGCCAGTTACACTGCAATTGAGTGCCTATTAAGGGAACATTTGACTCGCCGTCGATAACAAACAATATTGAACAAATCCAGTGGGATACGAGAGACACACACGAACTGCGGGGGAACAGAGTCGACTCGATTTAATAACGCTGGGCGTCTTCAGGCAATACCATTCAAATTGAATACACACACTCGGTCGAGATAGGGTGAGTGAGTGTGTATGAAAGACAGCGTAAATCTATATCCGGTCGGAAGTCGGTCTCGATTTGGTTCCGGTAGAGCGAGCAGGGATGTTGGGTGCGCAGGACGGTGATGAAGTGTCGTCCACGTCACCAACACACCTGCATGAGGGGGGTGGGGGGAGGGGGGGGAGGGGGACGGCCGACAAAAACAAATACGTCATTAAACAGGTATGCCATGTGCGCGTGACGCGGCAAAGCCACCCTCGACTTGCACCTGGAGGGCTGGCAAAACGACATTTAGAGCTATTAATACTTGCCACTCTATAGTCACGTGGCGAAGAATAACTAGACAAGTCGAACGGAAATGGAAATAATGTCTTTATGGGTGGGTGAGCGTCGAGAAGGTGATTCGTAAGTTTGTGAGGAGTTCGATTAAAAATCATGGGTATGAATCATGAATATGATTTATTTTCTGGATTGGACTGGATATGACGATCGATGTCTTAGTTAGTTGTATTAGGCCCGGTATTACCAAGTCTGGTTAGCCTTTATCTGACAGTTCAAACTTGTTATCACCATGGTTACCTGTGATATTTGTTTTCACCAACTTTCAGATAAATACTAACTGGCCGTGGTAATACTGGGCCTTAGCGAAGTTTTACAGCAAAGTTTATAAAATTACGTTACAAAACGCTGAAGTGTGCTCGATCATTTTCAAGAGAGACTATAATACAATCATTCAATGTCATCAATCTTCATAATACCGGTATATAATATATATACAGTCAATACTGCTCACACACAATATACTTTGTATTTGTATTTATTTAAGGGCTTGTTCAACAGTGATATTGTATAAACCAAGTCTGATATAAAAGCATTTCAATATTCCCTAGATTTAACACTGGGGAAAATAGATTTCCAACTATCTCAGACTACCGGTATATATATAGTTATCTTTAAACTTTATGACATGTATAAAAACTACAAAGTGTTGAAGTATGGCTGCAGAACATTAAAACTCTATCTTCTCATTTGTTTATTCTTCACCGTTATAAACTACCATTTCAAACAAAAATCGTCTCATAAATAAAATGGAGTGAATACGCCACGATTAGTCTACTCTAGAACCACGAAAGTATTTCGAACTTATTTCCACAGTGGCTTTATAGTAAATTTCCACGAGACTGCGCTCTTGCTATTTATTCCACATCTGGATAGTTTCAGTGGAATCTTGAAAGCAACACACACACACACACACACACACACACACACAGGGCATTCTGATTATTTATTCATGAGAAAGAAGATTTCATTCCAAATCTAAACCACGTTATGAACATATATATTCTGAATTCATACCCGAGGCAAAATTCGCACACTCGGTGAACTGCGTAAACGGCTGATGAATTTCCCTCTGGGAGGTTTCAGAAATAGATACCTAAAGGTAGGTTCATAGAGCCACGGCATTTTTGCCGGCCGGCAATCTTGTCGGGTGTCAAATGATTTGTACCGTTCATACTACCACGGCAAACTATCGCCGACTCAAGGCAATTATATATCGAATCGATGCGATAACCATGGCAACGTCGATAGTGATCGAGTTTGACAGTCGATAGTTCGTACGCAGAACACACAGTTCGGGTATAAACGTGGCCGTGATGTCTTCTACGTCATCACGGCAAGTCTGTCGTCCGGCAAAATGTTCAACTTCATTCAACTTTCAAGGCCACAGTGAACGACAAGCCCGGCAAGTCTGTGATTGGCTCATTCATTTTGACGGCACGGCAAATTCGTGTTGCCGTGGCTCTATGAACGTACCCTTAGTGTTCCACGGACCACGTTTCTCTCGGCGCATTGTTTGAAACACATGCGTACATGCGTGTTCGTGCCATCACTCATGCCGCCGCTCGTCGCATTTACCCACACATACATGCATTACTCCGCCGCTCATGTCACATTGTGAACCATAATCTTTTTTTATTATTTTTATATTGGGTTTCAACGACGCACTGTAATGATGACTGAGATCTATTGGCGTCGGATGAATGATTAATGAGATGATGGGATGATGAGATGAAGGTTTTATGGGTAATGGGAATGATAGTGGGAAGGAAGCGGTCGTGGCCTATATTGTAGGAACCATCCCGGCATTAGCCTAGACTACAGAGGGAAACCACGAGGCACCCCTGCAAAGATGGACGGTCCGATGTGACCCTTCACCTCCCGGATCACATGAAGCGTGTGAGCTAACCACTCAGCTGCATGTGCCGGTGTGAGCCACACTCGTCCGAGCGTCCTCCGGCACGATCTAATGATACCAACAGATCGACTCTATCACGATATAAAGAAGGTGACCCAACTCCCAACTCGGGTCTTCAGAGTGAAATAGTTCCCGGGTCCAGAATGCCTGTATAACGCAACTATCGCTTGCATATCGAACTATATAAAACAACAATGCTCAACAATGTTATACACGGCTCGGTAGAATTATTATGTTAGCAGTTGCATTTGTTTTGCACGAAAATGATGGATTTTGTGAGTTGAACAATGCCACTGGTACCGTAGCCACTCTTATCCACATCTAGTTCACAAGGGAATCGCTAAATCAGGACAGGCAATCGGGACCTCTGGTTCTGAACTGACCGCAAGAAACCAGAAATACTGTCCATGCTGTTTTACACGGTCCAAGTTTTCATCCAAGTCCTTGGATTCAAGGGTTGATTACAAGTTCTTGGATCGTCTAAATGGAAAATGACTTGGATGAAAGGTTGAATCCAGGATTGGATAGAAGCTTTTTGCTCCAAGTTTTCCATTTAGACGATCCAAGGACTTGAATGAAAGCTTGGACCGTGTAAAACAGGCTACTAGTTGGTACACCTTGTTGATATTGCGATGAAGTCTGTTGGTAAGACTAGGTCGTGTCGCCGGTAACTAGTCGAACTAACAGCACCGTCCAGCTGAGGGTTGGAGAGAGGGAGAGAGAGAGAGAGAGGGAGGGAGAGAGAGAGAGAGAGAGAGAGAGAGAGAGAGAGAGAGAGGGAGAGAGAGAGGGAGAGAGAGAGAGAGAGGGAGGGAGAGAGAGAGAGAGAGAGAGAGAGAGAGAGAGAGAGAGAGAGAGAGAGAGAGAGAGAGAGAGAGAAACTCATGACACGCGGAACGACGGATCTGCGTACTAGATGCAAATGAGATTCTCATGACGGCGCGATCTGCTCAAGGCAATGAAGGTCAGGGGTTAAATTGTGGAAATGAAGGAACCGACAATCAAACAGTTGCAAATACCCCCCCCCCCCCAGGCCCCCAGCCTTAGGGGTGCTTGCAAGTTACAATTACCCCCCCAGGCCCCCAGCCTTAGGGGTGCTTGCAAGTTACAATTACCCCCCCCCCCCAGGCAGGGGTGCTTGCAAGTTACAATTACCCCCCCAGGCAGGGGTGCTTGCAAGTTACAATTACCCCCCCCCCAGGCAGGGGTGCTTGCAAGTTACAATTACCCCCCCCCCCCAGGCAGGGGTGCTTGCAAGTTACAATTACCCCCCCCCCCCCAGGCAGGGGTGCTTGCAAGTTACAATTACCCCCCCCAGGCAGGGGTGCTTGCAAGTTACAATTACCCCCCCCCCCAGACAGGGGTGCTTGCAAGTTACAATTACCCCCCCCCAGGCAGGGGTGCTTGCAAGTTACAATTACCCCCCCCCCCCAGGCAGGGGTGCTTGCAAGTTACAATTACCCCCCCAGGCAGGGGTGCTTGCGAGTTACAATTACCCCCCCCCAGGCAGGGGTGCTTGCAAATTACCCCCCCAGACAGGGGTGCTTGCAAGTTACAATTACCCCCCAGGCCCCCAGCCTTAGGGGTGCTTGCAAGTTACAATTACCCCCCCCCCCCCAGACAGGGGTGCTTGCAAGTTACAATTACCCCCCAGGCAGGGGTGCTTGCAAGTTACAATTACCCCCCCCCCCAGGCAGGGGTGCTTGCAAGTTACAATTACCCCCCCCCCAGGCAGGGGTGCTTGTATAAGGTAGAAGTTTATAAAAATAGAGAAATTCATCTTTACAATTTTTTTTATGTTCATGAACTATTGTAATTGAATAAATATATATATATATATATATATATATATATATATATATATATATATATATATATATATATCACCACTAAGATAATTGTATGCTCTTTAATCAATGACATTCTATAATTATGAATTGAATCAGTTTCAAGATAATACGTTAATGAATATCAAGGATGAGATGAAATTCATCGCAAACTTTGATCTTAAAACGGATTTCATTCACAAAAATAGAATGTCATATTGATTGAAGAGCATAAAACTATGTTGGGGTTGATATACTTTTGATGCAATTATACACTGGTTTGTGAGCTTGGAGAAATGGTAAGGATGAATTTTTCTCTTTTAGTAAGCACTGTGAATAGACCTCCTTAACTTCAATCCACATGAAACACATGGCCGGCATCGTATGAAGAAGATTGTATTTCAATTATTTCATTTGTATTTGTAGTACATTAACTAGCAATAAGATGTTCCAGGGTCTATGCCAGGAATCACTATCTATAACTCAACACATGACGAGTGGAACAACGTCAACCAGAACAAGGACCAAGGAAGAAGAAACACATTCCAACTGCCACCGTTAGGCAACTGCCACCGTTAGGCAACTGCCACCGTTAGGCAACTGCCACCGTTAGGCAACTGCCACCGTTAGGCAACTGTATTGTCGGTAAGCCTACGAACAGCTTGGAGCAGAAGTAAAAGTCTTTTTGCTACCCGGTCAAACCAGTTGACCATGTTATATTGCATAGGAGTTAACAGGTATCAAACTACAGAAACAGACTTTTACTTATGCTACTTTAACCTACGTACCCCACTTTCTGCTATAAAAAGGGATGCGTTCCAGCATGTCGCCCCCCCCCTCCCCCGCCCTGAAGTTGCACACAAATAATACAAAAAACACGATGTAGTGTCTGTAACAGTAGTGATACCAACCTATTTCATAATAATTTAAAGAAAGTGTACCAACTTCCATATACTGATAACATGGACGGTATTTGTGGTTGGTTGCAGTCAGTTCAGAGCCAAAGGTCCTGATTGCCTGTCGCGATTTAGCGGATTCCCTTGTGAACTAGATGTAGATAGAGTGGCTACGGTAGCGGTGGCATTGTTGAACTGACAAAATCTATAATTTTTGTAAAAAAAATGCAATTAATAACATTTAATTCTGCTGAATTGTGTCTAGCATTGTTGAGTATTTATTGTTGTTTTATATAGTTCGATATAAAAGCGACAGTTGCGCAGGCAATTTAGGCCCGGTATTACCACGGCCAGTTATGGTATTTATCTGACAGTTGGTGAAAACAAATAGCATAGGTAACCATGGTGATAACAAGTTTGAACTGTCAGATAAAGACTAACTGGACTTGGTAATACCTGGCTTTAGTCACCTTGTTTATATTATGATGGAATAGGTTGGTATAACTACATCGTGTAATAAACGCACGCCATCTATCATGGATCCCCCTTTCCACCGACGCCCCCTAAATGGCGACGAAACCCCGAATATTCCTCACAAATTGACTTGAGGCGCAAACCGCGGGTTTTGACTTGCAAATATCCAACCAGATTCCCCCGAGCGACGCGTCGAGAAGCAAGCGCCTTGCCAAATGTGAATGTCCGTACACCAGATTATTTTTACTTTCAATTAGTTAATAATACTCGCGCACGTGTTCGACGCCCCAGCACCAAGGAAACACATGTGGGTAAGAAAGCCCTTTGTGAGGTGCAGATAATATATATACAACAGTCACATGATACGTTCGTTAGTGTATATAAATAAAGACGCTTCAGATATGAATGAGCTACAGTTTGTTTGTTTGTTTGATTTATTCGATGGGCGATAGCGAAGACCTACATCCTACTCATATGGTGCTTTGACTGTGTTTATTTTGTAAGCATTGCATAGGTCGCATGGTTGAATGATCAACAAGAAACTTTCTTTATAGGCCCTACGTGAACTTATCCAATTTAGGCCCGGTATTACCACGGCCAGTTAGTATTTATCTGAGAGTTGGTGACAACAAATAACACAGGTAACCATGGTGATAACAAGTTCGAACTGTCAGATAAAGGCTAACTGGACTTGGTAATACCGGGCCTTAGAGCTATATATATATATATAGTTTTGGGGTCATATAGGTTGGACTATATCTGAGAAATATCGTCTCAAAGTTAGTTTTTAAAAACTTGATAAGATTTGAATGGACGGGAAAATTTGTACAATAAAATCTCTCCAAACTAAAGGAAGTTTTCTCTGAATGTGAACACATTATCACAATTTTGTATGCAATTATTCAAGCCAACCGTTTAGAAGAAAATAATTCAACAAACGTTTTTTATAATCAATAAATAGATATAAATAATAGGCTTCTGTCAAATGACGTCACCCATTGTTGCAAGAGACAGACAACAATGTCCACCAGTTGGAATTGACCAATCAGAATGTTTGGTAGTCCACCAGTTCGCTGTATTGCTATGGTAACGATTGTTTGTCATTTGTTACGTGACAGCTAGAAGCCTATAGGCTTCTGTCAAATGACGTCACCCATTGTTGCAAGAGACAGACAACAATGTCCACCAGTTGTAATTGACCAATCAGAATGTTTGGTAGTCCACCAGTTCGCTGTATTGCTATGGTAACGATTGTTTGTCATTTGTTACGTGACAGCTAGAAGCCTATAGGCTTCTGTCAAGTGACGTCACCCATTGTTGAAAGAGACAGACAACAATGTCCACCAGTTGGAATTGACCAATCAGAATGTTTGGTAGTCCACCAGTTCGCTGTATTGCTATGGTAACGATTGTTTGTCATTTGTTACGTGACAGCTAGAAGCCTATAGGCTTCTGTCAAATGACGTCACCCATTGTTGCAAGAGAGAGACAACATTGTCCATCAGTTAGAATTGACCAATCCGAATGTTTGGTAGTCCACCAGTTCGCTGTGTTGCTATGGTAACTATTGTTTGTCGTTTGTTACTTGACAGAAGCCTATAAATAGATATGAATAATAGCAGAAATATAGCCCAGATTCACAGCTTTCCAGATTCGATAGTTGACAAAATGGAGTATATTTTATAGTCAAGGTGTGTAGAATTTTGGATTATACTTCATATAGATGTATCCGCTAATCTTGCAACGCATGTATAGCGTTTGCCTGGTTCATATTGGGTTTTAACGACGCACTATAATGATAACTGAGATCTGTTGGCGTCAGATAAATGATTAATGAGACGATGGGATGAAGGTTTCTTAGTTAATGGGAAGGATAGTGGGTAGGAAGCGGTCGTTACCTGTAGGAACCATCCCAGCATTAGCCTATAGGCCTTAGATTACAGAGGGAAACCACGATGCACCCTTGTAAAGATGGACTGTAGCGGGGATCGAACCAGGTCCGACATGCCCCTCACCTCCCGGATCACAATATTCTAACGCGTTAGCAACTGAGCTTGTATTAACTTTGTATTAACTTTGTATTACTTGTATTTAACATCGAAACTTGATACAAAATCATTGTTCCCCAATTAAGGCTGAGGATGAAAAGTAGGATCGTTTGGACGGGGCACCACAAGGGCGATGTTACCACCCATTTTAATTATTTAAAACCAATTAATTTTCAACACCTTTCGCAGTTCAAGAACTTTCAATTGTTTCACGAAATGTTTTGAAAAAAAAAAACAGTATTTGGTTATGGTTTATTTTATAGGTGATAATGAACCATAACCAATACATTATGTGGATAAGCAATCACAAATACCGGTAATACAAGTTTGGGAAAGTCATCTATATTTACTTTCTATCAACAGTTTACCGGCATGCACAATGTCAATCGATCATCATCCCCACGACAGCCGGGGATGGTGATTAACCAAACCCCAGCCTCCCTAGAGGATCAGGTGATCACTAATTACCACCCAGAAGTAGACATTACGCCTTCATTCCACCGGGGAAGGAACTGGAAGTGAGCGTAATTATTTCTACGTGGCAAACAAATAAAGAGAGTGTATAGTTTGAGAATCCACCCTCAGCCAATGATATATCATTCACTACACTAGCCAAACGCGAAATATACGTTGTAAGATGAGCGAGATATCTGAATAAGGTATAAAAGTCCTTGAAGTAGTTCTACCCTTGCTACTTTATCGACTCTGGTATTCTACACACCTTGATATCTGAATAAGGTATACAAGTTGTTAAAGTAGTTCTACCCTTGCTACTTCATTGACTCTGGCATTCTACACACCTTGATGTATATAAAAAATTCTTCATTGTTGGTCAACTCTTGAATCTAGAAAGCAGTGAATCTCGACAACTTAATTCTGTCACAATTTTATGATATATTTGATGAATATTATCAGTTATTTTATTTTTTTCTTGACCCTACGCAAACCCCAACCCATTTTACAACCGCCCATTCATGAGTACCCCCAAGCCCCTAACTGTGAAAACTAGGCGATTTAATTGTTAGCCATCTTACTGACTGATACCGACTCGATTATTAATTACCATCGATGATTGAATATTGTTTAGTCAACGACCCCACCAACAGCTGGGTTCCATGGGGATACGAATGAGAGGGTGAGCTATCCCAATCCAAGAGGCCTATGCAGTTCGAGAATAGTTCGTATACCAGAACATGCCCGCTTTATCTCGTGAAGACTGATTTCGAGCTAAATCGGTCCCTCGGTTATGAAGACAAGAAACAGAAGTCAGAAGACGGAAATATACCACTGATCTATGTTACCGAGATACGTTACTCAAAGTTAGAAGGCGTACATACTTGTGTCTCGGCAGTAGCTTCACACCGCTTTGCAAACCGGGAAGTTTTCCACATATTAGACACACATATATCAGTTATATGTCAGAATGCTTGCTTAGATTCTATTTGTAAATGTCCAATATGGCCGCCGAGATTGGAACGAGCATATGTCGCTATCGGCTGCAGGAGTAACGTATCTCGATGAGGTAATATAGAATGTCTTGCTTGGATTCTATTTGTAAATGTCCAATATGGCCGCAGATTGGAACGAGTACATGTCGTTATCGGCTGCAGGAGTAACGTATCTCGGTGAGGTGATATAGAATGCCTTGCTTGGATTCTATTTGTAAATGTCCAATATGGCCGCAGATTGGAACGAGTACATGTCGTTATCGGCTGCAGGAGTAACGTATCTCGGTAAGGACGTATAAGATAATATATACCGGATCTACGAAAATACACAGGGCATGCCTATATTCAACTACAATCATTTAATTTGCTTCTAGAGGGCTGCCGACGTCATATACCGTCTCGCCCCAAGAGGGTGGTAAGAAACAAACACAACAAGGCATGCCTATATTTAACTACAATCATTTCATTTGCTTCTAGAGGGCTGCCGACTTCATATACCGTCTCGCCCCAAGAGGGTGGTAGGAAACAAACACAACAAGGCATGCCTATATTTAACTACAATCATTTCATTTGCTTCTAGAGGGCTGCCGACGTCATATACCGTCTCGCCCCAAGAGGGTGGTAAGAAACAAACACAACAAGGCATGCCTATATTTAACTACAATCATTTCATTTGCTTCTAGAGGGCTGCCGACTTCATATACCGTCTCGCCCCAAGAGGGTGGTAGGAAACAAACACAACAAGGCATGCCTATATTTAACTACTAGTCAAACGCGAAATATGCGTTGTAAGATGAGCGAGATATCTCAATAAGGTATAAAAGTCCTTAAAGTAGTTCTACCCTTGCTACTTTATCGACTCTGGTATTCTACACACCTTGATATCTGAATAAGCTATTAAAGTCGTTAAAGTAGTTTTACTCTTGCCACTTCATTGACTCTGGTGTTCTACACACCTTGACGCATATAAAAAATACTTCATTGTTGGTCAACTCTTGAATCTAGAAAGCAGTGAATCTCGACAACTTAATTCTGTCACAATTTTTATGATATATTTTATGAATATTATCAGACATTTTATTTTTTTTCTTCAAAACGACTGATCAGAATTGCTTAAAAGATCGTGATAATGTGTAAAATCCATGTATACACATTTAGAGAAAATTTCATTCCATTTGGAGAGATTTTATTTTTCAACATTTTCTGCCCAGCCAAATCTTATGGGGTTTTTAGAAACTTTGAGATGATGATTCTCAAAATCGGTCCGACCGATTCATCCCAAAAACTATACAGTTCTAAGTTGGATGAGTTTGCGTGTACAAAAAAAGTTTCATGTTGATCAGTCAACCCTTGCGACCTGTGGAGTGCTTACAAACAAAAAAAAAAAAAAAAAAAAAAAAAAAAACACACAGACAAAGCCCTATAAGAGTGGGATGGAGACTTCGCTACGCTCATCAACAATCATTTCACGAGCGCGAAGGAAGAAGAGGGGAAGCGGTAAGGAAACGAACACAACGGGTTCCCTCGGAGGAATCCGTTGAAGCGGACTCGTGCCCAGAATAAGATGCAAGAACCAAACATTTGTTCGCCAACTGTCAGCCGAGCCCCCCCCCCCTGACAGCTGACGATCCTGCCACGAGTCACGTGGTATAGGAAACACGAGCTGCGTGCGTAGAACAAATGAGCCGACACGATAGGGGTGTTTTAGTCAATTGATTCCAACCAATACTACCGTCATCATAAACAATGATAAACGTTATTAATTATACTTGCGGAAAGTTTTCATCAACGGATCTAGGATGGTGTCAGGAGTGCATGGTTGTTGTTATATCTGGGGGGTGAGCGTGCTTGATCCAACTGCCACGTCGAGTCTCGAAATGATTAATAATTAAAAATATAATAACCATGTGTCACAACTGTTGAGATCCGTGTTTTCAGTGTTACCACAATAACGTTAATTAGGCGCACGAACGAACATGTGAACCTTCTGTCAGGTTTGGCCCATGTGACGTGTCGGACCAAGTGGGGGGGGGTGGCCCATGTGACGTGTCGGACCAAAAGGGGGGGGGGGTGGCCCATGTGACGTGTCGGACCAAAAGGGGGGAGGAACCAAAGCTCTCCGGTTTACAACTTTTCAGACAAGAAAACCTGAAAACTTTTTATCTTTTTTTTTCATAACATCGAAACTTGATACAATATCATTGTTGCTCAATTAAGGCTAAGGATGAAAGATGGGATCGTTTGGACGGGGCACCACAAGGGCTATCTTATACCACCTCATTTTGGTTACATAAAAGTCTTCCTGAAAACTAAAAACCTACTAACCTAACCTACTTCTTAAGCAACTTGGACAGAAGTTGAAAGTGTGGGAGCACATCGCTACTCTTGTCAAACATCTTATGGGAGGTAACAATCTGTGAAGGGGAGGAGTCAAACCCCCCCACTTTCATGGTAACTGCATGGTCTACAGAAGTGGACTCTACATTTGATGATTATTGTTGGCTTAACGGCGCGACCAACAGCTAGGTTATACGGGGGTACGAATGAGCAGAACCTATGAAGTGTTGATAAGTGAGAGGCATTTACAAAAACCCATGCCTTATGCGGGACTCGAACCCACGCCCAACGGTGACTTCAGTTTCGAAAGCAGTGTCTCAGCTGACCGAGCTACCGAGGGTGGCCTCATTACATTCATTTTATATTGGGTTTTTATAACGACGCACTGTACTGATGACTACGATCTATTGGCGTCAGTGAATGATATATGAAATGATGGGTGATGAGATATAAGGTTATTTTAATGTTTTTTGGATAGTGGGGAGGAGTCGGTCGTGGACTGTTGTTAAAGAATCATCCCAGTATTGACCTAAACGACAGAGGGAAACCACGGAAAAGCCCTGTGAGGATGGTCGACGATGTCGGAAATCGAACCCCGATCTCCTGATTGACGGTTCAGTGTTATAACCACTCGACCACTCGTATCAGTGAAATCAAGTATGTAGTGGTGAGAAAGATGAAGGAGCGAAACACCCGTGCGCTAGTGGTGTAGGATAAGAGGGACTACCGATCGTGACCTATAACTTCTTCTTTCAAGTATCTATATACACTAAATGGGATAATAAATGTAATAAGTCTATTTATTGGGGTCGTTATCTCGTCGCGTAAGCGCTCCTCGGCTGCATTTAGTCCGTGATTGATCACTCGGAGGGAAGATATTACATGGTCGTGGCAACAACGGGCTGTGTGACGTTTATCGTGTGTATCGTCCAGCCTGGAGCGGTGATTTCCCTTCTCCCCGCCCTTGACTCGGCTTCTAGGGGGCTCGGGGGCTCGAGGGAGGACATGTAAGTGGCGGTATAAGAGTCCGGATGGGCGATAAATACCCCGTGTTGGGGTGATTAAATCGATACCGGGCCCACTCCCTGATTGAATCGCGTCAACTCTATAGCGCTCATCCATCTCCATACGATCCTATGGTGACCAGCAAATCGAAATATTGTAACTTTTAGAGACAAATATATATATATATATATATATATATATATATATATATATATATATATATATATATATATATATATATATATATATATATATATATATATATATATATATATATATATATATATATATATATATATATATATATATATATATATATATATATATATATATATATAATATATATATATATATATATATATATATATATATATATATATATATATATATATATATATATATATATATATATATATATATATATATATATATATATATATATATATATATATATATATATATATATATATATATATATATATATATATATATATATATATATATATATAGTCTATATATATATATATTTTTTTTTTTTATTATTATATATATTATTATATATTTGTGCCCACATTCAGCAGTTAGTTGTCCCACTGCTCATATTTCAATGCTGATTTATTCAAATGCAGTTGTTTCAAAATACCGTTTTTTCAATTGCTGGTATACCTGGATCTCTGAAACTATCAAAGTTAATCTCTCCAAATCTCACCACACGGAGATCATCAGTATGTAATACTTGTGTACAGGCTTTGTTATGTTTCTGTATGTTGGGAATAATTGATGAGCGTAGCGAAGTCTTCATCCCACTCTTATAGGGCTTTGTCTGTGTTTTTTTTTTTTTTTGTTGTAAGCACTCCACAGGTCGCTAGGGTTGACTGATCAACATGAAACTTTTTTTGTACACGCAAACTCATCCAACTTAGAACTGTATAGTTTTTGGAATGAATCGGTCGGACCGATTTTGAGAAAAATCATCTCAAAGTTTCTAAAAACCCCATAAGATTTGGCTGGGCAGAAAATGTTGAAAAATAAAATCTCTCCAAATGGGATGAAATTTTCTCTAAATGTGTATACATAGATTTTACAAATTTTCACGATTCTGTATGAAATTCTGATCAGTCATTTTGAAGAAAAAAAAATAAAATGACTGATAATATTCATCAAATATATCATACAAATTGTGACACAATTAAGTTGTTGAGATTCACTGCTTTCTAGATTCAAGAGTTGACCAACAATGAAGTATTTTTTATATGCGTCAAGGTGTGTAGAATACCAGAGTCAATGAAGTGGCAAGAGCAGAACTTCTTTAACGACTTTTATAGCTTATTCAGATATCAAGGTGTGTAGAATACCAGAGTCGATAAAGTAGCAAGGGTAAAACTACTTCAAGGACTTCTATAGCTTATTCAGATATCTTGCTCATCTTACAACGCATATTTCGCGTTTGACTAGTATCGGAAATAAAAATTGTTGAATGCTTGAAAATGTGGTATGTTTCAGACATTTTTTAAAAGGAATGGAAATGTAAGTTTTTTATCGATTTTTAATCTCCCAGTGCATGTGTTCAAAGGTCTTATGTACCCATACTGTGAAAATTGTGTGCATGTCACTTTCTTAGTTTAAAAGAAACAGGTATGCCCGAGGGGTAAACAGATGGTAAATTTGGTGTACACCTGATTTCAGATTCTGGCAGATTTCAAGATATTCCAAGACGATTTAAGGAAGATTTCATGAAAAGTGTACACCAGATTTCAGGAGTTGTTGATCCCTTGGGTAGGCCTAGAGAAAAAGAGCACATTCAACATGGCGGAGGTTTCAATGTCAATGTGCTATGGTTGGCTGTAATAGCGCTTTTGTAATTGCTTTCATTGGACGAGCTTTAGCGAGGATTCAATTTGACATATTGAACAAAATTGATGTTCGTTTTTATGTTTGTTTTTTTTATGTTTTTTTGTCGGTTCTCCACAGGTCAAACGGCTACAGCTATAAACTTCAAACTTTTTTCATCATGCTTCCTCATCTAAATTAGATCTGTATAGTTTTGTGGCAATATCGGATGTTAACTTTTTTTTATGAATTTTAGAAATTTCAAAAATACCCGTTAGAATAACACGGCGGGAAAAAAAATTATAATTGTTTTTTTTCAAAAAAATTGAAATTTTGTGTGAAGTAGAATAACATTTTGATACACATTTCTGGAAATTCTCAGCTTGATCGGGTCAGCCATTTTGAAGAAAAAAACATGAAATGTGCTAAGTTGGTATACCACTCGAAGCAGTTTTTACCCATTTATAAATCAAATTTTACCCAATTGGCGAATGTAGGCAAAAGTTTGGCAATGAAGTCGACATACTATTACTTTCCGCTCGTCTAACAACGCGTATATAGCGTTTCCTAGTCTTGTACCACGATGGCTGTTGCCTTTTCGAAGTGCGATGATAGGCCTGGAGGGAATAAAGATGGATCTTGGCTTCATCGAAGTGATCGAAAGATAACTACAATTCTTCATACATTTGAATCAACCGAAACAAGCGGAAGTTCACTGTTGCAGTTTCATAGTTTTTTCGAATATCGAAGGATAAAAATATACAAACAGGCGCTCAATGACCTCGCTGTCGATGCGCCTTAAAACCCTAATTCATTCATTCAAAAATATACAAAATTGAGGAAAATGCTGATATTTTAGGGTCACTTTTCTTGTATTCATTCTTTTTTTTTTCAATAACATCGAAACTTGATACAAAATCATTGTTCCCCAATTAAGGCTACGGATGAAAGGTAGGATCGTTTGGACGGGGCGATCTTACCAACCTATTATTCTTTATTCTTCGTGTAACTTATTCACTTTTCAATATATGGTGCTGTGTTTGAGCGTTTTGCAGATGTTTTTGCTCCAAGTTCGTATAACTTTTCCTAGAGGTCTGAATCTCGGTCATTTGATGGATTTGATGTTTTTCAGGGCAACTAATCTGCGTCGGTCCGAGATCTCGAGGGCTGTTAACGACCCTCGCTTGTCGGCACTTGCACACGTACTGGATACTTGATACACAGCTGTTAGCAGTTGATGCAGTGCACATTCTCACGGATCTCCAGGTAATCGATTCCGTCGATTCGAGTATACGGAGCGAGGGGTCAACAGCTCCTGAAATCTTATTGAAAACCTTTGAAATCTTCCTGAAATCCCTTGAAATATTTTTGAAAACCTTTGAAATCTTCCTGAAATCCCTTGAAATCTTATTGAAAACCTTTGAAATCTTCCTGGAATCCCTTGAAATATTTTTGAAAACCTTTGAAATCTTCCTGAAATCTTATTGAAAACCTTCGAAATCTTCCTGAAATCCCTTGAAATATTTTTGAAAACCTTTGAAATCTTCCTGAAATCCCTTGAAATATTTTGAAAACCTTTGAAATCTTCCTGAAATCCCTTGAAATCTTATTGAAAACCTTTGAAATCTTCCTGAAATCCCTTGAAATATTTTTGAAAACCTTTGAAATCTTCCTGAAATCCCTTGAAATCTTATTGAAAACCTTTGAAATCTTCCTGAAATCAATTGAAATATTTTTGAAAACCTTTGAAATCTTCCTGAAATCCCTTGAAATCTTATTGAAAACCTTTGAAATCTTCCTGAAATCCCTTGAAATATTTTTGAAATCCCTTGAAATCTTATTGAAAACCTTTGAAATCTTCCTGAAATCCCTTGAAATCTTATTGAAAACCTTTGAAATCTTCCTGAAATCCCTTGAAATATTTTTGAAAACCTTAGAAATAATTTTGAAAACCTTTGAAATCTTCCTGAAATCCCTTGAAATCTTCCTGGAAACCTTTGAAATCTTCCTGAAATCCCTCGAAATATTTTTGAAAACTTTGAAATCTTCCTGAAATCCCTTGAAATCCTATTGAAAACCTTTGAAATCTTCCTGAAATCCCTTGAAATCTTTTTGAAATCTTTCTGAAAACCTTTGAAATCTTATTGAAAACCTTTGAAATCTTCCTGAAATCCCTTGAAATATTTTTGAAAACCTATGAAATATTTTTGAAAACCTTTGAAATCTTATTGAAAACCTTTGAAATCTTCCTGAAATCCCTTGAAATATTTTTGAAAACCTTTGAAATCTTCCTGAAATCTTTTTGAAATCTTTCTGAAAACATTTGAAATCTTATTGAAACCTTTGAAATCTTCCTGAAATCTTTTTGAAACTTTTGAAATCTTCCTGAAATCCCTTGAAATCTTTTTGAAATCTTTTTGAAATCTTTCTGAAAACCTTTGAAATCTTTGGAAATCTTCTTGAAAACCTTTGAAATTTATTTGAAAACCTTTGAAATCTTTTTGAAAACTTTCTGAAAACCTTGGAAATCTTTTTGAGAACCTTTGAAATCTTCCTGAAATCTTTTTGAAAACCTTTGAAATCTTCCTGAGAACCTTTGAAATCCTATTGAAATCCCTTGAAATCTGAAATCAGGTGTACATCAAATTTACTAGAAAATTTCATCATTTTCTTCTTATCGTTATGATTAGGATTTGTGTCTAGTATTAGATACTAAATTGAGCATTAGTGGCCGTCTTCGTGACTCAGCCAACTATCGCACTGTGTTAGAAACTGGTCACACACTGGGCGTCCCGCATGAGGCACTAGAACATCATTTCACTCATCACCTGCTCATTCGTATCCCCGTATAACCTGGCTGTTGGTGGGGTCGTTGAGCTCATTCATACCCCCATGTAACCTGGCTGTTGGTGGGGTCGTTGAGCTCATTCGTACCCCCATGTAACCTGGCTGTTAGTGAGGTCATTGAGCTCATTCGTACCCCCGTATAACCTGATTGTTGGTGGGGTCGTTGAGCTCATTCGTACCCCCATATAACCTGGCTGTTGGTGGGGTCGTTGAGCTTATTCGTACTCCCATATAGCCTGACTGTTGGTGGGGTCGTTGAGCTCATCTTATGAAATATTGAGTGTGACTATGCTAGAGCTCACGAAGTTGGCACGAAGAATGAACAGCTAGCATATTGCTCCGAGTGGTTAAATTACCGGTAACCCTTGTCTTCCGACCCCTCTCTCTACGGCTCTACACAGTACACACCCCTCGAAACTATCAAACTGCCATTTCCCGCTTTGTATGCATAAAGAGTATTTCAATGGGACGGCAGAGATAAGTGAGCACGCAGCGAACACTTCTCCTCCACCCTACACACACTTGCATGGGCTCTATAATCTCAGCAAAATGAAGGAGAATAAAACAAATCTCACTCGAAACTTTGCCCATTAAAGTTGCCAACAGTTGTTTGCGCGAGGCCGTTTCTTGGAGTCCCGGGTTCGTCGTCTTGTCGAGATGTTTGGCCATCGATCGAGGCCCGGCTCGGTCTCGAGTCGTTGGCTCACAAAAATAACACTCACAATTTGTTTAACCCCAAATCCCCGACACAGACTCGGACATGGTTCGTGGGTTTATTACAGCTATTAGCTATATGATCGTTACAATAAAATGCCAGTTTGCTAATAATAACCTATAGATATAGGCCTACTATAAACTGGCGTTTTAACGTACTAGACATTATGTCGTGTGCTAATGAAACGTTGTACATTTCATTTAAATATGACTGCTCTTAATCTCTTATATAGCAACACTTGTCGGGCTACTCTATTTTGTTTATTTATATTAGGTTCAACGACGCACTGAACTGATGACTGCTCTATCGGCGTCGGTGAATGATATATGAGATGGTATATATATATATATATATATATATATATATATATATATATATATATATATATATATATATATATTTAATGATTTTTAAAACTGTTTAAAAATTGCGACCTCCCCCGGGACTTGAACCCGGATCTCCAGATTGCCGGTCTGACGCGCTACCCATTACGCCAGAGAGGAAGATCTTCTTGAACAGTTTTATTTGTTGATATCTTTCGTACAGTCACACATTTCAAGACTTGTGGATCGCACCCCAAATTGACAGGAAATTGTACTGCCTGATCGACATCTCCCAGCTATCCCAGCTGTTGGGTCATCCTACTGTGTACTGTAACCTACTGGTGGTCAACCAGGAAGCTATTGAAATCATATATATATATATATATATATATATATATATATATATATATATATATATATATATATATATATATATATATATATATATATATTTATATATATATATATATATATATATATATATATATATATATATATATTTATATTGGGTTTTAACGACGCAATATACTGATGGCTACGATCTATTGACGTCGGTGAATGCTATATGAGATGGTGGGATGATGAGATGAGAGGTTATACTATTAGGTGTTTTTGGATAGTGGGAAGGAGTCGGTCATGGCCTGTTGTCAAGGAACCATCCAAGTATCGACCTGAACGACAGAGGGAAACCACGAAGAACCCCTGTCAGGATGGTCGATCATGGCGGGAATCGAATGCAGGTCTCCTGAATGACGGTTCAGTGTGCTAGCCAGTCGACCTCTCGTCTCAGTGGCTATCTGACTCACTCTAGAGCCGAGTCCGCCGTGGTGCTTATTACTGAGACGTCTTCACAGCTCAGTTATTATTGTTAATGTTGTTTATTTATTCATACAGATTGATCATATACATGATATCGTCATCAAAGAGTACAAAAATAAGTAATATTATGGAATAGGCTTGTAGCACGTGACAAACGACAAACAATCGTTACCATAGCAACACAGCGAACTGGTGGACTGCCAAACATTCTGATTGGTCAATTCCAACTGGTGGACATTGTTGTCTCTCTCTTTCAACAATGGGTGACGTCACTTGACAGAAGCCTATACATAAAAAATCGTTGTAGAGACTACTAAAAAATGCAAAAACACTAAAAGCACGTATACATACAATATAAAATAAGTTGAATACAAGAGACGAATGATAAAAAGAGTCACACATTAACCAATTATTGTTCCTTCTATTAAACAGTCATTAATACGTTGATTATCTGTGCGTGTTAGTTCAGAAGCAGGGTGCGTGGACCGGTGTCTTGATGCACCGTGACCTGAGCACCATGGCACTGTTGACCGCAGTCGGCTGTCACCTCAGCATCCGACACGTGCGAACAAGTGCTTCAATTACCTCCAACTGCATGGCAGTTTAAAGCTGCTATCGCCATGGTTACAAGTGCTATTTGTTTACACTAAAGGCCCATTCACAATGCAACGCTAACACTAACATGTAACACTAACATTAACGCGAAAAATGTTTGCCTTATGGGATGTCGTTGGTCCGTTCACAACCACCACGCTAAGATGAACATGAACATGAAACCTTGCAAGCTCCAAGCTTTCATGTTGATGTTAGTGTCGAAACGTAAGAATTGGCCAATCAGAATCCTCCAATTTCCGAATAAAAACGACTAGTGGCGAAGTACAACGAAGCCATCACGATGTTGTTCGGAACTTGTCCCTCCATCTTGTTTCGACTTTGGCAAGAGTCCCTAGCCTATTTTAATTTCAGGTTATGTTTCCCCTTTCTTTTTCAAACATGCAATGATTGACCCCAGATCTTCGACTTCTCGGTCCAGGACAATGGTGTAAAATGTAGGTATAGCCCATCAAAACTCCAAACATACAATACTGAAAAGCAGAATCATCTAAATCTATTTTCGAATAGGCCCATCTGTCAAATCGAGTCAAATGTCAGACGTAGTACACAGACGCGATAGCAGGTAGTCGTGTGAGATGGCAGTGGAATCGGCGCGAAAAATCTGGACTTCTGATTGGCTGTTGGTTATTGTTTACGTTGATGTTCTTTCTCATTGTGAACAGACATTTGTTTCATGTTCTTGTTAATGTTGGTGTTCATGTTAATGTTAGTGTTAGCGTTGCATTGTGAATGGGCCTTAACTCTCAGATAAAGGCTAACTGGACTAGCTAATAGCGGCTATAGACTGCAGTTGGACCTTTACCTAATATATTTCACGCTGGTGCTAGCTAGCTCCAAGAGGCTGAGACTTTAATTGGTCAATGTTTAAAAAATGCTACCAACAATGACAATATATTATAATAACAAATGCACGGTCTCTTGGACAGAATAATTTGTCCCATTACGTAGCCCACCTCATAAGCAGGGCTAGGATTTTGTGCTAACAACCAGGGCCGTGCATTCCAGGTATGCGGGGTATGCGGCGCATACCCAATCATAATTACACATTACACATCTAATTGAATTGTGTTCTCTGAGATTATCTAGTGAATTGTTCTCGAAATTGCGGGTCAATATTTTCGGTTAAGAGTATAGTTTTGCTAACTGCAAGCGCAAGAATAAGAGTAACTCGTGTTGGGTATGCCGTGAAAACATCGCATCGCCAGGGTAGCGAAGGAGTGGATTACACGCGCAGATTTACCCTTCTAGCCTAGACTCATCAAGCGGGAGAGACATCGCGAAAAGGTAGGCTTGGTATGCGATGAAATGATCGCATGCCGTGGATTTTTCTCTAGGACACATCACGTACAGCAGTCTTAGGCCAGGCCTAGTCACGTGTGAACTTGAGCAAGTGTTTAGGTATTGTATTTGTAGGTTATAAATGAGAGTAATCATAAATGTAAACGTATGAAGTTTAGTGATTCATGAACAAGTGAGCTAAGTTCATATTGAACACTGGACAGATTGTAATAAATTAATCATCATTAAATTCAGTGTTTTTCAATTCTCCTATTAATATGGAAGTAACCGTCGACCACATAGGGCCCAGTTACTGTGGCTAATCTCTAGCTAGCCACTACTACATTGATAAAAATAATAATCAACGTTATAACGTGTATATCAAAACAAAACAGTGTATCAAAAACAGTAACACATGCGAGACCGACAACGCGCAAAAGGCTAGCTCGCTAGGCCTAACACTATACGCTACCTGTGAGATTGGAAATAGAAGCACAAAATCACATTCACAGTGAGTGAGTGAGTGAGCCCCTTGGTCACTTCTAATTTTATCATGTGTTGTGACGGCAATTAAATAAAGACGTGTTTCGGAGCGAAATTAACATTATGTCAAAGCGCAAAGCAACCATGCAATAATGAATGTCGATTATTTCAGGAAAGTGGAGAAATATGTACTTTTTTTTTACCTACTTCCAGGAGAAATCGGTCTGTTGTCAGTGATATTGCATTTAAAAAAATCAAAATACTCTGAGCAAAAGTCTACCATAAAAAATGTATTTTTTTTCCCTTTGTTTTTCCATCTGAAAACCATTCATACGTTCCATCAAAGGTCAACAAAATACACCTAAAATTATGGTTTGAAAAAAATTCCCTGCGGGGCAAAAATGGGGGCCTTGCCCCCCAAACCCCCCGCGGGTCACCGGCTTCGCACATACTACCCTGTATGTGCTAATCGTTCTTCTAAAGAGTAGCATACCCAGCAAAATAATCACCGCACGCCGCTGCTAACAACAGTGGAAATACACAGAGACCAGACACGTTACCATGACAGCTAGCTCTCCTAGTGAACATTAACCATATCAAAGTCCTAGCCTCTTGGAGCCTCTTGGAATGTATAGGCTTGTCACGTAACAAACGACAAACACTAGTTACCATAGCAATACAGCGAACTGGTGGACTACCAAATATTCTGGTTGGTCAATTCCAACTGGTGCACATTGTTGTCTGTCTCTTGCAACAATGGGTAGCGTCACATGACAGAAGCCTATAGGCCTCTAGCTGTCACGTGACAAATGACAAACAATCGTTACCATAGCAACACAGCGAACTGGTGGACTACCAAACATTCTGATTGGTCAGTTCCAACTGGTGGATATTGTTGTCTGTCTCTTGCAACAATGAGTGACGTCACTTGACAGAAGCCTATAGGCTTCTAGCTGTCACGTAACAAACGACAAACAATCGTTACCATAGCAACACAGCGAACTGGTGGACTACCAAACATTCTGATTGGTCAGTTCCAACTGGTGGATATTGTTGTCTGTCTCTTGCAACAATGGGTGACGTCACTTGACAGAAGCCTGCTGTGTGACCGATAGACTGCAAGTAGACCTTCAGTTGTACGAACAATTATTCAACTATTGACTTTTCGATGAGAACTGCAAACATGCCCATTAATGTATATCAAATGCTTGTTTTGTCTCTGGTTTCGAGGAACGATTCAGTTCCGGAAGCGCCGTCACGATTACCCGTCTCGAGCTTGGGACGTCGGAAATTGCTCGTAAAGCTTAGCCTGCCTCCTGCTGGCTCCCAAATGAAACCGATTAACGAGATGTCAGAGCCAATGAAAATGATCTCTTCAATTTGAGACACATTTACTCCACGTCTTTCGGTAGACGAAACATAATATTCGTGTTCTGGGGGATGCATGCAAGCCTGCGCTTATCAAAATGAAGTAATTGTAATATTTTTTCTTCAACCTACAGGAAGCAGTGTTATTGAATACAAAGTATATCAGCTCCACGCTTTAATTAATATGACATATTCTATTTACCGGTATGTGAATTCAAAGTTTTAAGATAATACGTCAGTGAGCGAGACGCGTGGCCGAGTGGTAACACACTGAACCGTCATTCGGGAGACCGGGGCTCGATTCCCGCCACGGTCGACCATCCTGACAGGAGTACATCGTGGTTTCCCTCTGTCGTTCAGGTCTATACTGGGATGGTTCCTTAACAACAGGCCACGACCGAATCCTTCCCACTATTCAAAACACTTAATAAAATCACCTTTCATCTCATCATCCCATCATCTCATTCATCATCCACCGACGCCAATAGATCGTAGCCATCACTCCCATCAGTATAGTGCGTCGTTAAAACCCGATATAATAAAAAAAAAAAACGTCAGTGAGTATCAAGAATATGATGAAATTCATTCAAGTAGGCCTATATTATATTAAACGATCCTATCTTTCATCCTTAACCTTAATTGGGGAACAATTATTTTGTATCAAGTTTCGATGTTATTAAAAAATATATATATTATCTTAAAACTGGTTGAATTCAAACAAACTCACCGGCACAGTAGCTGAGTGGTTAGCTCACTTGCTTCGTGTGATCCGGGAGGTGAAGGGACATATCGGACCCGGTTCGATCCCCGCCACCGTCCATCTTTACAGGGGTTTTTCGTGGTTTCCCTCTGTAGTCTAGGCTAACGCCGGGATGGTTCCCACAATATAAGCCACGACCGCTTCCTTCCCACTATCCTTTCCACTACCTAAGAAACAGCTCCTTCATCTCATCATCCCATCATCTCATTAATCATTCATCCGACGCCAATAGATCTTAGTAATCATTACAGTGCGTCGTTAAAATTCAATATATATATATATATATATATATATATATATATATATATATATATATATATATAAATATATATATATATATATATATATATATATATATATATATATATATATATATATATATATATATATATATATATATCAAACAAATGGAGTGCCATATTGATTAGGCCTAAAGCGCACAATTATCTTGGCAGTTCAAATATAGCCCCCCCCCCTCCCCCTAGTACTTTATATTCAATTACTTTGGTTTGTGAACATATAGAAACAAAATAGTCAAGATGAACAGCTCGACACATTAAAAAAGAACTTCCAAAGATCTTGCTCGGAAAAGAGTTGTGAAATCGTTCGGAAGTAATATAATAGGGGAAAATGTTAATTTCCTATCACAGGTTATAGTGTCAGATTTGACAACGCCAGACATAGAACAGTTTCGAGCGTTGAACGCGTGTTGCAAGCTTGCTTCTTTACAAGCACCGTGCCAAAACGTCAGAAGTCGAGTGATATGTCAGAAGTCAGAACCGAGGGGTGATTAACTAAAAAAATGCAGGTGTACATTTGAAAAAAAAATCAGAAAAATAACGAGAATCAGAAAAAATCACACAAATAAAAAAAAAATCAAGCAAATAAAAAAAATCACGAATCAAAAAAAATTATGCGAATCAAGAAAAATCAAGAGAATAAAAAAAAACAAATCAAAAGAATCAAGCAAATGAAAAAAAATAACGAGAATGAAAAAATCACAAGAATAAAAAAAAATCACGAGAGTAAAAAAAATCACAAGAGTAAAAAAAAAATCACGAGAATCCAAAAAAATCACGCGAATATAAAAAAATTACGCGAATCAAAAAAAATCACCCGAATCAAGCAAGAATCACCAAATAAAAAGAAATCACGAGAATAGAAAAATCACAAGAATAAAAAAAAATCACGAGATTAAAAAAAATCACGAATCAAGTGTACAAAAAAATATTAGTTCATCCCTCGGTCAGAACCAATAAACGTGGTCTCTTCAATGTGAGGTTACTTCATTCACATCTTCTAGCAGACGAAACGAAGTATTCGTGTTTTAGATTCGACATAATGTATTGTAAGTCAGTCTGTCGGTAAACGGAGCCTGTAGTTTTGGTTTGTTTTCGACCCTCGCCCCTCGTCTGGTTGTTTGGTTTAATGCTAGTGTTGTTATGCGTTGCTCCAGCGGGCCGTGGGAGGGTGCTGCTGACAATGGTACAATCAGGGAGTAATCGCACGGCCAACATGTAGACTGTACACGATCTAATCATACTTACCAACATATACTTCATCATAAGTATAAAGTATCATAAGTATAAAGTGCCATGAGTATAGAGGAGCTCAAACTCGGGTCTTGAAAATGAAATATTTCCGGAGTTCCTTGACAACATATCACGACCGACTCCTTCCCACTATACAAAACACACCTATAATAAAATAACCCTCCATCTCACCATCCCATCATCTCATATACATCATTCACCGACGCCAATAGATCGTAGTCATCAGTAGAGTGCATCGTTAAACCCAATATAAATAAAATAAATGAATAAATTCCGTGTTTGTAGTGAAATTCAGCAGTGAGTTTCCAAGTATATGTACCAGGCAGAACCTTGAGTTATGCTAGCTCTCATAGATCATTACTGCAACTAGTCTATGCTGCAACGCTGACGTTTAATTGAACGCAAGCGTCGATTTAATTAGACGCTCCTCAGTCGTTCGAAAAGAACGAAGGCCAAGCGGAAGACGTAGACGAAGAGAGCAACCCGATCATTCCCTATATACTAGGCAAACGCGTTGTGTTGCCGTGTTGATGGATAAGCTGGAACATATCAACTTATCTTTGGATTGGTTATTATATATATATATATATATATATATACACATTGAGATCCAAACCATTACATCACTGCCATCTTATTTCCCATTATTAATTCATATGATAATAAAGAAGGCTTTGTTTTAATCGTTTACAATCAAGTGGTGACACTTGTTGCTTTGATTTAATAGGTATCTTCATAGCTTTGAATAATTAACAAAAATTACATTATATATTTTTTTACATCGAAACGGCTGATCCGATTTCAGTGAAAGTTCGAAATAAGGTGTATCATTATCAGATTGAGATTCTCCGAGAATTTGAATCCTCTCAGATGAAATATTTTTCACGAATTTTTTCCTCTGGGTTATTCTAATGGGATTTTTGAAAACTTTGGAATGAGTTTTCTCAGACGTGGTTCAACCGATCGCGCCTCAAAACTATACAGTATCGAATTGGATAAGGATACTTGTGTGTGCCAAGTCTCAACTGATTTTGAATTTTCGTCTGACCTGTGGAGCGCGAACAAAAAAACAAAAACAGGCACTTTTTTTCCGGGTATGGCAAAATTGAGTCTTCGCTTCGCTCATTCAATTATACAGCAATGCCAAGAGTATCATATAGCATAGTAGGTTCATTTGTCGGTGTGCAAGGGGTGCGATTAACAAGTTCGTCGCCGACTTCAGTGAAAAATTCAAAATGAAGAAACAAACAATAAATCACATAAGCAGGTTCAATTGACGACTCGAAATGGGCGTGGCCTCATCAGTCAGCCAGTTGGATCATATCACTTGTAGTCAATTCAAGATACCCTGATTGGATATTTGATTTTGACTACAGTTCTAACAGCCCTGTTGAATGGACGGTATGGATTTGTGACGTCATGGGGGCGGACACTGCGAGTCAATTGTCATCCTTATAGGCGTGGCTTAACCAGTCAGCCAGTTGGATCATATCACTTGTAGTCAATTGAAGATACCCTGATTGGATATTTGAATTTGACTACAGTTCTAACAGCCCTGTTGAATGGACGGTATGATTTGTGACGTCAAGGGGGCGGAGACTGCGAGTCAATTGTCATCCTTAGATATCACAGCTATGGTCAACGGCTCAGGTCTTAATCTGACAGCAACAAACGCAATCAACTGTGATCAAGGAGGTTAGATACTAATAGTCCTATTAGTATCTAACCTCCTTGACTGTGATCAAGAGTTTGGCAGTTGTTTTATTGAGCTACTTGATTTGTTCGATATATTTTCATTGTGTTTCAGATCATTTCTCTACAGTGTATGGATTATTAGACGAGCTTTAGCGAGAATTCAATTTGACATACTGAAAAAAATTGGTGTTCGTTTTTATGTTTTTTTGTCGGTTCTCCACAGGTCAAACGGCTACAGCTATCAACTTCAAACTTTTTTCATCATGATTCCTCATCTAACTCAGATCTGTATAGTTTTGTGGCAATATCGGATGTCAACTTTTTTTTATGAATTTTAGAAATTTCAAAAATAACCATTAGAATAACACGGCGGAAAAAAAAGAAAATATTTTTATTTTCAAAAAGAAAGAAATTTTGCGGGAAGTCGGGTTACATTCTGATACGCATTTCTGAAAACTTTCAGCTTGATCGGGTGAGCCATTTCGAAGAAAAACCATAAAATGTGCTGAATTGGTACCACTCAAAGCAGTTTTTACCCATTTCTGAATTAAATGTCACCCAATTGGCGAATGTAGACAAAAGTTTGGCCATAAAAGTCGACATAGTATTACTATCCGCACGTCTAACAACGCATATATGGCGTTTTACTAGTCAACTAGGAAAACGCCATATACGCGTTGTTAGACGAGCGGAAAGTGATAGTATGTCGACTTGTTTGCCAAACTTTTGCCTAAATTCGCCAATTGGGTGACATTTTAGTTACTAGGAAAACGCGGGATGCGCGTTGTTAGACGAGCTTAGGGGTATAGAAATCTAGAATGAAAAATAATTTGTCAACCCAATCTACATCTACAGACCTTGGATCACTCCAAACGTTCAAAAACCTTACGAGAATCAGTTATGTCACGGCCTTCCTCTTCATTCATTTCAATTGTTTTGAATTAATTGGTGACACTTGTTGCTATAGATTTAATTGGTTCCCGTAATAGCCTAAATTGATGGGAAAATGCTTTATAAATGCGTTTTCTTCGTTATTTCTCATCCGATTGATGCGAAAAATCTCTCAAAATGTGCTTAATAGTTTCCTTTATATTCGGCGAAAATTTGAGAGGTCTTGAAAAATTTTGATTTTTCAAGTATTTTCCTCCGGGTTATTCTAATGGGGATTTTTGAAATTTCTAAAATTCATAAAAAAAAAAGTTACCACCCGATAATGCCACAAAACTATACAGATCTAAGTTAGATGAGGAACCATGACGAAAAAAAGTTTGAAGTTGATAGCTGTAGCCGTTTGACCTGTGGAGAACCGACAAAAAAACATGGAAAAAAAAAAAAAAAAAAAAAAACATAAAAACGAACACCAATTTTTTTCAGTATGTCAAATTGAATCCTCGCTAAAGCTCGTCTAATAAATGGGTAAAAACTGCTCCGAGTGGTACCAATTTAGCACATTTCATGTTGTTTCTTCAAAATGGCTGACCCGATCAAGCTGAGAATTTCCAGAAATGTGTATCAAGGTGGAATTCAAATTCACACAAAATTTCATTTTTTGGAAAATAAAAATTTTCTCATTTTTTTTTCCGCCGTGTCATTCTAATGAGTATTTTTGAAATTTCTAAAATTCATAAAAATGAAAGTTACCACCCGATAATGCCACAAAACTATACAGATCTAAGCTAGATGAGGAACCATAATGAAAAAAAGTATGAAGTTAATAGCTGTAGCCGTTTGACCTGTAGAAAACCGACAAAAAAATAAATTAAAAAAATATATATATATAAAAACATCTTTTTTTTTTTAATAACATCGAAACTTGATACAAAATCATTGTTCCCCAATTAAGGCTATATGGATGAAAGATAGGACGGGGATCTTTTAGGACGGAAGATTGATGGGGCACCACAAGGGCGATCTTACCACCCCATTTTGATTATTCAAAACTAATGGTCTTCAACACCAGGACTGCGTTGTCTGTGACCATAATTTTTCGCCGTAGATAAAAGTCTTTCATCATAAACACCAAACAAACATAAAAGCAAACACCAATTTTTTTCAGTATGTCAAATTGAATCCTCGCTAAAGCTCGTCTAACAATGTAATTATTTGTAATTATTCCTACGAATATCGGTACCTAATGTTACTCTACGATTACTACTATTATGTCGATGTTTTTCCTCTTGTACCGGTAATTTGTTGCTATTGTTACACTTGGGCCAAGTAGCAACCGTAATGTCGGCAGTATTTAAATATAAGCTTGTATAATGATATGCAATGCAGTGTTGTAAAGTTGTGAGCGTCTAGCCAGTGTTATTCGGCTGCGAATGTACGCGCCGTCAGCTGCAGCCTAGAGGGGTTGTTCCGTACAATGGTATAGTAAGTCGCGGAATACTGTAATTTGCTTGGACATGCTTTGTGCCGAACACAGGGGTTTAAAGTCATGCATTACAGTGACGCTCCCCTCCCCCCAACCCCCCCACCCCTAATCTGCACCCCCAACTACCGTAATCTGCAGTGCACCCCCAGCCCCGCACTAATCTGCAGCCTCCCAGTACAGTCGTGTCACGATGTTGCCGTCCGGCACCGACCTGGGTTCGAGTCCCGTGCAGCTTACACGGGTCACGTACAGGGCCGTAGGACCACGAGGCCAGGGCCTGGGGCGGCAGATTTGCAAGTGAGATTAAATAATGAGTAAGTATATTTTGAGAAATCGTATATTTTCGTATATCGGTAACATATATTTACGTTACAAGATGCCAACTGAAGTATAGAGAGCATTGAAAACAATGTTCTGTATTGCTTCAGTATTCCTCTAGCGTACAATATAGTCTCATATTTATGTCTTACCGTTTCACAAATGTCAATATTATTATTTCAACATATAGCTATATATAGTAACGACCAAAGTTAACAAGAACCTTCTCACTGATAGGCCACAGTGAAGTAACAGCCCAAAACAATAATTGTGAATATACTTCTGAATAAAAACCTAGAGATCTTCATATTTCGAAGATGATGTACTTACTATTCTGAATTGATTACTCTACTTGAGGGGGGGGGGGGGGTCAGAACATTTCGTGCCTTTGGGCGTAAAATATCTTGATACGGCCTTGATCATGTAAACATCATCCATTATACGGCCGGGGCGCCTGAAGAGCGTATACTGGAACAAAGTCGACTCGGTTGTGTGACATTTGGGTGTCCAACCTTACCTGAACCATTGAATTTGTAGTGGTTCAATGCCTCAAAAATCAATGCCTGAACCCTAAGCACATTTTACTATTGAAATGTGTGTAATTACTATTGAAATTTTACTATTTGGAATTCATCCATTGAAAGGTATCCTGCAGCCCGTGTCACACGACCTAGTCGACATTATTCCGGTATACGCTGTTCCGCGCCCCCAGAGGGCCATGGAGACATGACGTATGAAGGAACTGTTTCTGTACACACAGCCGGACTTATCCAGCTTGGAACGGTAGTTTTAGGGCCAAGTCGACTGTAGGCCTACCGCCTCTCGTTTGAACCATTATTAAAGTTTCTATACCCTCATAAGATCGAGGCGAGCGAGAAAAGATTGAAAAAATATCTTCCGAAAAACACTATTTCCACTGAACATTATAGGCCTACATGTTATAATATGGTATACCCATTAAACATTTTCATTGGGATCGGACTGACCGTTTGGAAGAAAATGAATATTCAATCAATACATTCTCATCAAATAGCTAGAAATAGCTTATAGGCTTCTGTCACGTAACAAATGACAAACAATCGTTACCATAGCAACACAGCGAACTGTTGGACTACCAAACATTCTGATTGGTCAATTCCAACTGGTGGACATTGTTGTCGGTCTCTTTTAACAATGGGTGACGTCACTTGACAGAAGCCTATAGGCTTCTAGCTGTCACGTAACAAACGACAAACAATCGTTACCATAGCAACACAGCGAACTGGTGGACTACCAAACATTCTGATTGGTTAATATCAACTGGTGGACATTGTTGTCTGTCTCTTGCAACAATGGGTGACGTCACTTGACAGAAGCCTATAGGCTTCTAGCTGTCACGTAACAAACGACAAACAATCGTTACCATAGCAACACAGCGAACTGGTGGACTACCAAACATTCTGATTGGTCAATTCCAACTGGTGGACATTGTTGTCTCTCTCTTGCAACAATGGGTGACGTCAGTTGACAGAAGCCTATAGACTTCTAGCTGTCACGTAACAAATGACAAACAATCGTTACCATAGCAACACAGCGGACTGGTGGACCACCAAACATTCTGATTGGTTAATATCAACTGGTGGACATTGTTGTCTGTCTCTTTCAACAATGGGTGACGTCAGTTGACAGAAGCCTATAGACTTCTAGCTGTCACGTAACAAATGACAAACAATCGTTACCATAGCAACACAGCGGACTGGTGGACCACCAAACATTCTGATTGGTTAATATCAACTGGTGGACATTGTTGTCTGTCTCTTGCAACAATGGGTGACGTCACTTGACAGAAGCCTATAGACTTCTAGCTGTCACGTAACAAATGACAAACAATCGTTACCATAGCAACACAGCGGACTGGTGGACCACCAAACATTCTGATTGGTTAATATCAACTGGTGGACATTGTTGTCTGTCTCTTGCAACAATGAGTGACGTCACTTGACAGAGGCCTATAGGCTTCTAGCTGTCACGTAACAAATGACAAACAATCGTTACCATAGCAACACAGCGGACTGGTGGACCACCAAACATTCTGATTGGTTAATATCAACTGGTGGACATTGTTGTCTGTCTCTTGCAACAATGGGTGACGTCACTTGACAGAAGCCTATAGACTTCTAGCTGTCACGTGGCAAACGACAAACAATCGTTACCATAGCAATACAGCGAACTGGTGGACTACCAAACATTCTGATTGGTCAATTCCAACTGGTGGACATTGTTGTCTGTCTCTTGCAACAATGGGTGACGTCAGTTGACAGAAGCCTATAGACTTCTAGCTGTCACGTGGCAAACGACAAACAATCGTTACCATAGCAACACAGCGAACTGGTGGACTACCAAACATTCTGATTGGTAAATTCCAACTGGTGGACATTGTTGTCTCTCTCTCTTTCAACAATGGGTGACGTCACTTGACAGAAGCCTATAGACCTCTGTCACGTAACAAACGACAAACAATCGTTACCATAGCAACACAGCGAACTGGTGGACTACCAAACATTCTGATTGGTCAATTCCAACTGGTGGACATTGTTGTCTGTCTCTTGCAACAATGAGTGACGTCACTTGACAGAAGCCTATAGACCTCTGTCACGTAACAAACGACAAACAATCGTTACCATAGCAATACAACGGATTGGTGGACTACCAAACATTCTGATTGGTCAATTCCAAATGGTGCACATTGTTGTCTGTCTCTTTCAACAATGGGTGACGTCACTTGACAGTAGCATATTGTTCATTATTCCTTCAGTATCTTGAGCACAGTGATTCACGGCATTGAAGACTTGACAGCTTCTATTTAGGTGTGTAGAGTTCTCGAGTCAAGGTGTATAATACCATCTCGCTCATCTCCCAACGAAACGCTGCGTTTGGCTAGTCGTAGAATCGATAGTAATCAAACGCAACACGTTTTAATACAGTTTTTGTGATGTGTGCTATATTTGTTGTATCGAGGGGCAACGTTACTAACCCAATGACGCATGTGGGGCTCACGAGACTTATTTTAAATTAGTTTGGATTTTATAAATGGAATAGCAGCAGCCAGCAACCCTCCAACAGGGGCCGTGTTAATTAGGTTCATGCTGTAATCTAGTGATGGAATCGCACGATAACGCGTCGAATGTAATACTGAAAAGTAGAGTTTTAGCACAGCCCACCGAAAAAATATGATCGTTCCGTATGTTTGGTGTGCGTGTTTTAGTTTTTAGCGCGGTTGAAATAGGCGGCTGTGAGCTCGGTGAAAAGTGAAATGATTTACAATACAATGTGAGAGAGAGAGAGAGAGAGAGAGAGAGAGAGAGAGAGAGAGGTAGAGAGAGAGGTAGAGGTAGAGAGAGAGAAGGAGAGAGAGAGAGAGATAGAGAGAGAGAGAGAGAGAGAGAGAGAGAGAGAGAGAGAGAGAGAGAGAGAGAGAGAGAGAGAGAGAGAGAGAGAGAGAGAGAGAGAGAGAGAGAGAGAGAGAGAGAGAGAGAGAGAGAGAGAGAGAGAGAGAGAGAGAGAGAGAGAGAGAGAGAGAGAGAGAGAGAGAGGAGGAGAGAGAGAGACAGAGAGAGAGATGCCTGGTTGTTTGCAGGCATTGTATACAGCTATAGGGGGCTCAGCACGAGCGTGGACAAGTTATTGTTTTAGTTAATTACGGAAAAGTCTACCAGGGTCTACGATGAAGATCAACGAATTCGATCGCGTCACGATTATAATCAACTGATAACATAATTGTATCAATTGTATTACGATCAGTGATGGTTCATTTGTATCGGAACCAAGGAGGTTAGATACTAATAGCCTATCAGTATCTAACCTCCTTGGTCGGAACACACCGGAACAGCGTTTCGGTTCCCTTTTTTGAAATTGGTCACACGTTTCGGTTCCTTTTTTGAAACCGGTCGCACGTCTCGGTTCCTTTTTTGAAACCGGTCGCACGTCTCGGTTCCACTTTTGAAACCGGTCGCACGTCTCGGGTCCTCTTTTGAAACCGGTCGCACGTCTCGGTTCCACTTTTGAAACCGGTCGCACGTCTCGGTTCCTCTTTTGAAACCGGTCGCACGTCTCGGTTTCATAATGCTAAAAGATCAATGATTAGGTAGATTTGTTTGCATTATCAATACTTTCAACATACACATCTTTTACAGATGAATAAATATTTTCTTATTCTGAGAATGTTTTTTCGAATTGTTTCTATGAGAAATACATGACAGTAGGCCAATAAGATGGAAGTCAGATTGCAATCTTATCTTTTTTATATATATATTGGGCTTTAACGACGCACTGTAATGATGACTGAGATTTATTGGCGTCGGATGAATGATTAATGAGATGATGGGATGATGAGATGAAGGTTTTTATGGGTAATGGGAAGGATAGTGGGAAGGGAGCGGTCGTGGCCTATATTGTGGGAACCATCCCGGCATTAGCCTAGACTACAGAGGGAAACCACGGAAAAGCCCTGTAAAGATGAACGGTGGCGGGGATCGAACCGGGTCCGATATGGCCCTTCACCTCCCGGGTGACACGAAGCAAGTGCGCTAACCACTCAGCTACTGTGCCGGTGCAATCTATCTTTCTCTTCATCTCAGGATTTCTTGATAGCCTGTCCCCAACACCAGCTGATATATGACCTACACATACTTTCAACATTTTTCAAGGCAATTCAAAATTACTTTGTTTCGGTGTCAAGAAACGAACATTCAAGTAGGCCTAGGTCTACCCTAGTCTACCCTATTATTCAAATCGTATAACAAAATATGTAGGAGCGTATTCTCTCTCTCTCTCTCTCTCTCTCTCTCTCTCTCTCTCTCTCTCTCTCTCTCTCTCTCTCTCTCTCTCTCTTCGTGGACACAAACGTTGGAAAAATTATTTTAAAAAAACCGATATGAACTATCATCACAAAATCAGTGAACCATCGACACACACCTAGATGTTGAATATTATTTTCTGTCAAGGATTAATAAAGATGAAAATAATTTCGAATACATTACTTCAAACACGTTTAACGGGCAAATTAGTTGCTGTGTTGTATTTTTTCGTGAGATTTGTGTAGTAGGGGGAGGAGGGGGTAGAAGGGGTGGTTTACTTCGAGGTGCGCTCTGGATCCTTTTGATTCACAAATCAAGCCATGATTTTAATCAAATACGAAAAAACATATTTCATACGTTTTTTTTTATTATTTAATTTCAATATTATTCCATGGGAAGCTACCAACTGTACTGAAAATGGACTGTAATAAAAACCAACTGACCTAAACTTGTAAGTACTTCTGAACAGGGGCTGAAGTGTGGAGGCTTCATTCAACACAAATCTTTCTCACATCCCAACTCTCGTAAAACATCTGATGGACGGGAGATCCGAGCAGCGAGCATGCAACGACGCCCACAGAACATTCGACTCGACCTTTGACCCTCCCCAACCTCAGTCATCCCAGTTAACTGGCACGTCACTTGACACTGGCTTTTGACGTAATAAACAATGAGATGTGTCATCTGTTGAATCACCGGGACGACAATGAATGGAGCCCGGTTCTAGCCAGTGGACATCATCCCCATGCCAGTCGACTGCGAGGTCAAGCGGTCGTATAAGGTTTCTGTCAAGTGACGTCACCCATTGTTGCAAGAGACAGACAACAATGTCCACCAGTTGGAATTGACCAATCAGAATATTTGGTAGTCCACCAGTTCGCTGTGTTGCTATGGTAACGATTGTTTGTCGTTTGTTACGTGACAGCTAGAAGCCTATAGGCTTCTGCCAAGTGACGTCACTCATTGTTGCAAGAGACAGACAACAATGTCCACCAGTTGGAATTGACCAATCAGAATGTTTGGTAGTCCACCAGTTCGCTGTGTTGCTATGATAACGATTGTTTGTCGTTTGTCACGTGACAGCTAGAGGCCTATAGGCTTCTGTGGAGTGACGTCACCCATTGTTGCAAGAGACAGACAACAATGTCCACCAGTTGGAATTGACCAATCAGAATGTTTGGTAGTTCACCAGTTCGCTGTGTTGCTACGGTAACGATTGTTTGTCGTTTGTTACGTGACAGAAGCGAGCTCTCCAACGAGATCTCAGAGACATTTTTATGGGAAAATTTGAGGTGGGCCACACATTCAATAGACCATTTTCATAATTCAATGCGCAGGCGCGTCCCGCCTCCTAGCAGCCGAGATCGCTGGTATTGCTACCTGGGAGTTTTAGTACTGTTCAAAAAGTCGGCCCTCTTATACACAGGGATGAAGATCATTGTTTGCTTAACGACCCCACCAACAGCTAGGTTATACGGGGGTACGAATGAGCGGATGATAACGAAATTATGAAGTGATGATAAGTGAAAGAACGTTTACTAAAACCCATGCCTTATGCGGGACTCGAACCCACGCCCAACGGTAACTTCAGTTTCTGAAGCGGTGCCTCAACTGACCGAGCTACCGAGGGTGGCTTATACACAGGGTTAGAGGCAGAACATCAAGATATAAAACTTGCATTATCTCTCATTTCACGCACTCTGACAGTTTGTAAGTCTCTCAGTATATAGTAAACGTATAAATGATGAAACTACTATCATATTATAACTTAATACGTTCACTGTAACACACAATAATATAAATCAAACGTGCAAAGTAGCAATGGCAGCATAGGACTTTCGAACTCGGGTGACAAAATCCCGTTCTAGTTCAAACGATCGCCGCTAGATGGCTCATTCATTTCGGAAATGGTCTATTGCACAATGATTTTCATTCATTTTTCACTTGTTTTCAATGTTACACTCCGTTATATAGAGAACAAAATGTTCAATACACACATATTCAAGCTTTTTACACAACTGAAATGTGTTTTTAATCAAAATTCAATAATTTTACTTGCACTTCTCGTCTTTATGTCTTCATTTGGGTCTATATAACTGCTATGGCGCAAACGGGGAAGCTCACAAGGGTGTCAACTGGGTGCACCTGTTGTCACAAACCAAACGGTAGGACAGAATACGAATATTTTGTCGGAAATTATCAACTATAATGTCGGTGGAAATGCAGCCCCTACCGTTTGGCTTGTGACAACAGTTCATCCCTTGCCAAGGATGCCCAATTTGACTACCGGTACACAGAATGTCATTTCAGGTTGGCTCACGAGATCACACTGCGGGCCTTTTGGGAAGCCCTGGATTCACAATGCGAACTAATGATTAGTGACTAATACTAAATACTAATATTAAGAAACTGAGCATTCACAATAAGAATTAATTTTCATGAGTCGTAGCTTTCTTAAGATGACAGATTTAAATTGAAATCTACATGTTAGAAGGCTGTGAGCGAGCGGTTCATCGAGTGGGATAGCTTCCTTTTGCATTGACTTCCTGTCGTTTCGAATTCACGACTTCTGATTGGTCGGACTAATGATTGAAACTAATGATTAATACTAAAGTTGAAAGTTAGTCAACTTTCAAGGTCAGTCACTAATATTTAACACAATGTGAACGTCAACACTGATTCCGTATCTGTCAACTTTAGTTAATCATTAATCACTAATCATTAGTTCGCATTGTGAATCCAGCTGAAGCCCTGGGCTACACAGGTGAATATGATGCACAAGTAACACTCAGGAATGAGCGATGGGACAGGTTATTTCATTAGATGAGCGAAGCGAAAAACGAGCATTTTATTTGGTTTGCGCTCTACTGGTCAAACGAAAGATTTCTTGATTGAACTTGGATCCACGTATAATATGTAATCATTCAACTCGATACTGTATAGGGGACGTCCATAAATTACGTCACAGCTAGGGGGGAGGGGGATTGTCAAGATTTGTGACAAGGTGTTACAAAGGGGGGAGGGGGGCAGGCAACTGTGTGACGTACCATTTTTTGTTCTGTGTATTTGGCACCATTCTTATATTTATACCCATCCCTAGAAACAGCAGATGCATATCAAATAATGATTGAGCTCGACTACTAAAAAAAAACATGAAGAAATGAATATTTTGATTTTATTATTGTATTGTACCTTTGCTGCCTGTCAATTTCAATTTTTTGTTAGAGAGGGGTTATGAGAATTTGTGACGTATTCAACGTATTTAAATATTTAAATAACGTATTTAAAATAACGTATTTAACGTATATGTGACGTATTAATAGGTTTTGTGACCAACTGTGACATGGGAGGGAGGGGGGTTCTAAGTGGCCTAAAAAAGTGTGACATAATTTATGGACGTCCCCATAGGCCTATTTTTGAAGTGCAATCGGTCGACGATCGGAACCATTTATGAGGAAAAAAATCAGAAATTTATTTGAAAACCCTTTGAGAATAATCTACGAGAAATTATCATCTGAATAAATTCAAAATTCTACGCTATTTATGTCTATACACATACAAATTATAGGCATACTCCTAAAAGTTTTACATAAATCGGACGAGCTGTATTGAAGCTTCAAATAATCAATTTTCTTTCTTTTCATCAATGAATGAATGAATATTAGTGTTTTAAGGCGCATCGACAGCGAGGTCATTTAGCGGCCTAATAAGGAGAACAACAACTAAGTAAAACCAAAATTGAACTATACAACGATTGAGATACGGTAATCAATGTAGGTAGATCAGCAGGAAAGCAGTGAATTACCGGCACATGTAGCCGAGTGGTTAGCGCACTTGCTTCGTGTGACCCGGGAGGTGAAGGGACATATCGGACCCGGTTCGATCCCCGCCACCGTCCATCTTTACAGGGGTTTTTCGTGGTTTCCCTCTGTAGTCTAGGCTAATGTCGGGATGGTTCCCACAATATAGGCCACGACCGCTTCCTTCCCACTATCCTTCCCATTACCCATAAAACCTTCATCTCATTATCCCATCATCTCATTATTCATCCATCCGACGCCAATAGATCTTAGTAATCATTACAGTGCGACGTTAAAACCCAATATATAAAAAAAGCAGTGAATTAAATGGATTCAAAATCCAGATGTATAGGCCTCTATGTAGGTTTCCATTCCATATAAAATCTCGCTCAAATTACAACGCGTTTACCTAGATATGAGTTTTTTAAAGCGGGAAGGAAGCGGCCAAGGCGTGTCTTAAGGAACTTTAACGACAGAGGAAAACCACGAAAAAAACCCATGTCAGGATGGTCGACCACGGCGGGAATCCAACCCCGGGCCGATGAAATTGTGCCTGATAATTTTTACGACTTTCAGTAAATGAATGTCCGGTTCGAAGTGACAGCTGACAATTGTAACGGCAAGTCTATCAACTTGACGGCGCATCTTATTCCTCAAGGTTACTTCCAAGATGAATCACGCACAGCCGTGTAGAAAATATATTTACCGAATTTTATTCCGACATCAAAAGAAACGAAATCACATTATTTTTGATTGGTTGAAACTTGAACGTGAGAGAAGACACTATAATCAGAAGGAACAGGTGAAAAGCGATTATTCGAAGCTGAGATATCTGCGAGATGACGTCATCCTAGCTCTTGACTAGATGTTACGAACAATAGGGCTGATAATAATTTAAATACGATTTATGAAAGGAAACTTTATACGTTTATGTCATGTTATCAAATGTAACGAGCCTTCCCTCGTCCATAACGACACTGCCAAAGAATCACTGACCTCTTATTGGTACTTGCACGCGGTTACGCCCTAAAAGTAGGTCTGCATTAACGAGAGTAAAATGTAAACCTATGGTTAAAACCATGGTTAAACCTATTCAAATGTTTAATGCAAAGAGACCACATTATTGAATTATAAAGTTACCGGTACTTGAAATTGTGCTGTTAAAAAAATGCGACGGCTAGGAATTTGTCCCAATATTCCATACAGAAAAGATCCCGTCCCGAGCATTCAAATCACCCAAACTTTTGGCTCTCGTTGGTCGTTCATCTTTCATATTATACAGAATTAGAAACGTTGAAATGCAGATACTTGTCCGTTATTTTATAATAGATATAAGCTAAATTTGTGGACAATTGACGAGACGAATAACAGGTGTACTGGCGTTAGAATTCGTACAAAGTTGTTTGTCAACAATGAATATCCAACAGCTATCGTAGGCCTAGTCCCACGCCCATATCACGGTTGCTAGCAACTACTACAAACAGGTATGCATCACCAGAGCAGCTACAGGTAGGCTAGGCCTCCTGTATAATTGCCGACGCTGGGGAATATGAAGCATCATAAAGAAGGACTTTGATTAAAGTTAATTCGAAGATAATTGATCATTAATAATGAGTGGCAGTTAGTATTACGAGTGCGTGGCGGAAGGGAGACGACGCCCAATGAAATCAAGTTAACCTAAGTTCTCACCTGTGCCGTCCAACCTGAGTCCAAAGCATATTCTGTCCTTTTTGTTACACCAATTAACATTCACAACACAAATTTAATGTCACTCCGCATAAGATACTCAAACAAGGTAAAATTTCACACGCAATTAGACATCTTGAGATGTTTTAACCGAATCCCGTGTCATTACCGCTAAATCTGTTATTACACCAACACGGGACAACTAACCGACGAGCTAACTGCCTGAGCCTGCCTTGAAATATTTCAACTGCACGGTGTTTACGCGGAGCGCGAAATGAGTTGACGCTTATAAATGCACGCTGCGACATCTAGCGTATTTGTACAGCAACATACAAGCGATCCTAGTACGCGAGATCGCCGCTTGTACAGTCACTGCCGGTTTGAGGATTTTTTCACACGATTTTAATTTTAAAACGAAACATTTTTGGTGAAATTATTTTCCGATATATATTGCCACTTTTGGGGAAATTAATTTCCAATGTGTGATAATATTTTTTCAAACGTTGGTTAAAGTTCTTCGAAATTATTGGTAAAAGTCCGTAAAACCATCATTATATATAATTATCTTTTTATTTTTCAATATGACGAAGAAGAATATTAGGGTTTTAAGGCGCACCGACAGCGAGGTCATTTAGGCCTTTTCAAATATGAGAAAATGATATGAGAAATCATTTTGTATGATAATCTGCTATGAATATTTGTTGGGTTTTTTCATTTCCATCCATATTTTTGGTGTACATATATATTTGAAAGGCCTACATCTTTCTAAATTTCAGTTCATTATTTTCTCAACATTTATTTTACCCTCGCAAAATGACCAAGACGTTGACGCGTCGTGGAACCGAAATTTTCTTATTTTTCATCAATTTTTTAGTCTCATTCTACGTGTTAAAGCGTTCATAACGGTATTTAAATTTCGATTCATCAATTATTCCAAACATTTTTTGTAACCCAGCATAAAAACGACTAGAACATGGTATTCCTACTCCTTGGTGACATCGCAGGATCAAGGTTAGCGTTAGAAGCTTTACTAGTACTATGCTAGTACTTTACTAGTACTTTACTAGTAATGCTAGTACAATTATTTTGTTCCAAGATAATTATAATTATACCTTTCAATCATCATTAAAAAATGAATGCTTGCTAATACTAAAATATATTTTTAAAACCATTCAAGAAATTACACTATGACTTTACAATTCCCCTATATGTTGTTATCTACTCATACTCTCCATGAAGCTTCTAAATCGACAGGAGTTGTTGAATGGAAATTTATTTTCATGTCTATTCAAATCAATCATTGCGTAGGGATTATACTTCAAGAATTCATATGCAGCAGGCAAAAGATTTCAACCGGCACAGTAGCTGAGTGGTTAGCGCACTTGCTTCGTGTGATCCGGGAGGTGAAGGGACATATCGGACCCGGTTCGATCCCCGCCACCGTCCATCTTTACAGGGGTTTTTCGTGGTTTCCCTCTGTAGTCTAGGCTAATGCCGGGATGGTTCCCACAATATAGGCCACGACCACTTCCTTCCCACTATCCTTACCACTACCCATAAAAACCTTCATCTCATCATCCCATCATCTCTTAATCATTCATCCGACGCCAATAGATCTCAGTCATCATTACAGTGCGTCATTAAAACCAAATATATATATATACAAAAGATCCCTATTTGTATTACATTAGTCTGTGTGATAGCATCCTGCCATCCAGCCTTTATCTTATTATTCCCAGACTATTTCATGGTATTCCCTGTCTGCTTCTTATCATCAAGATCTTATCATAAGTTGTCAGTCTGATGGCTGAATTAACAGAGGGTCAGTGAAAATGTCACTGCATACCCAGCTAATGCATTCCAAGAAAACCATCGCCATCTGGTGACATCACCAACTGCCAAAGAAAAGAGCTTATTTTCAAGGGCGTATCAAGAGTTATGTGTAGAAACAAAGAGGCCCATCTCACATCAGGTTTCATCTTGGTCCTGCTAGTTCTCCAGGCCACGTAATTATTTCAAAAATTATTGTGGTAGTGTTCTATCAATAATCAAGGAAGGAAGTAGAGTGTGATAAATTACCATTTCAACATCTGTGGGGCTAAAAAAAAAACACTGCTTCTGCAACTTTCAAAGGAACTTTATTTTTAGAAGAATTTTCATTTCCGAGGAACACGGTAACTAGTTCATTTTTGGATCGAGCAACGTTAATTGGAAGAAGTTCCTTTATTTTAGAAACTGATCGACATTGCAACTAACCAAAATTTCAATTACAGAAGGGAGTAGGGAATGTAACATATTAAAACATCTCTTTTGCAGTCTCCATCAATTTTAATTTGAGCCTGTTTAGCCTTAGTTACACAGCGTAAGCACACAATGGAAAAAACTGTTTCAAAATGACATAACCATACTCTGTAATCTTCAAACAAAGCAGTGGAAAGATATTACAAAACATAAATCCAATTGATCAGTCTCACATCAAGTAAATAGCACAGACATACACACAGGCTATGTGTTGAGAAAGACTGAAATGTAGCACTAGAACATAAAACATACTATAATTTGGTCTCGATTGAAGCGGCAATCATATTAATTAAAATTAAACAGTCTGAATTTCAAAACCACTTACATATATCACACTCAAAGCATTACATAAAGATCAGTTACACATTTTTATAATAATGTAATATTTAGTCTTAAACAATGAATAAGCAAGCTGGCTGGACAAGTATATAAGTATTATAAATCTAATGTCTTTGTAACCGTCTTCTATCGATACTGAAATATTTGAACTCACATTATGCCTTTATGTAGTTCAATATGTAGTAGGTTCCATTTTATACTCTAATTAATAAACTATTTACTCCACAGTCCATCACAATAACATAATAATAGACTGAAACAAACAGTTTGCAAAACATAGTATAATAGTGCTGGTCGTAATTCATACCAAAAATAAGGCCTGAAGATTTTTCACAGGCTTTTGTCTGGTTCTTCATACTCATACATATAATGTATAACAAGATTTCAATGTTTGAGAATAGGAATAGTAACAAAACTACAATATATATATATATTATACGATACTCTTATTAATTTCTAATCACTCGCACGCTAACTAATATTAAATATAGAGATTGTAGTTTTTTTTAAGATATACTGATTTGAATCTACAGTAAAATATCACGATGGCAGTAGTAAATGTCCAAGAATCTAACTCTAAATGTACCTCGAATTCATCTAACGTGGAAAATATTCTTTGTGATTGCATTTTTCTTCAAGTGGACCAGTTTTCTTGGCAAGCAAGTTCAGATTCTACCAGTGATATAAGGACAAGACAAGCAGCTGATGATCTGTGTAATCATTTATGGACAACCCTGAAAGAATAACTTCTTAAAGCCATAATAAAAGTGCATTATAATATGTTGCAATATGGTTGATAAACTACTGGTATTGATTTACTGTATAATTAATTACAACAAAATTTAAAAAGTAATAAGTGTAGAAAAAACACGTAAACATCTCATGTTCCTTGGTCAAATGCAGTGGGAACATTTTCTACTGGTATTAAAGAATCTAGATAAGATATGCATAATTATCAACATCCATACATCTCATTTTCTCTCCACATGGTTCGCACACAATCTCGTCATTCTTCCGTCGTCGGTAAACTATATTGAAATAAAAGTTATATCGCATGGATTATGCTAATACCTTGCACAAAAATATAACATGCCACGATTTCAATAGTATGATCGAACAGTTGGGATCAAGTTTTGACGGCTCGTCCAATTCAACTGGCGTTCTCCTCTTTCGTTTCTGAAAAGAGAAACACTTATTAGCGTTACTCAACTGTAAGATTGTATAGATCAGTGGTTCTCAACTGGTGGGTCGTTATGGATGGGTCGCAGAGTCGTTATATTTTATAAAAATTAAAGAAAAAATAACATCTATTTCTCCAGAATAATGTAATGATACATTTTTATTTTATGTCACAATAATTATTACAAATATTATTTCAAAAATATTATTTGTTTGATTCTACAAATGTATTTCGTTGGCCATTCCCAGATTTCTCCAAAATTTGAGAGTGATTAGGAATGGTGTCGGGTTTTCTTCGCAAAAGCGAAAAAATAATGTTGTGGATAGTTGGTCCAAAAGTGTGTGCAATAGTAAAAAAAAAATGCTACGTCGTATAAGTTCGACTCAATTTTACGGTAGACCACTCTTTTTGAACCTCTTCTACTTCTAGCATCAATAAGTTTGACTAGTTCCATTGTTGTTAATACAGAGCTATATACTGTCTAAGTACCGGTAATTGAGTCGCCATATTATTTCGAAACACCAAGTGGGTCGCGGTACCTAAAAGGTTGAGAACCACTGGTGTAGATGCATCAGTATATATACACTTGCAACCTTATAAAAGTTTTTTTTTTCAATCTTTAATTAAATTTTGAGTGAAAGTAAAATCTACAAACATTTAACTCCTATTTTTCCATGGACCAAGTGGAGTGACATTGTCTTCTACTTATAGTGCATATAAAATATATTTTATTACTTATTATTAGTACACACTTTCATGTAGGTTGATTGACCACTTTATGTGACTGCAACCGTACCATAACAACAGTCCACTAAGGAGTATTCAACGCAGCAAAACTGAGTATGACTAAATTGTTTGCTCATCGATCCCATCTACAGCTAGATAATACGGGGGTACGAATGAGAGAATGATTATGAAACTACGATGTGATGAGTAAAAGGACGTCCATGCGGGACTCGCATGAAGTGGTGCCTCAGCTGAAAATATAAGAGCTAACTTACACTCTAAAACATGCGCTTTAGCAAAAACTCTCGACAACTAATTGGCAGTACTTTGTGAAGCAATGTAATTAATTACGTCGTGACTCGACTTCCAATTATTAAAACTTGGAAACGCAAATCAAAGTAAAAGGACTAAAGGAGTAAAAGGACGCAAGTAAAAGGACATCCCTGCGGGACTCGCATGAAGTGGTGCCTCAGCTGAAAATATAAGAGCTAACTTACACTCTAAAACATGCGCTTTAGAAAAAACTCTCGACAACCAATTGGCAGTACTTTGTGAAACAATGTAATTAATTACAGCCTGACTCGACTTCCAATTATTAAAACAAGGAAACGCAAATCAAAGTAAAAGGACTAAAGGAGTAAAAGGACGCAAGTAAAAGGACGTCCATGCGGGACTCGCATGAAGTGGTGCCTCAGCTGAAAATATAAGAGCTAACTTACACACTAAAACATGCGCTTTAGAAAAAACTTCGACAACTAATTGGCAGTACTTTGTGAAGCAATGTAATTAATTACAGCGTGACTCGACTTCCAATTATTAAAACTGGGAAACGCAAATCGTGAGTTATGGCAGGTTATCAGAATTCCATGATGGGCTCGAAGCTATCCATATCAAGAACTAGCAAGCGATCATTGTTAGAAAGTAGGACTCCATTTGAGGAATATTGGTTTGTGATGGAAGATATCATACAGTTCAGCACAAACTAATACGCAAGATGTGAGCAAGTTGAAGACAACATCTTCACTCAAGTTTGAAATGAACTTGAAAGATATTTGAAAAACTTGTTTGAGCCGCAAGACTACCAAGCACAATCTAGCCTACTCTACGATGTAGTGATACCAACATACTTATCATAATATAAAGAAGATGTACCAACTCCCATACTAATAACATGGATGGTATTTGTGGTTTCTTGCAGTCAGTTCAGAGCCAAAGGTTCCGATTGCCTGCCACGATTTAGCAGATTCCCTTGTGAACTAGATGTAGATGAAGAGTGGCTACAGTATCGGTGGCATTGTTGAACTTGTAAAATCTATCATTTTCGAGCTTGCTGCCAACATAATAATTCTACTGAGCCCTGTATATAGCATTGTTAACAATCGTTGTTTTATATAGTTCGATATAAAAGCGATAGATGCAATACAGGCAATTGGGACCCTGGACTCAAGATTCTGACCTGGGAAATATTTCACTCTCAAGACCCGAGTCTGTACACCTTCAACATATCACGATAATGTATGTTGGTATCACTACATGTGCCCACTGTTCGTTAATGGCTTAGCATCAAGCCGTTGCTACGCAAGACAAAGAGAGTAAATCTTACCAGCTGCAGCTGGCTCAGCTGGTGGCTCCTCTTCCTTCTTCTCCTCTTCTTTCTTCTCTTCTTCCTTCTTCTTGTCCTCTCCCTTGTCCTTCCCCTTCTTGGCTGGCGTGGCTGGTTTCGGTTTCGGCTCCAGACTCGGGTCGAGGACAATCTTGCCGATGTTCTTACGATCGTGCATCTTCTGCATCGCTTCAGTCACCTGAGAAGAGTCAAATCAACCGTATTCAGCTCGCATCGACGCGAGAAAACATCAATCATCATTAGAGGCGTGTAAATATAGCTTCTACTATTCCTTTTTGTAGCATTTAGAATAATGAAAAGTAGCACTTTGGTGCATCTATTATTTTGAAACATCGTGTTTTGTAGCGCAACAACGTTTTGTAATGTATAAACAGTATGGTACCCTTACAACCACTATATAGCGTACAATAGGTATTCAAGAGAAACACCCCAATTGATATTTTTTAGGAAAATAGTCTCCACAAGCGGGTTAAACCTACCGCCTGCATTTGCAATTGCACTTTTTTCCAAATTCCCCAAATAACTTCACTCGTTTACACCTCAATTGAAATAATTTTGGGAAAAATAGCATCTATTTATGCTTCTATTCCGAATATAGCGTCTACATTGCCAATACATTGAAACGTAGCGGATTCAGACGTTTGTAGCGTTGTGTCGCCTTTTCAAAAACATGATAGAACAACATCAAACCAATTGAAACATAAAGACATATCAGTAAAATATGTGAAAAAGCACTTTCAAATTTCATAGCTCTTATAGCAATTGCTATTTTTACATGTCTCTAATCATTATTAATACTGTCAACACTTTGAGCAAAGAGTTTTACTACGTTAAGCTGAGCAGAGTGTTTCGTCATTCACAGGCTTGTCCTGCAGATCCGAGCAAGATTAAATTGCGGGGAAATGTTTGCCGCAACCACACGAAACTGTCGTTAGTCGGCGGAAGTGCCAGTTCTATTGGGAATGAATGAATATTAGAGTTTTAAGGCGCATCGACAGCGAGGTCATTTAGCGGGATACATCAACAATGCTACCAGGCAAAGTGTGTAGAATGTTTGGTAAAATGTAAAATGTCATCCATGCAAGAAATCTTAGTTGTCACTTATTGGATAAGAATGACTGAAGGTAGGGCTACATCTGACTTTTCTTTTTAATTTTGGGTTTAATGACGCACTATATTGATGACTACGATTGAAAGGCGTCGGTGAATGATGTATCAGATAGTGGAATGATGATACGAAACGTCATTGTATTAGGTGTTTATGGGTAGTGGGAGGGAGTCGGTCGTGGCCTATAGTTAAGGAACTATCCCAGTATTGACCTGGATGACAGAGGGAAACCACGAAAAAAAAAACATGTCCGGAAAGGAACTCTGGTCTCCTGAATGAAGATACCCCTAGATACATGTCATTGTATGCAGGTGCACAATCACAAGGGCGAGGTTGGTGTCGTACGATCGCTCTCCCACCTAACCTTGTTCTTAAACCTATTTATTATATCAGAAACATAAAATAAATAAAAATGGGGTGTATTAATATTAACCACTCTGCCTCTTCCAAGTATGTATTTTAATTGAAGATTAGGGACGGTTTTTTAATTTTGTCTGAATGCTTTCAGTTTGCAGGCTTTCGAGAATTGTTGCTTGCTGAAAAATACGACATTTGTCCGTACTTAATATCACTAACGCTTGGGTATTCCAAAAATTCTCCTTGATTATGATGATTGTGTACTCAACGAATCCACCGACAGCTAGGTTATACAGGGGCAACGAATGAGCAGGTGATTATGAAACTGTGAGGTGATAAGTGAAAGAACTTTTGCCCGACATTTGACTGCAGTTCCGAACGGAATGGGAGAGTCTGAGGGTACTCACGTCCTCGATGGCCCAGGTAGAGTCGACGACTGGCTTGATCTTGCCGTCGGTCCACAGCTTGAACACGGTGTCCATGATGCCCTTGACGTACACGGCGCCGTTCTGCTGGTAGAGGAGGTGGCGCAGATTCAGCCCGGACAGCGTCTTGTTCTCGTCAAACAGCTTGATGGGCGACACCTTGTCCACCTGCCACCACTGAAACACGTTCAACCGTTAGCCTCGACAGCCGTTGGCCACTCAACGACCGTTGGCCTCGACAGCCGTTGGCCACTCAACGACCGTTGGCCTCGACAGCCGTTGGCCACTCAACGACCGTTGGCCTCGACAGCCGTTGGCCACTCAACGACAGTTGGCCTCGACAGCCGTTGGCCACTCAACGACAGTTGGCCTCGACAGCCGTTGGCCACTCAACGACATTTGGCCTCGACAGCCGTTGGCCACTCAACGACCGTTGAGGCGTAAGTTCGCTGGTACATTGCATCTTGACAGCACCGCGTCAAATAGGTAGACAACTAGGAGGCAACCTACCGAGATTGGCGTGATTTTATTTTTCGACAATAGAATGCGCTAATGTATTTAAAAATGATATAATACACTCGGTTGTCATTCCAAAACCTTTTTCTAGGCTTTGGATGTGTCAAATTGACGGGCCTCCAAGATAACGCCAGTGATATTGGCAGACGTATTGTTTCGCATATCAAATACAACAAAACGTTATCGTTAAAAATGTTATAAAATACGAAATAAACACTAGTCTTCGATGTCCCGACTGTATTTATTCTCCTCATAATGGATTTAAAAATGTACTTTTATTTATATTGGGTTCAACGACGCACTGTACTGATGACTGCGGTCTATTGATGTTGGTGAATGGTTTATGAGATGAGATTATTTTATAGGGTGTTTTTGGATAGTGGGGAGGAGTTTGATCGTGGCATGTTGTCAAAGAACTATTCCAGTATTGACCTGAACGACAGAGGAAAACCACAAAAAAAAAAACCTGTCAGGATGGTCGACCATGGCGGGAAACGAACCCCGGTCTCCTGAATGACAGCTCGGCGCTTTGTCCTTGTATGTCAAGTCAGCATTATAACGACATTTATTCCGCATTGGTTTGCTACAATGGGTAAGATTTCTACATTTAGTACCAAGAACACGCAATCACCATCGAACAGACTGTTCAAGATCAACGACTTCGCTTTTCTACTTCTCTTCGATACAGTGGGACTTTTCAGTACGTTTTTCAGGGGACCAGACTGAAAAGATGTATCAATGTGAAAAACAGATCAAAGGAACTATTCAACATGGGGAGCGTATGGGAAGGATCAAGAAATGAAACTTATAAATATAGTGAATGTATAAACGAGAAACTTGTAAACGAGGCCGATGAGGGATACTGCTGTATAAGAGAGAGAGGATGATAAATGACTTACTGATCTGGCAACGCTGAAGAAGCTCTTGGTCTCCCCAGTGACCACATTGGACGAACCTGGATGAACACAAGAGCACAATATAACCAACAAGTACGCGCGTCAAGATGAGGTCTGAAACGCAGAGATAGAAACCGATATAAACTACATCATACTATCTTGAAATTACACTTTATAGACATTTTTTGTTCTTGCAAAAATATTCCTACCATGAATCTGTATTTTTTTAAATCAACATATTTTATAATTATAATAATCTGAATTGATAGTGGCAAACAATACGCTCAATGATTGACAAACGATTACAGAAAAAGAAGGTTGGATTAATTTACGCTAATTAAATACCCTCATATAAAAAGTACACCTTTGAATAGTGATGATGATGATTTACCAACTGCTCAACGACCCCACCAACAGCTAGGTTTACACGGGGGTACGGATGAGCAGGTGATATGCAACCATAATGTAATGATAAGTGAAAGTACATTGACAAAACCCCATGCCTTATGCGGGACTCGAACCCACATCCTACGGTGACTTCAGTTTCTAAAGCAGTGCCTCAGCTTTTTAAAGCAGTGCCTCAGCTGACCGAGCAATGGGAATGCTCTGTTGATAGTAATTCAATGATATTTCCGAGAAGACTATTGCCAGCATCGAGTGCCACTAGGTAGTGATGTGTAGATACCCAGAATTTATAATTAAGGAAATATTCCTAGAATTTTCCCAAAATGGGAATTTCCAGAGAGTATTTGGTTTTCGCTTGTTTACACTCGATAAAAAATGAAAAAAAGAAGACTGACAAATAAATACAAAACTACAGTACAAATATTTATTAATTTTTTGTATATATGCCTATATTGACAAAGACATTATGTAAAGAATAGTCTTTTGAATAGGTAATTAATCTAATTATTCATCATCGTTATCCTCGACTTCTAAGCTATGATCAAATATTTGGTTTTTTCCCCGTTCTGAAATAACCTCAAGAACACCCAATGATCTCTCAATGTTGAGATTATAACTAAGCCTATTGTTCCACAGCCTTGCAAACTGCTGATATTGTTTGATGGTTAGTTTCAGAACAGCTGCCAACCAATAACCTCAGTTATCAGTGCTGGCAACCTACACGGGAGATATTCCCCGGAAGATCTTACCGTAGAGGATGTATTTGCCCATGGGCTTGAGGAGGTTGTAGCCCCGGTTGCACTCCTCACCACACAGGCAGTCCAGGAAGATGTCCACTCCCTCAGGCAACACTCTGGAACAATCGGGTTAGGCCGTGCAATTACTGGGCAACTGGCAGCACTCGGATGTCGCGGATAAAATGGGAGAGATATGCAGGGCCGTATTAGGGCCTAGGCCAGAAAATTCGTAAGGGGCGTCAGCCTCTCAAAAATAGTTGAGTAAACATATTCTAAAAAATGCATCAATTTTCATATCATATAGGACCTATATCAAAGTTTTTCGAGATACCAACTAATGCATAGAGGGACAATGATCTGTATTGCTAAAGTTTTCTTCTAGAATACAATTCAGTCTTTGTTAATATTTTTGTCTTGCCATTTGAACACATTTAAATTTTAATATAATCATTTCAACATATACGTTGACAATCAAGGTTTATGAAATGATCCTCCATATCGATAGGCCTAGGTAACAGTAATAGCCCAACACAACACAATAATTATAAATGAGCATCTAAATGAAAACCTAGAGCTCATCATGAGATGGTGCGTAAGAGGGGGAGACGGGGGGCAAAAACTCCTGTCCTAGGGGCACAAAATTTCTGGATACCGAATATATTAGATATGAATTCTATCCGGGAAGTGTGATTCGTGGAAAAAAGAGGCAATCGATTCCTCGCAATCTTCATGAATCGAAATCATTTTTTCTGGTCCCTCGCATTTCATATTAGCGAGGGTTTACTGTAGTTATACGTGTTGACTCTTTGTATGGACTTACTTGCGCACTTCGCTTGCGTAGTCGCTGCCCCGCTCGAGCAGGTGATCGATGCTGGACTGCAGGGCCTCGTGCTTGCTCTTCGACGCGACGCCAAACACCTTGACGTCTGCGACCGTGCGCGCAAGCTGGGCCACGGCTTGACCCTGCGACAAACAGACAACACAAACATGAACCACAGATCCTCACCGAGATACGTTACTTCTGCAGCCGATAGACATATCCTCGTTCCGATCTCGGCGACCATATTGGATATTCAAATAGAATCTAAGCAAGATATTCTTTATTATCAGTCACTAATATATGTCAGATATGTGGAAAACTTCGCGCTTTGCAAAGCGTTGAGAAGCTATACTGCCGAGACACGAATAGTACACCTTCTTAACACTGAGTAACGCATCTCAGTAAATATATATATATATATGATCAATCGTTGTTGATAATATTATTTTTGTTTCATCTTGTTGTACCGAGTGTGTAATGAATTGATTCACGCACTCCGTCTAGTAGCCATTTCCTTCTCGACATTTCTCACGCTTGCCTCTAGACGGTCAGAACATGTTCAAGCACATATTCTACATGATCACAGGCCCGATGAATATGTGACGAACGAGAGTGAAACTTCAAATCAGCTTCTTGTTACATGTGACCTTTTTTTTTTGGGGGGGGGGGGGTTCAACGACGAACTGCAATGATTACTAAGATCTATTGGCGTCGGATGGATGAATAATGAGATGATGGGATAATGAGCTGAAGGTTTTATGGGTAATGTGAAGGATAGTAGGAAGCGGTCGTGGCCTATATTGTGGGAACCATCCCGACATTAGCCTAGACTACAGAGGGAAACCACGAAAAATCCCTGTAAGGATGGACGGTGGCGGGGATCGAACCGGGTCCGATATGTCCCTTCACCTTCCGGGTCACACGAAGCAAGAGCGCTAACCACTCGGCTACTGTGACTAGTTACAGTAATTATATTGCCAAATCAAAAAGTAGCCTACATTATGTTCAAATAACAGTACATATATGATCACTATTCATCGGATTTCAAGATGGCTTGAAATAGAACCTAATTTTTCATTACATTTTTCAAAAATTCCCAGATCATTGCTGAATGAATCATTTATTGCCTGATTGTCCCTCAATCGAAGTCACTATTACAAAAGACATCATTGATAAGTAAGAACACGTCGATATACGATATCGTCATAATGTGGTGTAATTTTTTGTTACCTACTTGTCATATTGTTAGGATGGTACACGATATTGTGGGAATTGACAATTCGCTGGCGAGTAGGCCTATCGTATTCCAATAATCATATTGAGAGATGAAATTCATTTCAAGGATAGTGTGACTTGCTGTCGGATTCAAATTTATGGTAAAATTACAGATTAGCGTACCACGCCACTTTTTTTTTTTTCAATTTTTTCCAATTTTTTCTTCATTTTTATTAAATTATATAAGCTCCGTTCCGCCTGCCGGCGGTATACGCGAGGTTTATACACTAACCTGACCCTGACCCAACCTACTGTCCACCTTTGTCGTCTTAGTCAGATCACAAAGCATCAACTTCAAGTGAGTAAAAACCATATTAAAACAAACAAAACACAAAAAGTCCAAACACTACATCATACATACAAACAAGATCTATCAGAAAACACCTCAAACAAGAATATCGGACAAAAATTAGCGATGGTACGTTGAACGATAAGATTACCAAATTTATTTATGTGGAAACCAACCCTGCATTTGTTGTGTATAGGCCTACTGAAATAATTCATATTCATATTTCATTGCATGTTTATTTATAGGTTAACGTATATGTTTACAAACATTGTTACCGGTAACAACACTTCTTGAATGTATTACGGTAATTAGAAACAGCCAACAAGAACACGGTTTTCGAAGTGCGCACCGAGTCGTTATCTTATCAACAAAGCCTGCATACTTCTTACAAACTGTTGTTCAACTAGGTCTATGGAACAGAATATTGAGTGGATAGTTATTTACCAATTCAGAAGAAAGGGGTCACACACGCTCACATCATTTTATAGTTTCTATTTTCAGTTATGTGAAAATGAAGAATTTAAAATGTAAAATGAAGAACATCATTTGATACAAAATGTGCAAGATAAAGTGCATACAATATAGTAAGTTAGCATGCATGAACTTTTCAAATGAGGACCCAATTGTATCTAAAATAATCTCATGAAGAATGAATTAGTGTCGTTACTAGTTAATAATTACTGCAAAATGAAATTTCGTTCAAATTTAGATAAACTTTAATGAGCCTCTGATTCTGAATGACCGTATAATATTATAATATGCGGCCTGCACGAAGTTCAGTCGCGAGTTCATGCATTTAATACACTTGTCCATGATGATATTGTTAGCTTGGCGACCCCACCAAGAGCTGGGTTATTTGGGGATACGAATGAGCAGGTGATAATGAAACTATCAAGTGATGAAAAATGAGAGGCCGTTCACCAAAAACATGTGCCTTATGCAGGACTCAAACCCACGCCCAAAAATGACTTCTTGAGTTTCTGAAGTGGTGCCCCAGCTGACTTGAGCAACGGAGAGAGGATAATGCACTTGCTCAAGGCATACCCGAGGGGCGTATACTGGAATAGAGTCGACGTCGGTTGTGCGACATGGGTTTGGGTGTCCAACCTTACTTGAACCCAAACCACATTCCATTATAAAGTACCACGAAGCCTGTCACACGTCCGAGTCGATTTTATTCCGGTATACGCTGTTCAGTGCCCCCTTTTTTCATTGAACAAATGTGCAATATTTTTTAATTCAGTGAAACCTCGTTGCACTGTACCCAGATCTATCGTTCTCCCGCTTCTATTATCATTTTATTCCACCCTACTCCCATTTGACCAGAGTAAACTTTTCCTAGATGGATTGATGTTTTTTCTCCCAGTCCCTTGGAATCTGGCAGATGGAGGTTTCACTGCGATCAAATGTGAAATCAATGTGTGTGAATGCACACAATGGCCTCTTACCAGTAAAATGTCTACTTTTAAATACAATTTGTTAATGTTCACCGTTTTTCCTTATCCAATTCATTGTTTTTACTTTCTTATAATTGAATGTTATGTTTTTTATATTTTCTCGACTGTTTTTGTATTGAGTTAATTTAATATGTAAACAGAATGTTCTTTCTTTCCTATTTAGTAGTTTTGCATTCCTTTCGAGTTCTTCTTATAACTCTTGAAGAACGACAGATAGGTTTTAATGTGTTTGTATCCAGGTGCAGAATGTTGTTTGTCTAGTTTCGTATTACATCATTGTTTGTCGTAGGTCGGAAAAGCTCAATATGTTTGTATGTATTGTTTATATATTTATCATTGACTTGCCATATAATTACATATGTAATGCCAATTCCAATGGATGAATAAAAATATAAAATATCAAATGTCGGGTAACTCACCACGCCGCCGCCGGCGGAATGTACGAGGACGCTCTTGCCCGGCGCCAGGCCGCCCAGCTCGAACAGCAGGATGTACGCGACGAGGTAGTTCATGGCGACGGCCGACGCCTCGAGGTGCGTCATGTTGGGCGGCAGCACGAACACGTACTTGGCCGGCACCACCACCAGCTCGGCCCAGGCGCGGTACTCGGGCAGCGCAACCACCCGGTCGCCGACCTTGAACCCCTCAACCCCCTCGCCCACCTCCTCCACCTCGCCCGAACACTCGAAGCCCAGGATGAACGGGGTTTTGGGGGGCGAGTCGATGGCTCCCTGACGGACCATCAGGTCTTGGAAGTTCAAGCCACTGGAATACAGAAAACATACTGTAATGATCACTTATATACACAACTATTGCTACGCAGGGCAACCGCGATGACCGGCTAGCACGCTGAACCATCCGAAAGGTAAACTAGTTAGTGAATTTAGAGTACACCAGATTATAGGTTTCAAGATATTTCAAGATATTTCAACAAGATTTCAAGGGATTTCAAGAAGATTTAAGGAAGATTTAATGACAAGTGTACGTACACCAGATTTCACGAGTTGTTTAACCCCTTCAAACCATCATTCAGGAGACCGGGGTTCGATTCCCGCCATGGTCAACCATCCTGACAGGGGTGCATCGTGGTTTCTCTCCATTATTCAGGGCAATACTGGTATGGTTCCTAAACAAGCCACGACCAACTCCTTCCCACTATCCAAAAACACCTAATGAAAAAACCTTTCATCTTATCTTTCAACTCATATATCATTCACCGACGCCAATAGATCGTAGTCATCAGTATAGGTCGTTGAACCATATATATATATATATATATATATCACTGAGATACGTTACTCAACGTTAAAAAGGCATACAGATTTGTATCTAGGCAGTAGCTTCACACTGCGCATCAAACCGGGAAGTTTTTGCCATATTCGACATACATTGGCGATGAATCCCTTGCTTCTAAGATTCTATTATTAAATGCCCAATATGGCCGCCGAGATTGGAACGAGTATACGTTGCTATCGGCTGCAGGAGGAACGTATCTCGGTGAGGTAATATAGATCTACGCATTGATAAAGTATTGCTACACACCAGATTTTTACGAATTTTTAAATCGAGCAATTAATTCTTCAATTGACCACTAGTGATAGGCGTGGCTTATTGGCAGGCCACCTAGATCTATACTTCATGTGGGCATTTAGATATACTCTGATAGGTGAATGTGTATTTTCCCACATAACAAAGCCCATTTGATTGGATGTTCTGTTGTGACGTTTGTGGGCGGGTCAATCACTAGTCGTCAATTGGATGAGCGAAGCAGACTCAATTTCAACATGGTTGAAAAAAATTTTACTCCACAGGTAAAATCTTCCAAGAGAACTTCGAAATAAAGGGTACAGTAAATTCTGAGTCCGTCTTGCAGAACATGGTGGAGGACCCTCCCCCCTCCCCACGAGTCATATTCATCTACTGCAGAGAGTATACCCCAGACTTGATTCGAGACTACACCACTAATCACATCTGCAAGGAAACAGTTCTGGTCCCATAATCAATGGTTGAATTATGGGGGGGATGGTGACTCGAGTCACAAAAGGAAGCGCTAAACGATGAAGGGAGGGGGGGGTAAGGCCCCCCCACAAAGCCCCACAGGGAAAATGAGAAATCATGTTTTTTATCCTCTTTCCCAAGTTTTGGGAGTCAGTAGGTAGTCATACATTATTTTACTATATGTATTCAAGTATTTTATAAATTAATTAATTGTTAGGATAGGTTTTACGTATAATGAAGCGATGAGGAACCAATATTTTGTGTATACCATAATGATGAATCACCGCCTCACCGGTGAATTACCGCGAAATGTATATGTTTTCGCTCAAAAGTAGGCCTTCCGCGACACTGGCAGACTGGACTATGAAGTTTAACATTTAAAAACACGCAAATTACGCAAGTAAAACGCCAGATTTTAAAACAACTGTGTTGATAAACTATTAATTAATAATCAAGATACTATATAGGAAGAAAACTACTAACTGGAATGGGGGATGGTGTGAGCAACGTTTTCTCTTTGGGGGGGATGGTGTAAGCGGCTATTTCTCTTTGGGGGGGATGGCTCTCAATTCGACCACTGCCCATGATACTATCAACCCCCAGTCTCTTGCATGACGGATCAGCATGCTAGCCACTGGTTTGGCCGCCTCACTGTGCGACAAGACAGTGTGCAAGGGTGAACCCCAGGCGACAAGAATAGACCAACGACACGACACTAAACCATGTCTCGCATGAATGAGTAGAGTAATCTGACCTTGAGGGCTGAGCCCATCCTGCCAGGAAACTGAATTCCTGTCAGGAAAACAGGTTTCAGTGAGTATTTCACAGGACATTACTCCAATACCCGCACCACGTCGATAGAAGACCTATCAAAACTACGACGATTTAAAACAAAAATAATGGAACTTCAACATATCTTTCTCACGTCCACGATCTGTTACTATATATTATATACTATGCACTGTACTCACAGTATAGTGCATATAAATATATACACTAGGCAAACGCGTTATGTGTTTCCGCGTTGATGGATGAGCTGGAACATATATAGTTCGGAATAATGTGTATCATTATCAGATTGAAATTCCTCAAGAATTTGAATCCTCTCACATGAAATATTTTTCACGAATTTTTTCCTCTGGGTTATTCTAATGGGATTTTAGAAAAATTTGGAATGAGTTTTCTCAGAAGTAGTTCAACCGATCGCGCCTCAAAACTATACAGTATCGAATTGGATAGGGGTTCATGTGTGTGCCCAAGTTTCAACTGATTTTGAATTTGATTGATCTGTGGAGCGCGAACAAAAAAAAAAACGGGCACTTTTTTTTCGGGTATGGCGAAATTGAGTCTTCGCTTCGCTCATCCAACAATAATAAAACTGTAATATTATCATGTAACTATTTAATTTCAATTGTTAATGCTATCTTGGCTTCAGCCATTATGATGATGGTTAGTGCTTGCTTTCAGAACAATAATTAAATTCTTTTCAAGAGTCCACGGGAGTCGATTTAGCGAAATATCAACATATAACTTTGGAACGGTATGAGATATCAAATTTCTACTACGCGAAAAACACAGATAATTAAAATAGAAGATGATACGAGTTATAAATATTCAACTAATGTCGCATAACTGTCAAAAGCGTACCTACAACTAAAAAAAAAATGTTGTTTTTGTTTCTCGCGTATTAGAATTTCGATATCTCATACCTTTCAAAAGTTATCACCAAGAAACTGATATTTTGCCAAGTCGACTCCCACGGGCTATTAACGACCCCATAACAGCTGGGTTATACGGGGGCTCGAATGAGCAGATGATTATGAAACTGACGTGATGGTAAGGGAAAGGACGTTTACAAAAACCCAAGCCTTACGACCCGCTATGGTCGACCATTCTGACGTTTTTTTTTTCGTGGTTTCTTTGTCGTTCAGGTTGATACTGGGATGGTTCTTTAACAACAGGCCACGACCGACTCCTTCCCACCATCCAAAACACCTAATAAAATAACCTTCCATCTCATCATCCCATCATCTCATTCATCATCCACCAATAGATCGTAGCCATCAGTACAGTGCATCGTTAAACCCAATAAGAAGAGGGGGGAGGGGATCCTCATTAGTCGTGAATGAAATCTATGGCTAGAAAATACTGTGTATTTAAAACACCAATAAGTACCTGCATGACACACAACTAGCACTTCTTCTATCTGATTTATCGATGTTTGGAAAGTGACAGCTGACATGTCACCCTCGTCCTCATTCGTCGGGGCGTCCATTAACCTCCTATCGGAGCGACATTACAAATACTAGGAAAACGCGCTATACACGCGTTGTTAGACGAGCGGATAGTAATAGGATGTCGACTTCATAGCCAAACTTTTACCTGAATTCGCCAATTGGGTAACATTTTAGTTAGAAATGAGTAAAAACGGCTTCGAGTGGTACCAATTTAGCACATTTCATGTTTTTTCTTCAAAATGGCTGACCCAATAAAGCTGAGAATTTCCAGAAATGTGTATCATGATTAGACGAGCTTTAGCGAGGATTCAATTTGACATACTGTATGTTTGTTTTTTTCATGTTTTTTTGTCGGTTCTCCACAGGTCAAACGGCTACAGCTATCAACTTCAAACTTTTTTTCATAGTGGTTCCTCATATAGCTTAGAACTGTATAGTTTTGTGGCAATATCGGGTGGTAACTTTTTTTCATGAATTTAGAAATTTCAAAAATACCTATTAGAAAATTAGTACCACTCGAAGCCGTTGTACTCATTTATAACTAAAATGTTACCCAATTGGCGAATTTAGGCAAAAGTTTGGCAATGAAGTCGCCATACTATTACTTTCCGCTCGTCTAACAACGCGTATATAGCGTTTTCCTAGTGTTAATAAACTTCACAAAAAATTTCAATTTTTTTAAAATAGAAAGTTTTCAATTTTTTTTCCGCCGTGTTATATTCTAACGGGTATTTTTGAAATTTCTAAAATTCATAAAAAAAAAGTCAGACATCCGATATTGCCACAAAACTATACAGATCTAAGGTAGTTGAGGAACCATGACGAAAAAAAGTTCGAAGTACATAGCTGTAGCCGTTTGACCTGTGGAGAACCGACAAAAAAACATGAAAAAAAAAACATAAAAATGAACACTAATTGTTTTCAGTATGTCAAATTGAATCCTCGCTAAAGCTCGTCTGAATACTCGTACGTCGTTGAAAGTACGTATAGTAACCTGCGAGTATCGATTACGATCAACATCACATACTCATTATAATATCTTGTTCTCCATTAGGACGGAAGGAAGTCACATTTGTGTTTTTACTATTACCTTATTCGAGCACAGAAACTAGGAGAGGTTGTCATAAGGTACGGCACATAGGGACAGATTTAATTTGTTTTCCAATTTCCTTTTTAAATTATATGTATCAAGGATAAAATCCTAGTGATATTTTACAAGGCCAAGATTTGTGGGTGAGGTTTAGTGACCCATTGAAAGCGTTTTGATGCTTTTTAACCAAAAATTATCGATCTTTGTGAGTGTCTTTATCCATACTAAATAATAGCAATTCTTGACCTGCGGTGGCTTCATTTAATAGACCTTATCAAGATCTACTGGACTAAAGGAGAAGGCAGTATGAGTATGGAAATCTCGAAGGAAAAATATTATGTCAGATCAAGCTATATCCACAGACCTTGGATTAGATAAAACGTACAATAGGGTGTTGGCACGTAACAAACGACAAACAATCGTTACCATAGCAATACAGCAAACTGGTGGACCACCAAAATAGGTCAATTTCAACTGGTGGACCACCAAAATAGGTCAATTTCAACAATGGGTGACATCAGTTGAGAATACCCTATGGCTCGGATTCATATTAGAAGAAAAAAAAGCACATACACGCGTTTTCTTCGTTATTTCTCTTTCGATTGTTGTCAAAATACCCGAAAATGTGTATGAAAGTTGTTTTCATATTCAGTAGAAATTCTTTAGCTTTTGAAGAATTTCTGTTATCCAAGTATTTTCTCCCCAGCTTGGGTGGGGAGGTTCCGCACATTCCTATTTTTTCCGAAAAAAACGTTGAACAGATTTTTCTGAAAAACAATCCTAAACTATTCTGGTAACACCAATAAACAGAAACAAATACCGAGTTGATTGGTATCTTCTCCTGACCCGTATGTCGCGAACAGAATTACAAAAAAAAAGAAAAGCACGATACACACCAACGATTACAGTTGCCCCAATCGCCAACTAACATAGCTGACCGAATCGGACCGTCGACTTGACTGTGTTCACACGTCGATCGTAATCGAACGGCAATCGACGGTAACTCGGTTGAACGTCAATTTCGCGCGGTATCGTAAGTAGCCAATCAGGGACAAGTAATAGCGTCATAGTCGCGCCATATTTGACGTCACACGATTTCGTGCACGCTCATTGGTTGTTTACTGACAGTTGGACGTTGGCGTTGCCGTTTTTAGAACCTCTCTCTATCCTCACCGACCCAACTCCAATCAACAGCGATCGAATTGATGGCATGTACACACGAACAATTTCAGGTTAGTTGCCCAAGCCAGTTGGCGATTGGGGCAACTGTAATCGTTCGTGTGTACCGTGCTAAAGAAAAAAACGAAGCCTAATTTTTTTCGGCGAATGGAATGGAAATCTCGCTACATGGAAGGAAGACAAAAGCGCTGTACGACAATTTTACCTACAAACTAGAAAGACAGTATAATGAATGGAGTGTAGTCTAGGTTTCAAATAGCTTGTCGACTGATTTACAATGCGATAGACGCGAAGGAGGGGAATATTGACAGCCAGTTGTAGAATGCGAGGAACTTCCTAAGCGAATTAGCTTGTAAGCAGTCGTGTTGACTGATAACTATTTATGAATGGAAGGATTTATTTGAAGACTATTCCGGTTGGAATGCAGGAAATGCAGGCAAGCCTCTAATGGAGTATCCTAGGGAACGAAATAGTCACATAAGTTAATCAAGCTACATTGAAATGCATCACACAAATAAATATACTGATATTTATAGGTATTAAACCTGGGGACAATATATATGCATCGCTCTTCAATGTCCATGAGAAAATTAGCGGTTAAATGTGCCTAATTTTGAGTAAATAAAACTTTCATTTTGGATTCAACCACTTCTTATGAGCGCAGTGAGTACATGCTAGAACGAATATTATCACAAATAATTTGTACAGTTTAATTATTTATTGAATAATATTATTTATATAGCACATAATTCAGTATTACGATCTGACGTTTAACAAGTTTATCCGATATTCTTTTAATTTATATTGGTTTAACGACGCACAATATACGAGATGACGGGATGAAAAGGTTATTTAATTAGGTGTTTTTTAAATATAGTGGGAAGGAGTCGGTCGTGGCCTGTTGTAAAGGAACCATCCCAGTATTGACCTGAAAGACAGAGGGAAACCACGAAAAAAACCTGTCAGGATGGTCGACTACGGCGGGAATCGAACCACGGTCTACATAAATGACGGTTCAGTGTATTAACCACACGGCCACGAGTCTTTTTTTTTTATCCGAATAGAATGTAAGTTTAAAAACACAGTTACGACTTTTAAACCTCTTTGAAGTGGTCGACTAGAGGTGAGGCCATGGACTCACTGACGGTCAGCTATTGTAGTGGACAACAATGTCTCGTTCAGTCTATGCAACTGTGAGCGCGATACATGCATGATGCTTGACGCTGGGGCTTACAAAACAGCGAGCATTTTCCACGTTTATCTAGTTTTTCGGTTCATAGACATTGAAAATCTAGTCACATCATACAAGTCAACTTTGGTCTTTGGAAGAATCACAGCCTTCTTTATTCAAATCATTCTTCACTGATAAGAAAAGAATGATCTGAACAAAGAAGGCTGTGGGTAGAACTTGACAGTTTTCAAGATAGGCCTACAGATAATTTATTAGAAGACGTTCCAATAATTATGCGTGACAGCGTGAAAATTAGTTCCAACGATCGATAAAAATATTCAAAAGCGTAGGCAGCTTTTTACATTAAACTGTTGATGATCTGCAAGGTAAAACAGGATTCTAATGATGTGGAATCGAGATCTAAACGTGGCCCTCCTCCCCCAGCCAGTCGACGACAGCGTTTAGTCTAGCAGCTAATCGCACGGTGAATCACGCATGCAGCAGACTAGAGCGCCAGCTGATTGGTAATCTGTTCGGGGAAGTGGACTACGGTACGGAAGTCTGACGTCATACCGGCCGGCACGAGAACAAACAAACAGCCAACAATACAATATCTCAAGCGACGTCATTGTTGATAAATATGCGCGCGCTTCATTTTGTGACTTTTCTCTGGTTCCACTTTCAATCACTCGCAGCGCACTGGCCTGCTACTTTTTCTGGCTAACATAACCACGTCGTTGACACGCCGTTAAACCCCAATATTCTTCACACCCAATCCAGTGATACCAAAATACATTGTCATGATATAAAGCTGTACCGACTCGCGTCTTCCAAGTGAAATATTTACGAGGTCAGAATCCGAGTCCAGGGTCCCGATTGCCTGTAGCGCAACTATCGCTTTAATATCGCACTGTATAAAACAACAATGCTAGACACGGCCCAGTAGAAATATTGTTGGCAGTTGCATTTGTTTTGCACGAAAATTATAGATTTTGTAATTTTAACAATGCCACCGGTACCGTTGTCACTTTATCTACATCTAGTTCACAAGGGAATCCGCTAAATCGCGACAAGCAATCGGGACCTCTGGCTCTGGACTGACCGCAGGAAACCACAAATACCGTCCATGTTATCAGTATGGGAGTCGGTACACCTTTAGTGCGAAGCATGGAAGAGCCGGCCACGACGATAGTCTGTTTGCATCGGAGACGCAAGGTCGACCACGAATAAAAACATCACCGTCACATTCATGGATTGCTGCATGGGCTATTTTCAGGGCCAATGAGTTTCCAGGACGTGATTTTCGCATAGAAACACAACTACACCTTTGATTCAAGGAACGAGATCCCACTGTCCCTCCATATCTACTTTCTTTTATTTATATTGGGTTTTAAGGACGCACTGTACTGATGACTACGATCTATTGGCATCGGTGAATGATGAATGAGATGATGGGATGATGAGATGAAAGGTTATGTTATTAGGTGTTTTTGGATAGTGGGGAGGAGTCGGTCGTGGCCTGTTGTCAAGGAACCATCCCAGTATTGCCCTGAACGACAGAGGGAAACCACGAAATGACCCCGTCAAGATGGTCGACCATGGCGGGAATCGAACCCAGTGTATTAACCACTCATCCAAGTGGCTAGTAGAGATATTATATATAAATATATCATGTCAATATATTATTATAGATTATACAAGTATTATCCATATTTTGATATATTATGTCATGCTATGATATGCTATTTTACAATATTAGGTTCAACTAAGACGTTTGGGATCTAATTTTATATGTCCAGCACCATCCTAACGAAAGTTTGCTTAGAAAAAAAAATGAAAATCTTTCTGGGGTTCCCTCTGCTCTCCCAGTTACGCCACTGGTAGTGTTATCTCTACACACAGTTCGAATGTGTTGACTGTACTAGGGACGCATCTTACAAATTGTTTCTAATTTTTAATTAGGGTATAAGTAATACAGCTTGGCCAGACTTCACAAGATGAATCACAGGAAGCGATAGAAGCACTTTGTATGGAAGATCGAGATGCGTAATGGCTGCTGTCAATCTCAGTTAGATGAATGACGCGTGTTATGTGGGCACTATCAAGAGCCGATCTGGCGAGGAATCAGTCTGTTCAGGCCTAGGTCCACAAGGCCCGGGCCTACGGCGGCAAATCAAGGGGCGCGAGCCTCTCGAGAAGAATATAATTGGTAAATATATTTTGGAGAATCGTATATTTTCTTATAATAGGCCTATATATTCACATTTTGAGAGACCAACTGAAGTATAGAGAGCATTGAAAACAATGTTCTGTAATGCTTCAGTATTCTTCTATAGTCTACGCGTCTCATGGTTATGTCTTGCCTTTTTTTAATATATATATTGGGTTTCAAGGACGCACTATCCTGATGGCTACGATCTATTGGCGTCGGTGGGATGATGAGATGAGGTTATTTTATTATGTGTTTTGGATGGTGGGAAGGTGTCGGTCGTGGCCTGTTGTTAAGGAATCATCCCAGTATCAACCTGAACGACAGAGGGAAACCACGAAAAACCCCGTCAGGGTGGTCGACCATGGCGGGAATCGAACCCCGGTCTCCCGAATGACGGTTCAGTGTGTTACCACTCGGCCACGCGTCTCGGTTTTTTGTCTTGCCTCATGAAAAATATCCAAGTAATCATTTCAACATGTATCGTTCAAAATTAAAAATATATAGTATATAGTATATATAGTATATATACTATATTTAGTATATATACTATATATAGTATATATACTATATATAGTATATATATAGTATATATGGTATATATATATATATATAGTTATATAGTCATATAGTAACAGCCCAACACAATAATCATAAATGTACTTCTGAATGAAAACCTGGAGCTTGTCATATTTATGAGATAGTGTACTGTACTGAATTAATTGGTAACTATACAGTTGGGCGGGGGGGGGGTGGGGGGGGCCTAAATGATCTCTGGTCTGGGGGCGAAAATATCCTGACAAGCCCCTGAGTTTGTTGGTGATGATTATACTTACGAACGGGAAGAGGTATGATGAAAAGGAAACTCAAATACTTTCTTTTTCTTATTGGGTTTTAACGACGCACTATGATGATAACTAAGATCTATTGGCGTCGAATGGATGATATAATGAGATGAAGGTTTTATGGGTAATGGGAAGGATAGTGAGAAGGAACCATCCCGGCATTAGCCTAGACTACAGCTAGGGAAACAACGAAAAAAAAACCTGTAAAGATGGACGGTGGCGGGGATCGATCCCGGTCGCTTCACCTCCCGGATCGCGTGAAGCGAGTGCGTTAACCACTGCGCTACATGTGCCGGTACATGTACATTCATCATAATATCAAAGCATATAGGCCTACTGCATATTTGTCACACTTTCTAGCCGTATAAAAGCTCGACAATCAATCATGTGACTAGTTCTTTCGTTATATTTTATAATAATATTAAGCAGTAGCCGAGTGGTTAGCTCACTTGCTTCGTGTGATCCGGGAGGAGAAGGGACATATCGGACCCGGTTCAATCCCCGCCACCGTCCATCTTTACAGGGGTCTACCAGCACAGTAGCTGAGTGGTTAGCTCACTTGCTTCGTGTGATCCGGGAGGTGAAGGGACATATCGGACCCGGTTCGATCCCCGCCACTGTCCATCTTTACAGGGGTCTACCAGCACAGTAGCTGAGTGGTTAGCTCACTTGCTTCGTGTGATCTGGGAGGTGAAGGGACATATCGGACCCGGTTCGATCCCCGCCACTGTCCATCTTTACAGGGGTCTACCGGCACAGTAGCTGAGTGGTTAGCTCACTTGCTTCGTGTGATCCGGGAGGTGAAGGGACATATCGGACCCGGTTCGATCCCCGCCACTGTCCATCTTTACATGGGTCTACCGGCACAGTAGCTGAGTGGTTAGCTCACTTGCTTCGTGTGATCCGGGAGGAGAAGGGACATATCGGACCCGGTTCAATCCCCGCCACTGTCCATCTTTACAGGGGTCTACCAGCACAGTAGCTGAGTGGTTAGCTCACTTGCTTCGTGTGATCTGGGAGGTGAAGGGACATATCGGACCCGGTTCGATCCCCGCCACTGTCCATCTTTACAGGGGTCTACCAGCACAGTAGCTGAGTGGTTAGCTCACTTGCTTCGTGTGATCTGGGAGGTGAAGGGACATATCGGACCCGGTTCAATCCCCGCCACTGTCCATCTTTACAGGGGTCTACCAGCACAGTAGCTGAGTGGTTAGCTCACTTGCTTCGTGTGATCCGGGAGGAGAAGGGACATATCGGACCCGGTTCAATCCCCGCCACTGTCCATCTTTACAGGGGTCTACCAGCACAGTAGCTGAGTGGTTAGCTCACTTGCTTCGTGTGATCCGGGAGGTGAAGGGACATATCGGACCCGGTTCGATCCCCGCCACCGTCCATCTTTACAGGGGTCTACCGGCACAGTAGCTGAGTGGTTAGCGCACTTGCTTCGTGTGATCCGGGAGGTGAAGGGACATATCGGACCCGGTTCGATCCCCGCCACCGTCCATCTTTACAGGGGTCTACCAGCACAGTAGCTGAGTGGTTAGCGCACTTGCTTCGTGTGATCCGGGAGGTGAAGGGACATATCGGACCCGGTTCGATCCCCGCCACCGTCCATCTTTACAGGGGTCTACCAGCACAGTAGCCGAGTGGTTAGCTCACTTGCTTCGTGTGATCCGGGAGGTGAAGGGACATATCGGACCCGGTTCGATCCCCGCCACCGTCCATCTTTACAGGGGTCTACCGGCACAGTAGCTGAGTGGTTAGCTCACTTGCTTCGTGTGATCCGGGAGGTGAAGGGACATATCGGACCCGGTTCGATCCCCGCCACTGTCCATCTTTACAGGGGTCTACCAGCACAGTAGCTGAGTGGTTAGCTCACTTGCTTCGTGTGATCCGGGAGGTGAAGGGACATATCGGACCCGGTTCGATCCCCGCCACCGTCCATCTTTACAGGGGTCTACCAGCACAGTAGCCGAGTGGTTAGCTCACTTGCTTCGTGTGATCCGGGAGGTGAAGGGACATATCGGACCCGGTTCGATCCCCGCCACCGTCCATCTTTACAGGGGTCTACCAGCACAGTAGCTGAGTGGTTAGCTCACTTGCTTCGTGTGATCCGGGAGGTGAAGGGACATATCGGACCCGGTTCGATCCCCGCCACCGTCCATCTTTACAGGGGTCTACCGGCACAGTAGCTGAGTGGTTAGCTCACTTGCTTCGTGTGATCCGGGAGGTGAAGGGACATATCGGACCCGGTTCGATCCCCGCCACCGTCCATCTTTACAGGGGTCTACCGGCACAGTAGCTGAGTGGTTAGCTCACTTGCTTCGTGTGATCCGGGAGGTGAAGGGACATATCGGACCCGGTTCGATCCCCGCCACCGTCCATCTTTACAGGGGTCTACCGGCACAGTAGCTGAGTGGTTAGCTCACTTGCTTCGTGTGATCCGGGAGGTGAAGGGACATATCGGACCCGGTTCGATCCCCGCCACCGTCCATCTTTACAGGGGTCTACCGGCACAGTAGCTGAGTGGTTAGCTCACTTGCTTCGTGTGATCCGGGAGGTGAAGGGACATATCGGACCCGGTTCGATCCCCGCCACCGTCCATCTTTACAGGGGTCTACCGGCACAGTAGCTGAGTGGTTAGCTCACTTGCTTCGTGTGATCCGGGAGGTGAAGGGACATATCGGACCCGGTTCGATCCCCGCCACCGTCCATCTTTACAGGGGTCTACCGGCACAGTAGCTGAGTGGTTAGCTCACTTGCTTCGTGTGATCCGGGAGGTGAAGGGACATATCGGACCCGGTTCGATCCCCGCCACCGTCCATCTTTACAGGGGTCTACCGGCACAGTAGCTGAGTGGTTAGCTCACTTGCTTCGTGTGATCCGGGAGGTGAAGGGACATATCGGACCCGGTTCGATCCCCGCCACCGTCCATCTTTACAGGGGTCTACCAGCACAGTAGCTGAGTGGTTAGCTCACTTGCTTCGTGTGATCCGGGAGGTGAAGGGACATATCGGACCCGGTTCGATCCCCGCCACTGTCCATCTTTACAGGGGTCTACCAGCACAGTAGCTGAGTGGTTAGCTCACTTGCTTCGTGTGATCTGGGAGGTGAAGGGACATATCGGACCCGGTTCGATCCCCGCCACTGTCCATCTTTACAGGGGTCTACCGGCACAGTAGCTGAGTGGTTAGCTCACTTGCTTCGTGTGATCCGGGAGGTGAAGGGACATATCGGACCCGGTTCGATCCCCGCCACTGTCCATCTTTACATGGGTCTACCGGCACAGTAGCTGAGTGGTTAGCTCACTTGCTTCGTGTGATCCGGGAGGAGAAGGGACATATCGGACCCGGTTCAATCCCCGCCACTGTCCATCTTTACAGGGGTCTACCAGCACAGTAGCTGAGTGGTTAGCTCACTTGCTTCGTGTGATCTGGGAGGTGAAGGGACATATCGGACCCGGTTCGATCCCCGCCACTGTCCATCTTTACAGGGGTCTACCAGCACAGTAGCTGAGTGGTTAGCTCACTTGCTTCGTGTGATCTGGGAGGTGAAGGGACATATCGGACCCGGTTCAATCCCCGCCACTGTCCATCTTTACAGGGGTCTACCAGCACAGTAGCTGAGTGGTTAGCTCACTTGCTTCGTGTGATCCGGGAGGAGAAGGGACATATCGGACCCGGTTCAATCCCCGCCACTGTCCATCTTTACAGGGGTCTACCAGCACAGTAGCTGAGTGGTTAGCTCACTTGCTTCGTGTGATCCGGGAGGTGAAGGGACATATCGGACCCGGTTCGATCCCCGCCACCGTCCATCTTTACAGGGGTCTACCGGCACAGTAGCTGAGTGGTTAGCGCACTTGCTTCGTGTGATCCGGGAGGTGAAGGGACATATCGGACCCGGTTCGATCCCCGCCACCGTCCATCTTTACAGGGGTCTACCAGCACAGTAGCTGAGTGGTTAGCGCACTTGCTTCGTGTGATCCGGGAGGTGAAGGGACATATCGGACCCGGTTCGATCCCCGCCACCGTCCATCTTTACAGGGGTCTACCAGCACAGTAGCCGAGTGGTTAGCTCACTTGCTTCGTGTGATCCGGGAGGTGAAGGGACATATCGGACCCGGTTCGATCCCCGCCACCGTCCATCTTTACAGGGGTCTACCGGCACAGTAGCTGAGTGGTTAGCTCACTTGCTTCGTGTGATCCGGGAGGTGAAGGGACATATCGGACCCGGTTCGATCCCCGCCACTGTCCATCTTTACAGGGGTCTACCAGCACAGTAGCTGAGTGGTTAGCTCACTTGCTTCGTGTGATCCGGGAGGTGAAGGGACATATCGGACCCGGTTCGATCCCCGCCACCGTCCATCTTTACAGGGGTCTACCAGCACAGTAGCCGAGTGGTTAGCTCACTTGCTTCGTGTGATCCGGGAGGTGAAGGGACATATCGGACCCGGTTCGATCCCCGCCACCGTCCATCTTTACAGGGGTCTACCAGCACAGTAGCTGAGTGGTTAGCTCACTTGCTTCGTGTGATCCGGGAGGTGAAGGGACATATCGGACCCGGTTCGATCCCCGCCACCGTCCATCTTTACAGGGGTCTACCGGCACAGTAGCTGAGTGGTTAGCTCACTTGCTTCGTGTGATCCGGGAGGTGAAGGGACATATCGGACCCGGTTCGATCCCCGCCACCGTCCATCTTTACAGGGGTCTACCGGCACAGTAGCTGAGTGGTTAGCTCACTTGCTTCGTGTGATCCGGGAGGTGAAGGGACATATCGGACCCGGTTCGATCCCCGCCACCGTCCATCTTTACAGGGGTCTACCGGCACAGTAGCTGAGTGGTTAGCTCACTTGCTTCGTGTGATCCGGGAGGTGAAGGGACATATCGGACCCGGTTCGATCCCCGCCACCGTCCATCTTTACAGGGGTCTACCGGCACAGTAGCTGAGTGGTTAGCTCACTTGCTTCGTGTGATCCGGGAGGTGAAGGGACATATCGGACCCGGTTCGATCCCCGCCACCGTCCATCTTTACAGGGGTCTACCGGCACAGTAGCTGAGTGGTTAGCTCACTTGCTTCGTGTGATCCGGGAGGTGAAGGGACATATCGGACCCGGTTCGATCCCCGCCACCGTCCATCTTTACAGGGGTCTACCGGCACAGTAGCTGAGTGGTTAGCTCACTTGCTTCGTGTGATCCGGGAGGTGAAGGGACATATCGGACCCGGTTCGATCCCCGCCACCGTCCATCTTTACAGGGGTCTACCGGCACAGTAGCTGAGTGGTTAGCTCACTTGCTTCGTGTGATCCGGGAGGTGAAGGGACATATCGGACCCGGTTCGATCCCCGCCACCGTCCATCTTTACAGGGGTCTACCAGCACAGTAGCTGAGTGGTTAGCGCACTTGCTTCGTGTGATCCGGGAGGTGAAGGGACATATCGGACCCGGTTCGATCCCCGCCACTGTCCATCTTTACAGGGGTCTACCAGCACAGTAGCTGAGTGGTTAGCTCACTTGCTTCGTGTGATCCGGGAGGTGAAGGGACATATCGGACCCGGTTCGATCCCCGCCACCGTCCATCTTTACAGGGGTCTACCAGCACAGTAGCCGAGTGGTTAGCGCACTTGCTTCGTGTGATCCGGGAGGTGAAGGGACATATCGGACCCGGTTCGATCCCCGCCACTGTCCATCTTTACAGGGGTCTACCAGCACAGTAGCTGAGTGGTTAGCGCACTTGCTTCGTGTGATCCGGGAGGTGAAGGGACATATCGGACCCGGTTCGATCCCCGCCACTGTCCATCTTTACAGGGGTCTACCAGCACAGTAGCTGAGTGGTTAGCTCACTTGCTTCGTGTGATCCGGGAGGTGAAGGGACATATCGGACCCGGTTCGATCCCCGCCACCGTCCATCTTTACAGGGGTCTACCAGCACAGTAGCCGAGTGGTTAGCGCACTTGCTTCGTGTGATCCGGGAGGTGAAGGGACATATCGGACCCGGTTCGATCCCCGCCACTGTCCATCTTTACAGGGGTCTACCAGCACAGTAGCTGAGTGGTTAGCTCACTTGCTTCGTGTGATCCGGGAGGTGAAGGGACATATCGGACCCGGTTCGATCCCCGCCACTGTCCATCTTTACAGGGGTCTACCAGCACAGTAGCTGAGTGGTTAGCTCACTTGCTTCGTGTGATCCGGGAGGTGAAGGGACATATCGGACCCGGTTCGATCCCCGCCACCGTCCATCTTTACAGGGGTCTACCAGCACAGTAGCTGAGTGGTTAGCGCACTTGCTTCGTGTGATCCGGGAGGTGAAGGGACATATCGGACCCGGTTCGATCCCCGCCACCGTCCATCTTTACAGGGGTCTACCAGCACAGTAGCTGAGTGGTTAGCTCACTTGCTTCGTGTGATCCGGGAGGTGAAGGGACATATCGGACCCGGTTCGATCCCCGCCACCGTCCATCTTCACATGGGTCTACCGGCACAGTAGCCGAGTGGTTAGCGCACTTGCTTCGTGTGATCCGGGAGGTGAAGGGACATATCGGACCCGGTTCGATCCCCGCCACTGTCCATCTTTACAGGGGTCTACCAGCACAGTAGCCGAGTGGTTAGCGCACTTGCTTCGTGTGATCCGGGAGGTGAAGGGACATATCGGACCCGGTTCGATCCCCGCCACTGTCCATCTTTACAGGGGTCTACCAGCACAGTAGCTGAGTGGTTAGCTCACTTGCTTCGTGTGATCCGGGAGGTGAAGGGACATATCGGACCCGGTTCGATCCCCGCCACTGTCCATCTTTACAGGGGTCTACCAGCACAGTAGCTGAGTGGTTAGCTCACTTGCTTCGTGTGATCCGGGAGGTGAAGGGACATATCGGACCCGGTTCGATCCCCGCCACTGTCCATCTTTACAGGGGTCTACCAGCACAGTAGCCGAGTGGTTAGCGCACTTGCTTCGTGTGATCCGGGAGGTGAAGGGACATATCGGACCCGGTTCGATCCCCGCCACTGTCCATCTTTACAGGGGTCTACCAGCACAGTAGCTGAGTGGTTAGCTCACTTGCTTCGTGTGATCCGGGAGGTGAAGGGACATATCGGACCCGGTTCAATCCCCGCCACCGTCCATCTTTACAGGGGTCTACCAGCACAGTAGCTGAGTGGTTAGCTCACTTGCTTCGTGTGATCCGGGAGGTGAAGGGACATATCGGACCCGGTTCGATCCCCGCCACCGTCCATCTTTACAGGGGTCTACCAGCACAGTAGCCGAGTGGTTAGCTCACTTGCTTCGTGTGATCCGGGAGGTGAAGGGACATATCGGACCCGGTTCAATCCCCGCCACTGTCCATCTTTACAGGGGTCTACCAGCACAGTAGCCGAGTGGTTAGCTCACTTGCTTCGTGTGATCCGGGAGGTGAAGGGACATATCGGACCCGGTTCGATCCCCGCCACCGTCCATCTTTACAGGGGTCTACCAGCACAGTAGCTGAGTGGTTAGCGCACTTGCTTCGTGTGATCCGGGAGGTGAAGGGACATATCGGACCCGGTTCGATCCCCGCCACCGTCCATCTTTACAGGGGTCTACCAGCACAGTAGCCGAGTGGTTAGCTCACTTGCTTCGTGTGATCCGGGAGGTGAAGGGACATATCGGACCCGGTTCAATCCCCGCCACTGTCCATCTTTACAGGGGTCTACCAGCACAGTAGCCGAGTGGTTAGCTCACTTGCTTCGTGTGATCCGGGAGGAGAAGGGACATATCGGACCCGGTTCAATCCCCGCCACTGTCCATCTTTACAGGGGTCTACCAGCACAGTAGCTGAGTGGTTAGCTCACTTGCTTCGTGTGATCCGGGAGGTGAAGGGACATATCGGACCCGGTTCAATCCCCGCCACCGTCCATCTTTACAGGGGTCTACCAGCACAGTAGCCGAGTGGTTAGCTCACTTGCTTCGTGTGATCCGGGAGGTGAAGGGACATATCGGACCCGGTTCAATCCCCGCCACTGTCCATCTTTACAGGGGTCTACCAGCACAGTAGCTGAGTGGTTAGCGCACTTGCTTCGTGTGATCCGGGAGGTGAAGGGACATATCGGACCCGGTTCAATCCCCGCCACTGTCCATCTTTACAGGGGTCTACCAGCACAGTAGCTGAGTGGTTAGCTCACTTGCTTCGTGTGATCCGGGAGGTGAAGGGACATATCGGACCCGGTTCAATCCCCGCCACCGTCCATCTTTACAGGGGTCTACCAGCACAGTAGCTGAGTGGTTAGCGCACTTGCTTCGTGTGATCCGGGAGGTGAAGGGACATATCGGACCCGGTTCAATCCCCGCCACTGTCCATCTTTACAGGGGTCTACCGGCACAGTAGCTGAGTGGTTAGCTCACTTGCTTCGTGTGATCCGGGAGGTGAAGGGACATATCGGACCCGGTTCAATCCCCGCCACTGTCCATCTTTACAGGGGTCTACCGGCACAGTAGCCGAGTGGTTAGCTCACTTGCTTCGTGTGATCCGGGAGGTGAAGGGACATATCGGACCCGGTTCAATCCCCGCCACTGTCCATCTTTACATGGGTCTACCGGCACAGTAGCTGAGTGGTTAGCGCACTTGCTTCGTGTGATCCGGGAGGTGAAGGGACATATCGGACCCGGTTCCATCCCCGCCACCGTCCATCTTTACAGTGGTCCACCAACACAGTAGCCGAGTGGTTAGCGCACTTGCTTCGTGTGATCCGGGAGGTGAAGGGACATATCGGACCCGGTTCAATCCCCGCCACTGTCCATCTTTACATGGGTCTACCGGCACAGTAGCTGAGTGGTTAGCGCACTTGCTTCGTGTGATCCGGGAGGTGAAGGGACATATCGGACCCGGTTCCATCCCCGCCACCGTCCATCTTTACAGGGGTCTACCGGCACAGTAGCTGAGTGGTTAGCGCACTTGCTTCGTGTGATCCGGGAGGTGAAGGGACATATCGGACCCGGTTCGATCCCCGCCACCGTCCATCTTTACAGGGGTCTACCAGCACAGTAGCTGAGTGGTTAGCGCACTTGCTTCGTGTGATCCGGGAGGTGAAGGGACATATCGGACCCGGTTCAATCCCCGCCACTGTCCATCTTTACATGGGTCTACCGGCACAGTAGCTGAGTGGTTAGCGCACTTGCTTCGTGTGATCCGGGAGGTGAAGGGACATATCGGACCCGGTTCGATCCCCGCCACCGTCCATCTTTACAGGGGTCTACCAGCACAGTAGCTGAGTGGTTAGCTCACTTGCTTCGTGTGATCCGGGAGGTGAAGGGACATATCGGACCCGGTTCAATCCCCGCCACTGTCCATCTTTACAGGGGTCTACCAGCACAGTAGCTGAGTGGTTAGCTCACTTGCTTCGTGTGATCCGGGAGGTGAAGGGACATATCGGACCCGGTTCGATCCCCGCCACCGTCCATCTTTACAGGGGTCTACCAGCACAGTAGCTGAGTGGTTAGCTCACTTGCTTCGTGTGATCCGGGAGGTGAAGGGACATATCGGACCCGGTTCGATCCCCGCCACCGTCCATCTTTACAGGGGTCTACCAGCACAGTAGCTGAGTGGTTAGCTCACTTGCTTCGTGTGATCCGGGAGGTGAAGGGACATATCGGACCCGGTTCGATCCCCGCCACCGTCCATCTTTACAGGGGTCTACCAGCACAGTAGCTGAGTGGTTAGCTCACTTGCTTCGTGTGATCCGGGAGGTGAAGGGACATATCGGACCCGGTTCGATCCCCGCCACCGTCCATCTTTACAGGGGTCTACCAGCACAGTAGCTGAGTGGTTAGCTCACTTGCTTCGTGTGATCCGGGAGGTGAAGGGACATATCGGACCCGGTTCGATCCCCGCCACCGTCCATCTTTACAGGGGTCTACCAGCACAGTAGCTGAGTGGTTAGCTCACTTGCTTCGTGTGATCCGGGAGGTGGAGGGACATATCGGACCCGGTTCGATCCCCGCCACCGTCCATCTTTACAGGGGTCTACCAGCACAGTAGCTGAGTGGTTAGCGCACTTGCTTCGTGTGATCCGGGAGGTGAAGGGACATATCGGACCCGGTTCAATCCCCGCCACCGTCCATCTTTACAGGGGTGCATCGTGGTTTCCCTCTGTAGTCTGGGCTAATGCCGGGATGGTTCCCACAATATAGGCCACGACCGCTTCCTTCCCACTACCCATAAAAACCTTCATCTCTTCATCCCATCATCTCATTAATCATTCATCTGACGCCAATAGATCTTAGTAATCATTACAGTGCGTCGTTAAAACCCAATATAAAAAAAAAAAAATAGGAATTTAAAATATCTGTGTTCCTCTTGATTATAATTTTGCCATCTCACACCGTTCCAAAGTTATATTACCAACAAACTGATATTACACTGAATCGCCTCCCATTCAAGTCCACCAGTTCATCAACAAAGACGTGGCTTGTTTCCAGACTGCCCCCCCCCCCAACCCATCCCACCACCCGCCCCCCAGATTGTTGGGAGAGTCATCGTGCGGCCTATCGACCGGACAGGCAACACGTGGCGGTTACCATTCATCACATTTCGAGTATCAAATAGTTGAACTCGACATGGTTCAAGTTGAACTCGACGTGGTTCAAGTTGAACTCGACATGGTTCAAGTTGAACTCGACATGGTTCAAGTTGAACTCGGCATGGTTCAAGTTGAACTCGGCATGGTTCAAGTTGAACTCGACATGGTTCAAGTTGAACTCGACATGGTTCAAGTTGAACTCGACATGGTTCGTTCAAGCTGAACTCGACATGGTTCAAGTTGAACTCGACATGGTTCAAGTTGAACTCGACATGGTTCAAGTTGAACTCGACATGGTTCGTTCAAGCTGAACTCGACATGGTTCAAGTTGAACTCGACATGGTTCAAGTTGAACTCGACATGGTTCAAGTTGAACTCGACATGGTTCGTTCAAGCTGAACTTCAAATTAGGATATATAAATAATTCAGAATTAGTAGGCCTATACGAATAGGATAGGATATAAATATTGAAAAAAAATTATTCCACTACAAAAAATTGACTTTACTATAATTTCTAACTTCATTTCTATTGGGCTAAGCGACCCACTATAATGATGATTAAGACTAAGAGAAGATCTATTTGAGATGATGGTGTGATGACATCAAGGTTTCTTCTAGGTAGTGGGAAGGAAGCGGTCGTGGCCCATATTGTGGGAACCATCCCGGCATTAGCCTAGACTACAGAGGGAAATCACGATGCACCCCTGTAAAGATGGACGGTGGCGGGGATCGAACCGGGTCCGATATGTCCCTTCACCTCCCGGATCACATGAAGTGAGCACGGTATAGCAACTGAACCGCTAACTTGAAATAAAAAGATATATCAAATTCAGAAATTGTTGGCCTATCTATAAAAACGTGAATCGATTACTGAGACGAGTGGCCGAGTGGTTAATGCACTGAACCGTCATCCAGGACATCAGGATATGACCCTGGTTCGATGCCCTAGTCATCAGTAGAGTACATCGTTAAACCAAATATAAATAAATTAAAAAATTAATAGATTCTACTAAACAAAAAATGAACTTTACGCAACTAAGTAGGCCTAATTATAATTGATAAATCTTGATGCCATCACCATGGATACGACTACTATAGGTATACTTCTTGCATTCATTGTGGGTTCAACGAAGCACGTACTGTACTGATGGCTAAGATCTATTGGCGTCGGTGGATGATGAATGAGATGACGGGATGATGAGAAGAAAGATTACTCCATCAGGTGTTTTTTGGGGATAGTGAGAAGGAGTCGGTCGTGGTCTGTAGTCAAGGAACCATCTCAGTATATTGACCTGAACGACAGAGGGAAACCACGAAAAACCCCTGTCAGGATGGTCGACCATGGCGGGAATCGAACCCCGGTCTCCTGAATGACGGTTCAGTGTGCTAGCCACTCGACCACTCGTCTCGGTCCATACCCAATACTCGGGGAAGAAATATCTATTTGATATATTATCGTTTGCTTAACGACCCCACCAACAGCTAGGTTGTGCGGGGGTACGCATGATTATAAAACAATGAAGTGAAAGGAGATTTTTACTAAACCCACGCCCAGCGGTGACTTCAGTTTCTCAAGCAGTGCCTCGGCTGACCGAGCTACCGAGAGCGGCACGGTCGTGAATAATGCAGCCGGCTGCCGGTCATCAGTTATTTACCGCCGCGGTCTGAGACGTTTAGTCTGTCCATATGGTATCGAGGGCGTCGCCCCTGCAGCGTCGCGACGCCACGCCGTCTCGCCGGCCCGCCGATCGATGACGTCAGAGCGAGCGAGCGAGCAGCCGATCACGGGAACCGGGTGCATCACGCAACAATCAACACAACTTGTGCATTGTTGATTGGGCTGGTCACGTGACAGTGTATGGGGCACACGCACACAGACGCCTGTCTGGTTGTACGCGACAAACACGGTCCGATTCTATTTTCATTTCAATAACATCGAAACTTACACAACATCATTGTTCCCCAATCAGGGCTGTGGATGAAAGGTAGGATCGTTCGGACGGGGCACCACAAGGGCGATCTTACCACCCTGATTCAATTACTTGAAACCAATCAACTTCTGTTCAACTCAAGACTACGCTGTCTGAAACCATGCATTTCCGCCGCAAATTAGTCATTCAGTTTCCAGAAGTTAGGAACACATTATAAGTAAAAACTACCGGCACATGTAGCCGAGTGGTTAGCTCACTTGCTTCGTGTGACCCAGGAGGTGAAGGGACATATCGGACCCGGTTCGAACCCCGCCACCGTCCATCTCCACAGGGGTACTCCGTGGTTTCCCTCTGTAGTCTAGGCTAATGCCGGGATGGTTCCCACAATATAGGCCACGACCGCTTCCTTCCCAATATCCATACAAATCTTCATCTCATCATCCCATCATCTCATTAATCATTCATCCGACGCCAATAGATCTCATCATTACAGTGCGTCGTTAAAACCCAATATAAAAAAAAGTAAAAACTGTGTTCGTGATATATATCCGGACATTACCAGCATTGGTATTAAGAATAAACTGAACACACGAATGTTGATATTTTCCACTTTGAACTAGAAGACTCATAGAGTGTTGGGCAATGAACACTTCTTTTCATCAACAGCAGATAAGCGACTACACCAAGAAACCCGAACCGAATACAACCGGTTCTTATCTGGAACCGGAAACCATCTTTATTGCTATTATTCTTCAAGATCCCAGAAGAATCTCAAAACCATTTTCCCGTCTCATACATTTTATATGACGATTAAATATGAAGGCTTTATTTGTAATTTATATTGTACTGATGACTAATATCGACTGGCTTAGGTGAATGAAATACGAGATATGAAGTTTTCGTTACTTCGCTGGGTGCTTTTGGATGGTGGAAAGGAGTCGGTCGTGGCCTGTTGTCGTGGAACATGGTATGGTACGGAACAAGATGCGTGGTGATCATACAAATAGGGGAGTCTATCTTCACCAGTCATTTCTATACGCACGAACACCAGTGTAATTGAATTGAATAAATAAAAGGCCAAGACAGTTTTATGCTCTTTAATTAAATGACATTCCATTCTTGTGGACTCAGCCTGTTTCAAGATGATACGTGCAATGAATTTCACCACATTCTTGGCATTCAATGACGTCATCTTTGAAACTGAGTTCACAAAAATAGAATGATATTAATTAAAGAGCATGGAATCATCTTTGGGTCGATGTAGGCCTACTTTTTCTTCAGCGACACGCTGGTTCGTGAGCTGGCTAGGACGAATGTCTGCAAGCACCAATCAGGTAATCGAGAATATTGAGGACTTCCGGTGAATCTGATGGTGACCGGACGTGTCAGGTTCCCGTCGGCCCACCACGACAGAGGTCCGGGGGTCAGACACAAGCCCAACAGAAACAATCCCAAGTCCGTAGGATTCAACAAAACTGATAGCAAATTGCACACATTCTGGATATATATATATATAACTTTTTTTGTTCATTTTCAAAATATCAATTTAGAAAAATAATAATTACTTCATTTTTTTTATTCGCTCTCTAGGGTCTTTCACACGGTTTCACATGTTTATTCTATTTCGATATTTTTAAAATATCAATTTAGAAAAATAATAATTACTTCATTTTTTTTACTCGCTCATCCATCAACGCGGAAACACATGACGCGTTTTCCTAGTATGAAAGATCAATAGGGCAGTGACTCAGACCTACCATAAACAATATTGAATATCGCATTTTTTTTTCATTGGGTTTTAACGACGCACTATAATGATGACTGAGATCTATTGGCGTCGGATGAATGATTAATGAGATGGTGTAATGATGGATGAGGTTTTATGGGTAATGGGAAGGATAGTGGGAAGGAAGCGGTCGTGGCCTATATTGTGAGAACCATCCCGGCAGACTACAAAGGGAAACCACGAAAAAACCCTGTAAAGATGGACGGTGGCGGGGATCGAACCGGCTCCGATATGCCCACTACCTCCCGGGTCACACGAAGCAAGTGCGCTAACCACTCGGCTACTGTGCCGGTTATCGCCTTTTTTGTACTTCCCGAGTATATGTATTTTACAAAATAAAGAAAATTGAATTGAATTCAACAAAAAATGTATTTCATTGTTTTATTGTGTTTATTTGTGTTCATCCCTATTGTGTTAATGATATATGAGATGATGGGATGATGAGATGAAAGGTTATTTCATCAGGTATTTTTGGATGGTGGGAAGGAGTCGGTCGTGGGCTGTTGTTAAGGAACCATCCCAGTATCAACCTGAACGACAGAGGGAAACCACGATGCACCCCTGCCAGGATGGTCGACCATGGCGGGAATCGAACCCCGGTCTCCCGAATGACGGTTCAGTGCATCAACCAATCAGCCACTCGCCTAGTGTGTTGACTAATGAGGTTTCCTTACGACAACAATACACCAAACACTAGATAATCGACGTCGTACACCACGAGGTTTCCAGAGACGGATAAGATTACTAAACTAATCGTTCATTTCCTGTAGCTATCTCGAACACTCACCAGCGTATATCAACACGCACTTAATATATCATTCATAAAACGTCGAAACTAACTCATTCGGAAGCATTGGTTAGCCAGAAATTAATTAAAACAGAAATTAATTAAACGTATATATATATTTTCAAGTAAATTTGAAATTTGTATCGATCATTTTAATCAAGATGTTTTAATCACGTTTTTCGTAGAAAAGAAGCAAAGAAAAACTTGACCTAGTTCTTTCATAGAGTTGGTCGCTTGAAAATAGTGTGACCTTGGTTAACCCTCGAATAGTCTTTACAAACACAAAATGCAACGTTCCGCCCGATATGATGGATGATCCGTTTTCTTGGCGACCCCACCAGCAGCTAGGTTATACGGGGGGTACGAATGAGCTTAACGACCCCACCAGTAGCTAGGTTATACGGGGGTACGAATAAGCTTAACGACCCCACCAGCAGCTAGGTTATACGAGGGGTACGAATGAGCTGAACGACCCCACCAGCAGCTAGGTTATACGAGGGGTACGAATGAGCTGAACGACCCCACCAGCAGCTAGATTATACGGGGGGGTACGAATGAGCTTAATGACCCCACCAGCAGCTAGGTTATACGGGGGGTACGAATGAGCTGAACGACCCCACCACCAGCAGCTAGGTTATACGGGGGGGGGGGGGGGGGTACGAATGAGCTGAGCTGAACGACCCCACCAGCAGCTAGGTTATACGGGGGGTACGAATGAGCAGGTGACAATGAAAATATGAGTGAAAAGAGGTTGACAAAAACGCATGCCTTATGCGGGACTCGAACCCACGCCCGGTCTCACTACGGTTACCGAAGCGGTGCCTCGGCTGACTGAGCTACAGGGGTCTTGCTACGCTCGCCATGATTACCCGCCCACATCTACTTGTCAGATCAATTAGACCAGCACATAACATAACAACCTTATCTCATGGAACAATATAAGTTGAAACATCGATACCGAAATACATGAGCTACAATAGCACATGCAGTGTTCGCCTTCATCGACATATGAACTATCTTCGTTTGAAATTTTTTTTTTTTTTTTTTTTAATAACATCGAAACTTGATACAAGCTCTGTTCCCCAATTAAGGCTGTGGATGAAAGATGGGATCGTTTGAACGGGGCACCACAAGGGCGATCTTACCACCCCATTTTGATTATTTAAAACTAATGGTCTTCAACACCAGGACTGAGCTGTCAAAAATGACAAGAAATGAAATTTTTATTTTGTGAAAAAAAATGACAGAAGTTCATTTAAAAGTTCGCTTTGGATCATCTTTCCCTAAATGTAGGAACTGCAACTAAATCCAAAAAAGGAAAATGAGCAATTATTTATTATTCCCAGGCCATAATTAGTAAGTAAGAATGAACCGAAACGTACTTCAAAATTAACCATCCCTTCTCCCCCCCCCCCCACACTACAATGTCGTGAAAAAATACAACAAACGATTCGAAATAATGTATTCGAAATTATTTTTATATTTATTAATCGCAAACAGAAAATTAAATTAAACTAATTGGCTTCTGTGTCGATGGTTACTTTACTTATACTGGGTTTAACCGTAGAGAAGTATGGTTCAACGATGCACTGTAGGCCTACTAATGACAACGATATATTGGTGTCGATGATTGGATTGATATATGACATGAAAGGTAATTTTAATGTGTTTCTGGATAAGGGGAAGGAGTATACGGCTTCATCCTAAAAAAACAATACGCTAGCTCCTTCATAGCTTGTTACGATTCAAATAATAGGCCTACTACAAATTTGAATGTTATTTTTCGACACAAACGAAATAATTTCAAATGACCTTGAAAGATGTTGACCACAGTTCAGCCGGTGTTGCATGGGGACAGGCTGTCCAGAAATACTGAGACGAACAGTAATATAGATTGCTATCTGACTTCCTTTCTAAAGGCCTACTGCTGTCATTTATTTCTCATGGAAATAATTTCAAAAACATTCTTGGAAGAAGAAATTATTATTATTCTGTAAGTTGAAATATGGCATGTTGAAAGTATTGGTAGATGAATAAAAATATCATTGATCTTTTAGCACTTTGAAACCGAAACGTACGCACCGGAATCATTAGGAACCGGAATGCTGTTCCGGCACCAAGATTGATTGATTGTTTGCTCAACGACCCCACCAACAGCTAAGATATACGGGGGTACGAATGAGCTGGTGATAATGAATGTATCAAGGGATGATTAGTGAGAGGACATTTACAAAAACCCATACCTTCAGCGGGATTCGAACCCACGCCCAACGGTGACTTCAGTTTCTGAAGCGGTGCCTCAGCTGACCGAGCTACCGAGGGCAACCACCGAGTATGCTTCATACAAGCGGTGTCTATACCATATACTTGTATATAGTAAAAAATGCGCCGGCTAAAAGATTTCGAAGATGTAATCTCATCACATTTGCCTGCTGCGTCGAGAGAAAATTGCTCTTGAGTATCATGTTACTCTTTAGAAGAACACGTAAAACACATTCGATGACAGTTGAATGTCGACATAATCAAATATAGCAGGCTCAATTATTAATAGCATTAACCACAATTCTATTGTTAGACACATTCTGACAAGAAAATGTCCGAGAACAGTCTTCTTGAAAACAGTCACTGATCAGTGGGGCTTGACGACCACAGACAGGGCTAGAACCCGGGCCCGTCCAACATTCCATCGGGCATGACCCATTCCTCGACTCTCGGGTAGCCATTCACTTCCGACGCCAATAGATCTTCTGGTCAACGCTCTCAGACGCCAATAAACCTTCGCAATTATATCACTGGCGCCAATAGATCTTCTGGTCAACGCTCTTAGACGCCAATAAACCTTTACAATTATATCACTGGCGCCAATAGATCTTCTGGTCAACGCTCTCCGACGCCAATAAACCCTCTAGTCGCCAATAAAATTAAAATTCATTAAATTCATTAAAATTCACATTGAAAAATCTTAAAATTCAATGTGGCTCTGATATTTGACGTCACCAAGTGGGTATAATTGTGGTTAATACTATTCCAAGTGTTTGAGAAATGACAAAGCATGATCCGGGACCGAGAATAATTAGTCAATCTAATCAATCTAATATTGTTACCACACGAGACGCGTACATTCGAGTTCGTTTGTTACGAAACTTGACGAACTAGCCTAAACGTTCACTTTGCAAAACACTGACGCGTTCTTTTTAATAGTTCACTGCTCAACAATAAGCAAATGTAAAGACGATTGATCAAACAACCTGGAAAATATTTACTGCACAAAACGCTATTTACAGTTACGCACCTAAAGGGTCTATACGCAGTAAAAAAAAAAAATGAGTAAAATATGTCTAGATTTCGTAAATTACAATTTCAGAAAATAGTAATTCCATGTGTGAGCGGGTGTTTCAATATATACCTATATGAGAATAAAAACTGAAGAAATCTAATAAAGTAGCTCAATCAAAACATATTTCAATACGATATCGATTCTAGTGTGTCATGAAGTTTTCCCGATATTATTTATACGTATGACTCACCGTAGACCGAAGAAATTCTTTGGTCTATATGGTTCATCAATTTTCAGGCCTATGATATGACTAGTTGATAATAGTTCTGTCAAGTGACGTCATTCATTGTTGCAAGAGACAGACAACAATGTGGTATCAGTTGGAATTTACCAATCAGAATGTTTGGTAAGACCACTAGTTCGCTGTATTGATATGGTAATCATTGTTTGTCATTTGTCACTTGACAGAAGCCTATAGATTAGAGACAAATTGGCAAAAATTGTATTATAATTATATATTGATTTATTGATTAGATAGATTAGCATTAGAAGCTATTAGTCGACTTGTCATATTTCTGAAATTCTCCTTACTGTGACTCACCCACCTTTAAGTAAACAAGATTATTCTTTCAACACTGCGCATTTTCGACAGGCCTATACTGCAAACAAGTGCGCTACAAAGACGACGTGGAAGCAAGCAAATGGGTAACAAATGTTGGACAATAAAGAACAGGCAACCCCAACTATGGCATGTAATAACACAGGAGTACGAAGGAGGGTTGTTACGTTACAGCCACCTCTAACTTCAACCACCCTCAGAACTGGCGACTAGCCAGATTCAACAAGTTTTGATTCTAGTGCTTATACGTTACTCGGAATGAATAATTTCCACTTGCCGAAAGGTTAAAGTCTGCATATGAAAAACGGGCAAGCTATATTTACTATTTATTATTTCGATGTCTAGGGTTGTTTGGGCATTACGTCACGTCAGTCAACGTCGCGCAAGGACAAATAGGTCACGGTAAACGAGCTATATTATCCACAACAACTGGCAGAAATATATTATAACTGGATCAACAATCAAACATCAGAATACAGTCACGGCCTCCTGAATGTCGCGTACCGAAGATATGATAGACAGAGTCTCTTGGAGTCTGCTGGATTAAGCCTAGTATTGATCGGGTGCCCGCCACACCCCGACCCTTGGCCTCTCTCTCTAATCAGAACATATTGCGCTCTAAATCGACGTCTCCAAGAGACGGAGTCACCTGTTGATGCTAGGGCAAACGTCCGAATCGGTGGCGTTCTCAACAAATATGTTGATAACAAATGGTTTCTTCGTGGAATAAACTCTTGGTTTCAACACCGTACATTGTCATGGTATAATTAAGTACCACGCAAAATATCGATAAGACTTGATAGACTGCTCTTATCAAGAATTCTATCGGGCTTTCCATAGGGAATCTACCAATACCAAATCAGTCAGTCCTATTAATTGTCTAAATAATTATTTCGGAAATACAAAATTTCAGAAATTACCAGTAATTATTTATAATAATAATTATCAACATGGGAATTTATACGTATAAGTTGTAAGCTATGAATAAAACACGTTTCTAGTTCGATTCACTCTTAAGTGATCCTTTCCTAGGAACTAGTTTTACAAATACCTAAAATGTGCACACAAACTGCTTGAATAGCATATGCTACCCGCACCCTTCTGTATAGTCGGAGATATAAGGGTAGGGGGAGGGAGGGAAGGGGGAGGCGGCTATACACTCTATTCAATATCTACACACATCATTCGAGTTTCGACGAATATAGGTACAAATCAAGAATGATGGGACGTTGAAAATGACGTGAAATACGAATCCTAAGAAGGAAAGTAAAGATCTATCGGTAGGGGAAGGTTTAGTCGCAAGAAACAGGCAACAGCTGGAACCAAGGTTTCAAGACGCGATCAGAGTAAAAACATCTATTAATTACGAAACGAAATTTCTCCGTGCTATTTGCGGTCGACGATCCTACGGGACACAATCCACTGACCAACCTCTCTGTGCACCGAGATAAGGCCAACGAATCCTAGGCCAGTCTAGCCCGACTAAACGCTCATCGCACATAATTAATAGGCCTACACGAGAGATGGCTTCTCCACATTCAATAAGTTGACATGCAAATCAGGTGGAAAAACGTGTTTTCTATTCAAGGATCGCGTCTACTCTTATATAACGAACCAACAAATACCAGACTATCAAAATGCGCGAAAAAAAATTACAATTATGTAGATATAAGTTGTAGGCATAGACAACATGGTACGCGACGAGTCGCCCCCAGCAATATGCTGTCACTCCAGTGCGTTAGAACACGTATTCAACAATAATGCTCGAAGCCTAGAACTAATGATGAATTAACAACAATATAAATTAACAAAATGGTTTGTTTTTTCTTACCAGGCTTTGACTCGGATCAACAGTTCCCCCTCGCCCAGAGTTGGTTCCGGCTTTTTCAACACTTTGACAGATTTCAAGCCACCAAAGCCTGTCAAAACGACGGCTCTCATTTCTTTGGGCGGTTGTTCTGGAGTTTTATCTTCCTGCGTTTCTTCTGCTGGGACATCTTGTTTCTCTTCGGACGATTCCTTCTCTTCTACCGGCTTGGCTTCTTGGTCGGACATCGTGAAATGCACTTGTGGAGAGCTATAGCTGCGCGCAAACAAGTCACTCGGAGTTGTGTCGGGAGACTAACCGTCGAGAAACTTTTCGTCTCGCCTCGCCTCTTTTCTACAGGTGCCTCACAACCACCGTCTACTACGCACGCGACATCCCTCCCCTATATCACTACGCGCATTACTCATAATATAGTTCCTGATTATTATATGCTATGAATCATCACTCGCGATGTTCCGCAAAATTTAAATCGCTTACCCCTACACTGGCATTGAAAATCGATACCAACTATACCGTGTTATTTTTATATTGCATTAATAAAGGCCGAGTAATATTATCATTAAAATTATTTTCCATCATTATTATTATTAAAATTATTTTGTATCATTATTATTAAAAATGTAATTGCTGACAAACCGAGAATTATTATTGCGTACACCAAATAATCATTTTATTAAGTGTCGATTGCGTGGGGATGTCATAGATTTAGTATGTTGAAGCTATATAGGCTCGGCTATGAAAGATTCAATTCTAGTTTGCGTAAAATCATTTCCACCGAAAATAGTTTTTAATATCATTTTATTTCTTTTCAATTACAAATTTAGTTTCTTATATCTATGTGTTATTATTTTGTGTCATATGGCAACCCAATTCTTTATGGAGTCGGAGTCTCATTTTCATTACGGTGATGAAGACATAAAAAATATAGAAGAAAACGAAATTGTAGGCGAAAAAATGCGTGTACAATATTATTATAAATCGTGATAAATCAAATTATAACGGAGAATTATATTTTTTCCCTATAATTTGACAGACAATGTTTCGTTCACCATATTTTATTTCCATCAATGATACGAATTAAGACTGAATAACATATAATTATATTTCCTTCCAAATTCTTAGATGAAGAAAAATGAATAATTTTATGAAGAAGGATATATATTAGGCCTATTCACTGGATAGGAAAAAATCAATTACAATTTGCAACATTTAATAACAAAGTAATTTAATTACTTGATTAAATAATTTAGTACAATCGACCTGTTTCTATGGAAAACTATATGAAGGTCATTCATTTCCGACGGTATCTCTACGTGGACGACAGATCGACCAACAATACAATAATATTCTTTATTTCGGGCCGCAGGAATCGATTTGATGCAACAACAAAACGCGTCACAGAAGTATACTCACACAATCTGGTCCTGCATGTCGTTGAATATTCATGACATTTTCAAAGGTAGTTGATGACGAATATGAATATACCAATGTTTCTGTCAACTTACATTTTGTATATATACAAAAATAGTAGCGCTTACAATTCGTCACACTTACCAAAGTATATTGCAAGTGATATAATTATATATTTTCTGAAATACAACAGAAACCTAGTGTATACAAAAAAAATACCTTCATAATTAATTCATAATTGTAATTGTAATGACCGGCACAGTAGCTGAGTGGTTAACGCACTTGCTTCATGTGACCCGGGAGGTAGTGGACATATCGGACCCGGTTCGATCCCCGCTACCGTCCATCTTTACAGGGGTTTATTCGTGGTTTCACTCCTGTGTTCTAGGCTAATGCTGGGATGGTTCCCACAATATGGGCCACTACCGCTTCCCTCCCACTATCCTTCCCATTACCCATAAAACCTTCATCTCATCATCCCATCATCTCATTAATCATTCATCCGACGCCAATAGATCTCAGTCATCATTACAATGCGTCGTTGAAACCCAATATAAATATTGTAATGAAATTATTATATAACATGATTATATTCATATTGCATATTATATTAGTATTCGTATGTCTACGAGCCAGTTGAAATGGAACATCTGATGCACTAGACTCGCTGGATAGCGAATTAAATGACAGCCATTTGCTTTCATAGGGCTGCCATATGCAGGGGACGGAACTGTAGGCCTACTGATACTAAAAAAAATCGTGATTTTTGTATACATCTTTTATTATCGCTCCGCACTCAACATCTGTGCTCAATAATACCCCAAACCAGAAAACATAGTTTTTGAAAACACTTGGTAGTTGGTGGCACATTTCTTTTATATAAATATCCTGAAATATTTTTTTAAAAAAGCTCATTAGAATAGATCAAAATAAATACATATGGACATTTGCTGAGGGTCACGGTCACCTACATGACAGTGCCACGATTACAGAGCTTTCAAAATTATAAGGAAAACTAATGAGATAAAAATGCGCGCAGAAAGCGAATGCTCGCAGCATTTATGCTGGGAAGTTGGAATATTTTCAACTGTATTTATAATAGTATAAACAAAAACACCATCAGATTTGTCAAGTTTTTAATTAAAATATTGAGTTTCATAGCCATATTAAATATCATTGATAATCATGATTAGTATTGGCCTGAATATGTGTTTCTCGTTTGTGTTGCCATGACAGCGAGTTCAGCGCACTCCGCCAGGTGATTACTTCATGGACATGTTGTTTGTTTACACTTCTGTCTGCATGGCGGTGGGATTGTTTGTGTCAAGGTCATTTATCTCACTGCATACAGGTACAAGTCAACATCGTCATGCCGGAGGGGTCAGGGGGGTCAGGGGGGCAGGGGGGTCGCCTGACCCCTACAACAATCATGTGATGGGCCTTGCTAATACTATACTGACCCCTCAATATTCAACTGATGATTCAAATTGATATTATTTAACTGGGCAAACGCACCATATGCGTTGTAAGATGAGTGAGATATCTGAATATAAGGTTATAATCAGAGTCGTTGAAGTAGTTCTACCTTTGCTACTTTAACAACTCTGGTATTCCACACACCTTGACGCATATAAAATATTACTTCATTGTTGAGCAAATATCGAATCTAGAAAGCAGTGAATCTCAGCAGGCCCGGACTTAAGAATCCAGCGCCCCTAGGCTGAACCTAGTTTAGCGCCCCTATACTTACTTTCAAAATGTGTGTAAGACTAGTGTGAAAAATAAAAAATGAACGAATAAAATTTAATTAAGGAAATATTTCGGTCAATGTGAAAATCACGTGGCACGACAACGTATTTCCGCTCGTTACTCGACATTACCAATGATGACTTTCTAAGTAATGGAATATTTATACGACAGGGAGCGACTTACCCGGGGTGAAGTCCTAGAAAGAAGTACCAGGGCATATTTCAGCAATATCTCAGTCAATCCAATAGCCCCGCAGGGAATTTTTTGAAATATCATTTTTTTAGATCATATTCTGTAAGTTATGTAAGTTATGAGTAGATATCAGCCAATGTTGTTGTAATGTTAATGAGAATATGAATGGGAATAATAATGAAAATAAGTTCGTGATACTTATGGTTTCATTTTTAACTACATGATATAACTTCGTGTTGCATTTTTGATGCGATTTCATTCCATTTGAAAAAAAAAATATGGAAGCCCTGAAGAACCCAAGCGCCCCCTGAGCTCTTGCGCCCCTAGGCTTCAGCCTTGCCAGCCTGTGCGTAAATCCGGGCCTGAATCTCAGCAAAGTTTCTGCTATTTTCGGGGTGTTCGCACGTAACAAACGACAAACAATCGTTACTATAGCAACACAGCGAACTGGTGGACTACCAAACATTCTGATTGGTCAATTCCAACTGGTGCACATTGTTGTCTGTCTCTTGCAACAATGAGTGACGTCACTTGGCAGAAGCCTATAGGCTTCTAGCTGTCACGTAACAAACGACAAACAATCGTTACCATAGCAACACAGCGAACTGGTGGACTACCAAATATTCTGATTGGTCAATTCCAACTGGTGGACATTGTTGTCTGTCTCTTGCAACAATGGGTGACGTCACTTGACAGAAGCCTATAGGCTTCTAGCTGTCACGTAACAAATGACCAACAATCGTTACCATAGCAACACAGGCAACTGGTGGACTACCAAACATTTTGGTCAATTCCAACTGGTGGACATTGTTGTCTGTCTCATTCAACAATGGGTGACGTCACTTGGCAGAAGCCTATTTGTTGAATAAAAACCGTTTATTATATAATTTTTTTCAAAACGGCTGATCCGAATTGACCACTAGTGATAGGCGTGGCTTATCGGTAGGCCACCAAGATCTATACTTCATGTGGGCATTTAGAGATACTCTGATAGGCTATGTCAATTTACCCACATAACAAACAGCCCATTTGACTGGATGTTTTGTTGTGTGACATTTGTGGGCGGGTCAATCACTAGTCGTCAATTGTATACAAAATGGTAATAATGTGTATCATTCATGTGTAGTACACATTAAGAGAAATTTCATTTTTTTGAAATGAAATGAAGTGAAATTGAAATTTCAGAATTTATTTATCTAATTTTCTTGTCCAGCCCAATCTTATGGGGTTTTTAGAAACTTTGAGATGGTATTTTTCCAAACTGATGATCAGTCAGACCGTGCGACCTGTGCAGTGTGCAGTGCTTATACAAACACATGAAAAAACAAACAAAGCTCCATAAGAGAAGGGTGGAAGTCTTCGCATTCGCTCATCATCTAATCAGTAAATATATTTTGAAAAATCGTATATTTTCATATAATAGGCATATTCACGATATGTATTCACTATAGTATATTCACGATTTGAAATACCAACTAAGGCATATAGAGAGCATCAAAAACAATGTTCTGTATTGCCACAGTTTTCTTCTAATGTACAATATAATAGTCTTTGTAAGATTTTTGCAATATGACTACAAGAAAACGCGTCATATGTTTCCGCGTTGATGAGCTAGAACATATCAACTTATATCTTTGTCTATATGTCCATATATATATATATATATATATATATATATATATATATATATATATATATATATATAGGCCTATATATATATATATATATATATATATATATATATATATATATATATATATATATATATATATATATCCACTCATCTATATTTTGTTGTGCTGGGAAATTATCAGAATTAACTTGACCAGGTATAAAACTAGCTCGAGGTGCACATTGTATAAGCATGGAACAGAGTGCGAGGGTAAAGCGTCAAGAATTGAAAATTGAAATTTCTGATATTGCCAATTTGTTCTAACCAATATACAAATTACCCAATTATTATATAAATGAAAAATCTGAAAATTAAAACTGAAACTAAATCCTGATCTATCGGTAACCAAAACTATAACAGAAAGGAGAGTTAAACTATTTTTTTCAATTTTTATATTTTTTTATATTCATTTATCCATTTTTCATGCAACAATGTAAGAATCGATGCGCCTTGAAACCTTAATATTCATTCATGCAACAATGGAATAAGTATTTTCGCCGTTTTGTGGAGCGCCTTTGATTTCAAACGTTCTAGTTTATGGAAGCGTTGGTGGGGGGGGGGGGGTAGGGGGGGGGTTGCGTGGGGAAACCAAATACCTCATTGGGGAAACCTCTGATCGCGCGCGACATTCAACGCTCGCATGACGCAAGCGCACGACCAGTCTGATGCGACAATGACTGGTCTCGATCTTGATTTTCTTATTTTATTTGTACCTGGTTGGTAAATTTGTAGATTGACGTACCACGCCGATTTGGGGGGAGGGGATCAACTCCCAAGTTTTTCCTTTCAATTTTTTAAAAGTATATAAGCGTATAAGGTGTACTTTCTCAAAGTGTATAAGCTCCGGCGGTATACGGTATACGGTACGCGTGCCGGCGGTATACGCGATGTTGGGACGCCAACCTAACCCAATAACCTAACCTACTAGCCACCTTTAGCATCAACTTTAAGTGAGTAGAAAATATATTAAAACAAACAAAATACAAAATGTCCAAACTACACACACTATAGATAAACAAGTTACAAGATCTATCAGAAAACACCAAAAACGCGAACATCAAACAAAAATTGGCCATGGTACTTTAATCTACAAAATTACCATCTGGGTAAACGACGCACTATACTATTGACTATAAGATCTATTGGCGTCGGTGAATGATATATGAGATGATGGGATGATGTGATGAAAGGTTATCTAATAGGTGTTTTTGGCTAGTGGGAAGGAGTCGGTCGTAGTCTGTTGTTAGGGATCCACCCATCGCTAATCAAGCGACTAAATTGTTTCTGTTACTAGTCGGTCGCGGAGGAATTTTGATTAAAATTGGGGAGGGAAAGGGGGGGGGGATAATTGTAAATGAAAATGTAGGCTGATATAGGCCTATAGCAAGTGTTGGATAAGTTTCTCAAATAAAGTAACTAGTTTCAATTCCCGTTACTCGATCCCTAAAGAAACTATAGTTACAATTACAGTTCCACAGAAAAAAAAGGAACTCCAAAGTTCCCCCAATCAAATAAGTCCCTTCATAAAATTCCTTTGAAAGTTACCGAAGCAGAGTTTTTCGTTTGAATTTCACGGGTTTTAAAATGTTACTAAGCAAAAGATTTCTACGTGCCCCCCCCCCCCCCTCCCCTCCCCTCCACTAATGTCAAAACAATAATTAGTCACAATCGATTCGATAATTATTGATGAAACACCGCCACAACAATATTTAAAAGAATAATAATTAGATGATCACTAGCAGGGTCGAGATGAAACCTGATGTGAGATGGGCCTCTTGTGTTTACAGTTTACACAAGTCTTGAAAATAAGCTCATTTTCTTTGGCAGTTGTTGATGTCACCAGATGGTGATGGTTTTCTTGGAATGCATTAGCTGGGTACGCAGTGACATTCTCCTCAAACCCCTCAACACTGACAACCCCTCAACTAATTCAGCCATCAGACTACAGCAGCATTACTCACGATAAGATTATAATGATAAGAAGCAGACAGGGAAATACCGTGAAATACGTCTGGGAATAATAAGATATAAGATGGATGGCACGATGCTATTGCTTATTTTTTTGTATTTGGTTCTAACGACACACTATACTGATGGCTACGATCTATTGGCGTCGGTGGATGATGACTGAGATGATGGGATGATGAGATGAAAGGTTATTGTATCAGGTGTTTTGGATGGTGGGAAGAAGTCGGTCGTGTCCTGTTGTTAAGGAACCATCCCAGTATCAACCTGAACGACAGAGGGAAACTACGAAAACTCCCTGTCAGGATGGTCGACCATGGCGGGAATCGAACCTTGGTCTCCCGAATGACGGTTCAGTGTGTTACCACTCGACCACGCGTTTCGGTAATGATGCTATTGCTATCATACAAACAGACTAATATTATAATATAGGAATCCTTTTGCCTGTTGCGTATGAATGGTTCAAAAGGAACCATGAAAAGAACGTAAATTTCGTTCCTAATTACCGATTGAGGATGAAATAGGGTTGAAGCTATTCCGTCAGAAGGTTAGGGAGGCGATAGGATAGGATTGATAGGGAACTTGCCACCGCGCATTTATGTGCAACTGCAAGAGTTAATAATAATAATAATAATAATAATAATCTACATAAAAGTTCCTGCTTAATAATAGGAACGCGTTCCCATCAGAGTTCCCAAAAAGTAACCGGACTTAGTAACGCGTTTCTTTCGTTAAAAGTTCCTACCCAACTCTGTCAGCTTCTGTCAAGCCAGCTTCTGTCAAGTGACGTCACCCATTGTTGCAAGAGACAGACAACAATGCCCACCAGTTGGAATTGACCAATCAGAATGTCTGGTAGTCCACCAGTTCGCTGTATTGGTATGGTAACGATTGTTTGTCATTTGTTACGTGACAGAAGCCTATAATCCTACTGGGTCTGGGTAGATAGAGCCCCAGTCACAATGCCCACCAGTTGGAATTGACCAATCAGAATGTCTGGTAGTCCACCAGTTCGCTGTATTGGTATGGTAACGACTGTTTGTCATTTGTTACATGACAGCTACAAGCCTATAACTTGGGTTTCTCGTACATTCTACTGGGTCTGGGCAGACAGCAGTCACAGGAAGTGGAAAATGTCAATTCCTTCGACCATCGTAAAAGCATATGTAACGTTGACCTTACAGTGATGTACTTCATCAAATCCTTGTGGATTCTGCCGCAAGAAAGTGTCGAACCACGATAGCGTGTGTGAGGGGAGGTGGGGTGTCAGATGCATTAGAAGTGGACCCTATCCACCTCCTCTTTCTACGCGCCTGTTTCTATTGTTATCATTTCGGCGATTTCTAAATTTCTGAATGATTTTTAGTATTACCGGTATGCAATTTATGAAATTATTCACGTATTACCTCTTTGCCAATTACAGACAATACGATATGGTAATGTATGTATGTCAAAATACTTTTAGTTATTCAACAACGATAGTCATTATTCATAGATACGCAATATATTGGATTCAGTTATATTTGTGCGAATACGTACATAAAACTGATGACAATGAAAATTTAAAAAACATAGGATACATAGAATCTAGATAGAATGTAGATCTACGAGTGAAGTCTTAGTATCCAAAGAGGTCGTATAGCCAAAAATATTAGTATATTTGGTCGTAGCTTACATTTGAATAATAAGTGAAGTCGCGTCTATTTTATGTTCCTATGGAAACGTGAAGATGGCGTGCGCGTCTTTCAGACCACGGATTCAAATTATGTAGTTTTATGGTTCTGTGTGCAAAATTATTTCGGCTCTTGCTAGATTTAGTGCCATGAGAGTTATTTTTGTAAATACAATAAAATATGATGGGTGTTCGAACATTTATATACTATTTTACTGCTAGTATGGTCGTGCTATCTTGTTTATTCGTTCAACATGTATTCGAGTACAATCACAAAACGGTTTTGAGGTTATTGTATTCATTCTGTGGAAGACAATCTTTTGCATCAAGTCCAATAGTGTCTTCAATTTGGTGCCAACCCGATACTGATGGTCATAAATTGTGTTCTTTCAAGAATCTGTGCTATGCACCCCAAGAGAGACAGTTTGTTTTCATTTTGTCACACAACTCAGTCCTGTCTGGAATTAAAATAAAAAATGACTTGCAAACTTTGGAGCTGTCGTCGATATCAAATCACAATCAGTTTATAATGAAATTAATAATGGTTTCACCAGGGGATAAAATATTTACTAGAAAAATCATCAATAAGACATCTGCTTTCATTATGTGGCGATTTAAGCAAGATAATATTATGCATGTTATACATGACGATCTACTACCACTCTATGTTACGTATACGAACATATGTGTAGGCGATGTAGATAATTGCATTTCCAAGTACCGTTTAGCATTCATTGATGGTGGGAATAACAGTGGTTCTCTGCAAGAATGGTACAGAATATTTTCTAGGTCAGATCCTCTTCTTTTAAATCAAGTACCCGAAGATAGTCTCATCTGTTTTGACGAAGCAAGAACAGGATTATTTAGAACAAGTCTGTGGTTTCAATATGGATTTGGTAAAGTACAGGGACCAATAAATAATACCGAACTAAATGGGAGTGTTACAAAACAATTCTCCAATTTTATTACCAAGAAATTCAAAATAACTCAATATGAAATTGAAGACAATTGTACATCAGCTGTTCTGATTAGCAGGAACATTACGAGAAAAATATTGAACACAGATTTTGTGTTAAAATCTTTAAATGATAGTTTCCACAGTATATTTCCCACTAGTCCAAAGTTGAAAACTCACGTTATTGACTTCTCCGTCAACAATACTAAAACCGTATTATTAACGCTATTAAAATCAAAAATCCTTATTGGTATGCATGGTGCAGAGTTGATTCTAAGTATATTCCTTCCATTTGGTGGTGTGTGTATAGAGTTGTTTCCTTTCGGCATTGATCCGTCCCATGTTTCTCATTTAAAAGCGCTTTCCAACATTCGTGGTACCGGGATTATTTACGCGTCTTGGGAAAACATGAATGAAACACAAACAATTTCCCATCCTGACGCTCCACCGTTACTAGGAGGCATCCGACACTTGTCCAAAATGGACCAAGTCAATGTGGAGGGATTAGTACCAGTACCTGCGGTAGCATGTTGTCACCATCCAGCTTACCTCTACAGAATGTTCCAAGATACCTATGTTGGAGAAGACTTTATTCCGAAACTGCGACATGTTTTAAAATCTCAGGGTGAGCGTTTTCAAGAGCTTACTGAATCTCACAAACAGCATATTACATCAAGATGGTGGTTTCCTTCATCGGTTAATAATATTACGTGTGATTATAGTTCATCGATACTGACCCTACGGTGGAACCCCTCGTTAAATCTCTACGGAGTGTTTGTAATCTACGAAATAACTGTCTCTGTTGATAACTACCACATGGACTTTGTAACAGAAGACACACAAATCACAATAAATCCCATGTCATTAATAACTACAGAGAAAAAAGTTATCAATATTTGGATCAGGTCTGTAGTACCATCGACTAGAGAAGAAAGCGTGGATTCTTATATGGAATGCACCCACTTATGACCATGAATGGGAGAATAATATGTGAATTATAAGTGAGTTAGCTTCTGTTAACTGATGACTAGGACTGCAATTATGTGGAATAATCGAAATCCTCCAACATTTGCATCAGTCGGGCATTGTTAAAACCCGATGTAATACGACGGATCATCTCTTTCTTACCCAACAGACTGACCTATTATAAAATTGTGGGCACGGCCTATAAGTATAGGTCTTGTATCGGGCTATCTCCGTGCGCAGACAGTGCTGCTAGTTCCACCAAAATCCATGTGGAAGGCTAGGTGTTAAGAGGCCAGTCACGTGGTCCAGTTGATGTTTGACAGCTGACGTCTTGCCGCCAACAATGACGTACATTTGGTGCGCGCATGCGTAGAGCGTGGCCTCCCGGCCTCTACACCTGGCGTTCCGTATGGATTTTGGTGAAACTAGCAGCACTGTTGGTATCAGCCGAAATAGTTTTGATACAATACTTGTGTAATAGACCGTGATTGTGGGTAAGAAATATTAATAGGAAAATGTATTCAATAATTGTATGAATTGGGTGAAAGGGAAAGAAAGAACAGCAGCTTACCGAGATTTATGAGTAGAGAAAGGCCTACTCATAGTGGAGAACACATTATAGAGATGAAAGTTACACGAGGTTTCGACGTTTCGGCTATCGCCTTGGTCACAATAGAGTATTAAATAATTGATTAGGGATACCCAGGTAGGCTTATAAGAGACATACGGGATAAGTTGGCCGTATTAGTAAGATGGCGACCGGTTGAATACATACCGGTATTAAAGGTGAAGTTGATACGTATTATGTATCAACTAATAATAATTGTCAGGGATTTGATTGCAACATTATATTTAAAGAATCAACCAGTTGGTTTTATGAATCAGTCAATGGATGCTAATTAGGGTAATTTTGTGTTACACGGTACCAAATTCAGATTCTATGATTTGTGGGTAATGTCGGTGTTTTCTTGTAGTTTGAGGTTTGAAGTGTTTTTTGGAGTAACCTTAAGTTTATAATTGTTATGTTTTGTGTGTTTGCGACTTGGTTTAATGTGGCGATTTTCTGATATCACATATACTCCGCCATGTTTTTTGCTATGCTGTCACATCTGGGATGACGTATCAAGTAGTTTAGGTCAGGTTGGTGTACTTACCCAAAGTATACCGCCAGCAGGCGTAACGGAGCTTATATACTCTGTTTTTAATGTTTTGGTGGTAATTTGTGTTGCCAGGTGTGGTTTTTGACAAAGTTTGATGTTTATTTATTCAAAAACACAATCTTCAGGAAATTTTTTTCAAAATTAGGGATGGTACTGAGTAACACAAATTTACCCTAATTTTTTTTAAAGTTATCAATAATGTATAGTTAGATTTAAATGAACTTAATGAAAGCATTTTTTTCTGAACACAATAGGCCTACATCTTCAATCCAATAATGTGACCTTTCCAAATGTTCGATTTGTTAACCATCTTCAACGGAATAGTAAGGTCATTTAAAAGTTCATGGTTTCCCATTATAATCCTTGAATTAGTGAAGAAATTAGTGGGGTCATTACTCGGCCATTGGCCTAAGCACTACCAGTATTCAAAATAATCATTTTACAGGCCCACGTTTATGAAAGATTAAAAACACAATATTATTCTATTATGGTATCTGATTAGCCTACACATTGTTGTGAAGGTTCTAGGCTTACAATGAGTCGAAATGTGCCAATTAACTTGGGAAAGGCCCCAATACATGTAACCAATATATATTGTATAAACATTTGTATCAATTAGCTGTAGCATGCTCTCATATTATTCTCTCTATAACATTATATCTCATATGGTCACTATAACACCGAACCTTGCCATCTTCTTTTAAATGCCAACTATGTATGTAACTATGTATACCTAATACCCTGTTCACACCGAAAAGTTAATCTCGATCAAGCTAATTGAGATTAAATGTACGCATGGAATTGTGGGTAAAAAACTAATGACGTTAACGCGCTAACATGATTTGCTGAACGAGATTAAGACACTGCACGGTAATCGAGATTAAGTCGTTGATCGTGATCAACATTTTCGGTGTGAACGGGGTATAATTGTGTTGTGTTTTGAAAGAAATAAAGACTTATTATTATTATTATATCATGTTCAGATGTTTGTCTTTGAAAGTTGAAATACGAGGAAGGTCAGGAAAAGGTCGATTCACAAAGTTCAGGTGTTTTAGTTTTGGTTAGTCGCAGTTCTAACACGCTTGGAATCATCTCGGTTGACAGTCGACTCGTAACAGCTCTGACGTTCTCGCAACCATCCTGCCAGAGAACTCAAACTTTCCGACGCATCTGATTGGTCGTCTCCAGTATACATTGTATGCGTCACTGGTCCGATTCAAAATAGGATAAAATGAAATCACAGGATGAGCGAGACCAAAAATTGAATTGAATCAAGTTGACATCTAGTGTAACCAAGACTACGACTACGACTAAACCAGTCATTCACACCATTGTGAAACGGCCTGAAGGTAACCTTTAAGAAATGTGACAAAATAAAATGAACTCATATTGTGTAACTATAAATTTTATAGTAATTAGTATCAATTAATACAACAAATCAAAATTTACAAGCTATTTTCACAATGATTTTGTAAATATTTCAAAAAATCCATTTTGAATAAAAATTAAAATAAAACATTAAAATGATTTGCATTTTTTTTTTGGTACTGCTTTTTTCCATTCTTGCCATCAATCAATAAGCTACTAAATAGTGTAAATACATAAAACTTTATATCTCTATAACCTACAATATATTCAGACATTTCAACACACATGTCTTGATGCTACGCTACTTATACACGTGGGCTCAAATCATTGTATATACACACGGAACACTCGGCAGTAAAATCTTCATAACGTGCACCGAAGTGAATAAATTAATTTAAAAGTAATTTCACATCAGATAGCTTGTACATTATAATAATGATACAAGAATTATAATTACAATCGTGAATACCAAGGTTTTTTTATTTACATTTAAAACAATAGAAGCCACAGGCCTACATCTTCATAACTTCGTCCTTGCCAATGGCTTGATTAGGCAGATTTCTCCTGATTTGTCCAGCATTTAAAACTGGGAAAACTTGTAGGCCTATTATTGCAGGAATCATTTCGTACCCACACAAAGGCCAATAGAATAAAGTTTATTGACGTAACCTAATAAAGTATCATAATTATGTACGGGCCATACATAATATGACATAATATTGTCAATACATGTTAAGGCATTATTATAATAAGAAATAACATAATTGAAGCTGTGTCAGCGGGATTTATATAAAATCGTGACTAAATTTGAACCTTTCCAGTTCACATGTTTCCAAGTTAAATTCATTTTTCATTCAAGTTTCACCATTTCCCACCCCGATTAATGTGAAATTAAAATAAATGCCTACACATTGTCAAAACACAACAATAGAACATTCTACAGTCACTGCTTATAAATTTCAATGAGGTGACAGTTAACTGTTTTTGGGCAAGTGATTAGGCATACTAGAAACTAATACCTACATTCTTCACTTCATTTGACATAACAGACTTTTAAACACACTTTGGTTGTCAATAATTAAATGACTAATAAACCAGTAAATCTGGTAGTCTGTATCTATAAACCCATCAACTTGACTTTGAAAAACTAGCAACTTTTCTATATTAAAGATGTGTGAAAGTAATGGAAAGTCACGGACAAATCATGGCAACTGTTTACCAGTAATTCGAGCCAGTGTACCCAGCACAGCTCTACGGCGAGCCATCTCGTGCCACGCTCCATCGTGACGAGGGTAGGTACCTAGCTTCGCGGTAATACCAGTCTTAATTGTGATGGGCAGTGCTGCCATGCCACAAAGTGTGCAAAAAGAAATTCATCATCCAGCTTGCTAATCTAAGTTGGGTCAACTGACATTCCAAACTGTTGAACCATCCAAATGAAATTTCTTACGCATAGCGTTACGCCTTTAACCTACAATTTGAAAGTTTTTACCAGATTACCACTTTTCTTGCTATGTAGGCCTATCAAGATTTATATATGTCAACTGATCACCCACATGTCATACTCAATAATAATTTATATTGTTACAAGAAATTAATATTTGATCAAAATACTTGATAAAAAGTAGAAACCTATATATTGTTTTGTACAGTAAATTCATAAGATAAATAAATATTAACACCTTCATCAACTTGTAACTTTAAATTGACTTGAAAAAAAAAAACTACCCCCTTGTGTCGTTACTGGTTTATTCGAAATGCAGTCAGTACTGTTAGTATTGTTACATTGAACAATGAAAATTAAATAAAAAAATAATCAAGAAAACAATTGATCCGATCCAAGACATTATTATTTGAATTGGAAGACTTTTTAATGTGTCTATACTCTACATTATTGAGATCAGCACAGAACATTAAAAATCTTTAATTTAATACGAGAGTTGATTCTACTACGCTAGCCTATATTATAAATTAAGATGAAAATCAAAATACACGTACAACTATACCACACAACCTCGATATAAGCAATGAAAGCAAGAAAATGTTGAGGCTGCCCAGAACGTTTCTCAACGACAGACCTACGGGATTAGGCCACGCCTCTCGTCACCGGATCACACGGCTTACTCGAGCACAGGCCAACGACCTGCTTCGTCTCGCGTAACACGCTCAACAGAAGACGTTCACTTCGGACGACGATACGAGACGGCCGGCGCACTTCAGTTGTGCACTTGTCCCAAACGGTCTCCCATGATGTCTTGAAGCTTCTTGGCGACGACCTTGACGGGCGGCGCGTCGACGTCTAGAGCGTCGTCAACGAGCAACCGTTTGCCGACTTTACGCTCGACCTGAATCATGTTGTTGATGGCGCGTAGATCCTGCGAGAAGAGGCGTAACTGTTAGTACGTTCAACACTCTCTGGGTCAGTAGAGTAAACCCTCGGTAAAACCAAATGCAAGGGACACAGATTTTTTTTTCGATTCATAAAAATTCAGATTAACAATAAACCTTCTTTTCCACAAAAATCGTCACACTTCCCGGTTGAAATTGACTAAATTTCGTATTGCGCGCGAGAGCACGTGTGTAGCCTACTTGGCTAGCGGACAATGCACGATCGTTATATAGCGCGCTTCCATCGGCGCTCGGCCGAACGTTTTCGTTTCGAGCTCATCGTAGTCGTGACGACCGTCAAGGTCAGAACACAAGCGCACATCACGCAGTGAACAGCTCACGCGGCAAATAAAAAAGGTGGAACTTGGAGAATCATGCCTTTTCATGACAAAACATGAAAAAACGTGTTTTTCGTGGCATATTTTGCAGTTTCAAGTTGATTCTGGTGTTATGAGCGAGTTCAGGCACATCTTGCGTATTTTGCGACTTGGAAATTATATTAGGCCCATCGATTGAGACTTTATTGAAACAAGCTTATGTTTACGTTTCACCATCATAAAAAGGAACGGTGCCGTATTGTTGAGATTTACAACATTGTAAAATCATCAAGAGTTCAAATTAGTACAGGCCTATATCATTTCTTTATCCCTCCTAGACACTTGTAGATTGTATATACAGTAGAACCTCTGTTATAAGTTTCTCGTTCATTATTTATCCATCCTGACGTGGTTTTTCGTGGTTTCCCACAGTCCTCGAAGCAAATGCTTGGATGAAGTACTAATTGGCCACGACCATTAATTAGTAGAGCGATAGGCCTAATTATAACATTATAGGCCTATCACTAATTTAATTTGTGCTCTTTGTATAATGATCAATTTTACATCTGCTGTCAAGGGAAAGAAGTAATTAATCATTGCCCAAGAGACTTAGTTCAAAGTGGAAGATATCAACATTCGTGTGTTTATACTGAAAGACTTTTATCTACTGCGAAAAATTATGGTCACAGACAGCGCAGTCCTGGTGTTGAAGACCATTAGTTTTAAATAATCAAAATGGGGTGGTAAGATCGCCCTAGTAATGCCCCGTCCAAACGATCCTATCTTTCATCCATAGCCTTAATTGGGGAACAATGATTTTGTATCAAGTTTCGATGTTATTAAAAAAAAAAAAAAATTATTTATACATTTATAAGTTTTATTTTTTGATCCAACCCATATGCTCCACATGTTGAATTGTTCAATTATTATTATTTTTTTTAATAACATCGAAACTTGATACAAAATCATTGTTCCCCAATTAAGGCTATGGATGAAAGATAGGATCGTTCGGACGGGGCACCACAAGGGCGATCTTACCACCCAATTTTGATTATTTAAAACTAATGATCTATAACACCAGGACTGCGCTGTATGTGACCATAATTTAAATGGTGTGTAGAGTCTTCGAATATACCCCATATTAAAATCTCTCTCTCTAATCTTACAATGCATATGCTGAGTTTCCCTAGTACAATAGTACTAAGTACTAAGTAGTAGTGTTCAATTATGAAGTTTTTTACGTTGATACTCTTTTTTTAGTCTGGTCCCCTGAAAAACGTATAGATGACGTTCCACTGTTATTTGTTTGTATACAAATTTCCCAATTTTTATTTTTATTTGTAGGCCTACTTGAAAATCAATCCGAGTCTATTCATAATCTGTATTCTTATTGACCCCTTCACAGCCGGGTTACAAGATCACTATCATACCTCCCAGGCCAAGTTCTTTCCCCTACTACATCGCACAGATACTTGTGTTTAGATGGACTTTCATAACATTTACTAGGGATAACATTGATTAAGAGGGCGCAGGCGCGCTACACGCGCTCGTTGTTCGCTCGCTTCAGACTCGAGTTTAACATGCATCGTGTGCTAGGCGCAGCCCATAGACTAGCCCGCCCAACTCATATTCTCGTAAACGCCGTTAATTCCCTTACTCACATTTTTGATATATTTCACAGTCCATATTATTTTTCGGTATTCAAAAATATATATATCTAGGTTTCCGTAAACTAGAAATTTTTTCATTTTCCATTTGAAGAATTTGAAAAATTACAAATTTGTTGTTCAAAATTCTGTAAATGCGATAACCTCCCTCTTTCAATTATCAACAGAATGCAAAAACAATCATATTGATATCTCAAAAATTACGGCCGTGAGAGTTTGCGGTGTGAAATACGAGCGCCTGCGGCCTCTTAATGGAGAATTGACCAAGAATCGATTCTGATGTAGAACAATTCTCAAACAAAAAATCGATTTTTCCCCCAATTTTTTTTTTTTTTTTTTTTGGTTCATTGCTGTACTTCTTTACGTTGCAATAAGTGCTCATTTCGTTGCCCATATTATTTTGTACTGTTGAGATTTTACTATCTGGACAAAAGCTATCCCTTCGGTTACGCCTGACAGCCGAACGTTGACGGAAATACCCAAATGGTACAGTACAGTTCAAAGAAGTCTCTAGCAGCTATTTTTCACGTCAACGCCTTGGGAAGGTTGAAAAAAAAAAGTTTCAAATTTCACTACTTTTTTGAGAATGAACTTTTTTTTTAAAATTTAAATTTTTCAAATTTTAATCGATTCTGGAGCATGGAGAGTCGATTCCCGATTTTGAGAATCGATGTCATCCCTAACATTAACGTATAGCAGAAACAAATGGTTGTATTGCGATTATACATTGTTGTGCTTGATATGTGAAACAAGAAATTTGCCGATATTGCTTTTATTTAGCGTTCAGAGGCGTGTCAATTTGACACATTCAGACTAGAACAATGTTTGAACAAACAGCTGACTGTATTTCATCATTTTCCAATACAATAATAGCGTATTCTATTGGCCGAAAACAAATTGAACTAATTGCTCAATCCATCTCCCAGATGTTAGTAGCAGTAGGGATAACTTCGGTTGACCGAAAACCGGTTCGGAATCGGTTCCAGGTTCAATCGGTTCTGAAATAGAGAATCGATTCTTTCTGTGATTATTTTTTCAATTATTCATCACGTTGATTGAGACATTATGTATTATTGATGAATGTTTTTCGAGTGTGTTGTCGCAATATGAATTGTATAGATATAATATACTAGTTCACGCGTTCATTACATATTTGTCTTCTCTTCTCCATGCGCAGTCAAATCCAAAATGTGTCCTACTACTGCTTTGCTTTGTTTGTGATAGGCTGAAAGATAACCGAATAATATGATGACCCCTAAAAATAAGGAATAAACTCGCGCCTATATGAGAGAGCGTCTAGATGAAATTTTTCTCTTTTTTTCGTCTAAAAAATTGTGGAGAATCAGTTATGATTTTTTGGAACCGAAGTTATCCCTAGTAGGTCCCATGTCAATATGACGTTATTTAGTCAAGATATAAAATGAAACGTTTGGAATGTGTGAGGACGCGTGTTTGCGCCAGCGGCCGGCCGTTGATTGACTGTAACACCTCGCTTACATTACTACCATCCTACTACAGTAGAGTTACTAGAGCAAACGGGTAGTAACTAATATTGCGTTCACACGGACAAAATATAGGTCCTTGGTTACTAGACGAGAGTAATGCGCAGCTGAACCCAGCTGTTGGTGGGGTCGTTAAGCAGCATATATGTAGGCCCATACATGTACGTATATAAAAGTCTATATAGCCTATAAGTCTATAGCATGTAGCCTGTAAGTCTATAAATGAAGTATAGCCTATATAGCTTATAGGCTATATAATCTGGCACTAGGCACACTGTCCCACTCCTCATATGGTGTCCCATTTCTCCCCATCCCTAGGAGACACGGGACACTTGGCAGACATGTTTTATATAATGTATATCAATTAAACCATGTGGTTGATAGCTACTTTATCAATTCAGAATGAGGAGTAAAGCTTGAATTAGCCAATGAACAAAACAGAATAACACGCATTTTTGCATAGTTCCAGTTCAAGCAAATTTACTTGCTCGCTCGAACTCGCTCGAAAAAAAAACTGCTTGAACATCTATTTTCAAAGTGTGTGCTCGCTCGAAATTGTCTTGAAATTGAAGCAGAAACCTCTCTGCTCGCTCGAACTAATGAAACGCCTGCTCGCACAGCTCTAAATACAATATCATCATTTGTTGGCATGTGAACAACCAAGATGCATCAAGGGTTGCGTTTGCCCGTTGGAGATGGTGCCCTCACTTCCTATCCCTCCCATGTTAAAAATATATTCACGGTCCACGTTTTAAAGTACTATTGACCGTGCGTAGATAAGTGGTGATAGAAGGAACCAACGTTACGTTCAGGGCCGGCTCGCTGTCATCAAGTTTGCCAGCCCATCAGCCGTTTCTACGAAAAAACACCAGATAGAGCAGCGATCCATATTACACAGAAAAGTCCTCACGGTATGGTACGTGTTTTCAAGCCAAGTGAAGGGACCATCTCCCGTCCGCAAATAAACGCAACCCTCGATGCATCTTGTGAACAACAAACTACTAGTGGACGAGTTACCTTGGCCGGACTGCGGCTGAAGCAGTAGCTGAGCTGCTGCGACGGACTAGGTGAGCAACGCTTGGTCTCCAGCGCCCGGATGAACACCGGGTGGTTCTCCGACACTCGGCGTCCTCGCGGCGACACGGGCTGATTCTTGCCGAGTGGCAGCGGAGACAGGGTCAGGTTCTCATTCTGAAACACACATACATTATTACACGCACGAAAAAACTGGGTTCAACGACACACTGTACAGCGATCATTGGCCTCGGTGAATGATATATGAGATGGTGGGACGATGAGATGAAAGGTTATGTTATTATATGTTTTTGGATGGTGGGCAGGAGTCGGTGATGGCCTGTTGTAAAGGAACCATCTCAGTATCAACCTGAACGACAGAGGGAAACCACGATGCACCCCTGTCAGGATGGTCGACCATGGCGGGAATCGAACCTCGGGCTCCTGAATGACGGTTCAGTGTATTAGCCACTCGGCCACTCGTCTCAGTAAGAAGACTCATCGTCAACGTGAGCTGCCTGGAGAAGTTGAAACAATGGAACCTCTTTAGTATGTTTTTAATGTTTGAGAATACGTCCAAATTTCAATTGTACTTATAATTCACCATTTTAACCCACAGTTGAGCCTTTTTTGAAGGGCTTTCTGGATCCATGTTTTTTTGCTGTAATTGTGTTTTTATTTCTGTATCAGTGTATGTGACCAGTAAAAAAAAAAAAAAGGTGACAAGACTAGCCTGTTTTCATGGCTCGCAACAGGCGGCAGTTGTTTTTTTCTGGCCAATCAGAATCGATGAAATTCCTGCCGCTTGCACTTCTTGCTCTCTGCCGCAAGACACGAAATAATTTCAACCTTGGAAAAAAAAGCGCAGTCGAATTCCCTCATTTATACAAGAAGTAGGGTTATGTGAGAATATTCCTCTAAAACTACTTTTCAAATATTCATTATTAGTAGGCCTATTTATTACTGTATTTACGTGTCAAATAATATGATGCTGAAAGTCACTTCACCGTCTCAATTGAACTTGAATTATATATTTAAATAATTATCAAATATCCAAAGTGGATGCAAAGAAACGCAACTTTGAGAACAGAGCAGGCATTTTTTATAACAGCCTCCGCCCCCCGTAAGCCATGAAAACGGAGTGTTAAGAGACTAACTAGACTAAACTCACTAAACAAACTACCTAGCATGAGGGGGCATATAGATGGGGTAAAAAAATAAAACTAACCAAGCTAATGAAATGAATGTATTCAAGAGGTTCTAGTGTTGCTGGTCCTTGGCCTGGCATCACAATCATTTCGTAACCTCGATTTGGATCAATTTTACTCTGACTTTAATTAAGCCAATTAGTAGAATATGATGAAATTCCTCACCACACACGTACCAACAGAATCAAGAACTGTAACGGTAATTATTATTGTGTGGCGTCTAGAGACATGTAAACATAGCTTCTATTTTTTCTTCTCATAGCATTTAGAATTTGAAAAGTAGCACTTTGGTGCATCTATCATTTTGAAATATCGTTTTTTGTAGCGCAACGTTTTGTAGCGTTACAACAGTAATGTACAGGTAAAACCACTACATAATGTACAATAGGCATACAAGAGAAACACCCCAATTGATATTTTTCAGAATTTAAGTCGTCTCCACAAGCGGGTTAAACCGATGCCTCATCTGTTGTCTGCATTCTCAACTGCACTTTTTTCCAAATTCCCCAACCAACTCCACCCGTTTGCATCGCGAATGACATAATTTTGGAAAAAATGGCATCTATAATGCTTCTATTCCCAATTTAGCTTCTATATCGCCAATCAATTGAAACGTAGTGGATTCAGACGTTTGTAGCGCTTTGTTGCCTTTTCAAAAACACGATAGAACAACATCAAATGTATTGAAACATGAAGAATAGTCATGAAAACACGTAAAAAAAAGCACTTTTAGATTTCATCGCTTTTATAGCAATTGCTACACTTTTACATGTCTCTACGTATATCGCTCTGAAGGATTGGACCGCTGAACGACCCCACCGACAGCTAGGTTATACAGGGGTACGAATGAGCGGGTGATAATGGAACAATAAAGTGATGATAGGTGAAAGGACATTTACAAAATCCCATGCCTTATGCGGGACCTGAACCCACGCCCGACTGTGACTTCAATTCCTAACGCAGTGCGATCATAGTTGACTGAGCTACCTCGAGGGTCAGTCAACGCTGGTTGTTTCTACTTCAGTAGGCCTACAGATTGAACCAGGGTTTCCAGTTACGATTCTTTCTTGTCGTATGACACAATTTTCCCAGCGGCCCAATCACAAGCCAGTATTCACCTGAACAACAGTATGGTGATTTCTGACACCGTTTCGGTACGGATTCGATGTCAGGATTATCGACTTTTAAATTGGGTTTTAATGACACACTATACTGATGACTACGATCTATTGGCGTCGGTGGATGATGAATGAGATGATGAGGTGAAAGGTTATTTTATGAGGTGTTTTGGATGGTGGGAAGGAGTCGGTCGTGTCCTGTTGTTAAGGAACCATCCCAGTATCAACCTGAACGACGGAGGGAAACCACGAAAAACCCCTGTCAGTATGGTGGACCATGACGGGAATCGAACCCCGGTCTCCCGAATGACGGTTCATTGTGTTACCACTCGGCCACGCGTCTCGGTTCGGAACTCTCATTAGCCGGCAGTAAGTACGGATTCGATGTCAGGATTATCGACTTTTACCGAAAGTTACGCTGCGATTGTGATTTATCTGCATAGGATTTATATCAAACGACCGGAGAAAATAATCAACTGACGAAAATATCGATTCACCTATCCATAAAAACTCTAATTTCAAATATCACCGCGCTTTCAGAATCTCATTGTTGGATTTTTTAAATCCAGAATTGATGTAATTTAAAGTAGAATTATTCATTCAGGTGATTCAGGACAACCCGTGATTGTATAATTTAGGGATAACATCGATCAAGAATCGATTCTGATGTAAAACAATTTTCAAATAAAAAATCGATTTTTCCAATTTTTTTTTTTTTTCGGTTCAGTGCTGTACTTCTTTACGTCGTAATAAGTGCTCATTTCGTTGTCTATATTATTCTGTATTGTTGAGATATTACTATCTGGACACAAGCTATCCCTTCGGTTACGTCTGACAGCCAAACGTTGACGGAAATACCCAAATGGTACAGTACAGTTCAAAGAAGTCTCTAGCAGCTATTTTTCACGTGAACGCCTTGGGAAGGTTGAAAAAAAAGTTTCAAATTACACTACTTTTTGAGAATAAACTTTTTTTTCAATTTTTTTTTTTCAAAATCGATTTTTAATCGATTCTGGAGCATAGAGAATCGATGTCATCCCTAGTATAACTACAATTGTGTGACTTGAGATTATGATTGATGATTATTGTTTGCTCAACGACCCCACCAACAGCCAGGTTATACGGGGGTATGAATGAGCTGGTGATAATGAAACGATAAAGTGATGATAAGTGAAAGGACGTTTACAAAGACCCATGCCTTATGCGGGACTCGAACCCACGCCCAACGGTATCTTCAGTTTCTTAAGCGGTGCCTCAGCTGACCGAGCTACCGAGGGTGGCTTGCGTGACTTGAGAAAAGTGCGTCCATTTCTAACCCGACAGCTCAATTCCTCACATTCGAAAAAGCCAGCGAGTCAAGTTAATGAAGTAAACGTTACGGCACAGCCGCCGATACCGTGTCGGGTTGACTGGGAACCCTGCTCAGCTAGATGTTTGGTAACCGAGGGCGATGCTCACCAGACTTTTGTCGGAGAATTTGCGTGCGAATGCCTGGACTTTCTGCATGTAGACGGTGTTGTAGAACTTGATGAGGTCGCCGCGGTCCTCGAACTCGAAGCTGGACGAGGTGCCGGCTAGGCGCGTGGGCGTGGGAGGCGCGGACGACGCCTGGATGCTCGGCAGAGTGCTGGACGATCGCACCTGGTCGTCTACGCAACACAACATCGTTATACGTCCGACGTTTCCACGATTTCTCTCATACATTCAAGGGTACATAGAAAACTTTTTTTCTGTAATTTAGATTTTTTTCTTAGATTCATAATGTACATTAATGTTTTGTTGATTTGATGCTGCAAGAATCATCAGATTACTCAAAATGGTTATAATTACGATATTTTTTTATTTCGCAATTTGTGGGCCCACTTTCCAAATTTCAATGTGATTCACTAGGCCTATTCTATTATTTTTAAATGAACATATTTCAAAAAATTTCATTTCTTCATTTCTGGCACCTGAATCTCTGAAACTACTGCATTGGAGATGATCACTTCAAATTTTCACCACATGTGGGCCTACATACAAGTACGCCATAGGCCTACTCGTGTAGATTTTTTTTGTATTCATGTGAATTATTATTGGTAATAAAAAAGTTGTTGTAGGGCATATGCCTAAAAATATAGTATTTTTTAGAAATTAAAAAAAAAAAAATACAATCAATTTTTTAAATTATTTTTAGACGAGCTTTAGCGAGGATTCAATTTGACATACTGAAAAAAATTGGTGTTCGTTTTTATGTTTTTTTTTTAATGTTTTTTTGTCGGTTCTCCACAGGTCAAACGGCTACAGCTATCAACTTCAAACTTTTTTTCGTCATGGTTCCTCATCTAACTTAGATCTGTATAGTTTTGTGGCATTATCGGGTGATAACTTTTTTTTTTATGAATTTTAGAAATTTCAAAAATCCCCATTAGAATAACCCGGAGGAAAATACTTGAAAAATCAAAATTTTTCAAGACCTCTCAAATTTTCGCCAAATATAAAGGAAACTATCAAGCACATTTTGAGAGATTTTTCGCATCAATCGGATGAGAAATAACGAAGAAAACGCATTTATAAAGCATTTTCCTAACAATTTAGGCTATTACGGGAACCAATTAAATCTATAGCAACAAGTGTCACCAATTAATTCAAAACGATTGAAATGAATGAAGAGGAAGGCCGTGACATAACTGATTCTCGTAAGGTTTTTGAACGTTTGGAGTGATCCAAGGTCTGTAGATGTAGATTGGGTTGACAAATTATTTTTCATTCTAGATTTCTATACCCCTAAGCTCGTCTAACAACGCGCATCCCGCGTTTTCCTAGTTCTAGTGCATGTCAACATAGGTTTTTATGTAAGTAGGCCTACTGTGGAAATTTTGAGTATGTTTTTTTTTTTTTAATAACATCGAAACTTGATACAAAATCATTGTTGCCCAATTAAGGCTAAGGATGAAAAGTAGGATCGTTTGGACGGGGCACCACAAGGGTGATATACGAGTATGTAACTTCTATAGTTTGTGAGAAACAGGTTATGTCAAAGTGCACATTCAACATTGTCGGTAGGACTTGACTCTTTCGCTGCGGCAAGCGCTCATCTGCGCTCACACATTGTTTGGCCAACTTGCGGCGATCGCAATAATGCGCTTGGCCATCTGTCGAAACATGCAACAGCTTTGACCTTGCTAACAGCTGATTGGTACGAGCTACGACTTCGAGCTTCATCTGCGATCTGTCGGCTGAATTGACGAACCCGTTAGTATTCTCCTTCCACGCCGGATATTACTAGTATTGTGGATAAAACATTCAAACAGCCATAAAGAATGTTTTTATTCAATCTAACATGGCGGCCCCCAGTGGATCGACGCGTGGCCTACAAGCTCAAATAATGACCGATATTTTATGTGCAGATTCTGATGTAGAGTTTGATGAATTCGATGATGTAGATAACGATATTCGTAATATGTGAAGTGAGAGAGTGAGAGAGTGAGAATGATTCCATTTTTTTTGCCCACTATATATTTTCTCTTTTTCTGTAGAAAAGAATAGCACAGACTAGGATATTTCAGTGCTGAAAAGCACGCAGCAAAAGAGTCGAACTGTTCTGTATTTAGTTACCCTTATTGTCGCCGTCGCTGGGCGTGGGACTGGCGTTGGACGAGGTCCCGGACGAGCCCGATCGCTTGGAACACAGCAGGACGCTGCGGTAAACGTGAGACGTGTACTGCGGCTGTAGGCGGTAGCAACGCATGATGTCCGTGAACGTCCGTTCATCTTGAGACACCTGGAAAACATCAACGTTGATTCTTAGTACGGTATTAGTTCTTAGTACGATAGTCTTAGTACCACTCGACAGCGGGTTACGAGATCACTACTTCACCTCCCAGGCCGGGTTATTTCCCTGTTATATCGCTAGAGATGTGAGTCGGTAATATTACCCTCTTTTTGGTAACATTGAAAAATTTGGTAATTTTGAAGAAAAAATCTGTGTCTGGGCTGGCTGAAAGTATGCATGTGTCCAATTCCAAGGCCATTCTTAAAGCATAATTGAAGGAATATCTTCCAAAGCAGCCCTCAGCCGCTCAGATATTTTATATCGTAACAACTTTGCAAATCATATTTATTGAGTCGTTGACATTATATACCGTATTTACTCGATTACAGTCCGCAGGTATATTCCAAATTTAGAAAATCTAAAACAGGGGTGCGGACTACAATCGATGACGGATTTCCAAGCGCGTAAAAAAAAAATTCACGCCATTCTGTCAAATGTCTCCAAGTGATGCGCAATACTTCGCCTTGTCTCAAGGTTAACCTTGACTGGCGGGCTGGCGTGCGATCCGCCTTGCTTGTTTTGTTGATGTTCGGGTGGGCGGGCGGGGGCGGGGGGCAGGTATGTCGACCGAGCGCGCATCGCACTGCACACAGCTAAGACCAAGTGACTGAAATGTGCTGAGATGTCAGTTCAGTGTCACTGCCATGCGCCAGTATAACTCCAGTAGTGTAAGCAGGCGTGTCGTAGTCGCTGCGCTAACTCGATTTTCACGTGTTTAAGTATGTGTATTTCTCTGCGGACTATAATCGCATGTAAAGTCCTTTTCTAAAACCTACTTCAAAAAACTAGGGTGCGGACTGCAATCGCGTAAATACGGTATCTACTAATTATATCAAATCTAAACAACAATATCTCAGAAGTTATTCTACCTTCACCGTCCCAAGTCATTAACATACTATTGTTAATAATTATAAACATTCTTGTAGCATGAGTGCATGATTAATATCTATTTTCCCTGCTTCCCGTCGTGTTGATATTATAGTGAAAGTAAAAAAAAAATCGTAGATTACCGACCTCGGTAATATTACTGGTAATATTACCGTTTTCAATATGACCGGTGATTTTGCATCTCTATAATATCGCACAGATACTTGTGATTGGATGGCCTTTCATAACATTTGTAGCAGAAACAAATGGTTTTATGGTGTTGATACTATATACTGATATGTGAAACAGTTAATTTGCCGATATCACTTTTATCTAGCGCTCAAAATCGTACTGCATCGTTGCTGAAACGGCAATAAATGGCAACGTTATCGTTCAAGACATCCTCACGTTATAGCCTATTGTTGCCTTGTGAAGGCATTTCAAATTGCACCTTACAGTAGACCCTCGTTAAACCAAAATACGTACAAGAGACACCAAAAAAAATTATTTTGTTTTATAAAAATTCAGATTAGTCAAAAGAACTCCTTTTCTGCAAAAATAATCACTCTTCCCACTTAGAATGAAGGTAATTTGGTATTGCGCGCGATAGGTAGCTATGCCAGGGGCTAAGACCATCTGCTAGAAACCGTTGGGCTCACTGATCGTGTGTTCTCTGCTAGCTCCGACGACGCGCAATCGTCACATGACCCGCTCCTATTGGTGCTCGGCCGTCCCGAGTCTGACGAATGAGTGTTCCAAGCTCAGTCTCGTGCTCGTCAAGGTCAGAGAACACTCCAACACAGCGACGGCACGCTTCGGCTTTTTCTCGCGCGTCAAGTAAAAAGGATGGAAATCGGGAAAGTCATGATCAACTCGAGAAATTCACTTGAACTATTGAAAATTATCCAATCAAAAAACAGTGTTGAAGCAATTGGAGGGCTGAAATTTAATTACGGTTCAGCTTACCTTCAGCCAGGGACCAAACCAGAAGTTCAAAATATGCCAGGTTTTGTATCAACTGAGTTTGTAGTAACGACGGTTTACTGTATTCAACGATTTTGAGGATATATATTAGTGATGACATCGATTCTCAAAAACGGGAATCAATTCTCTAAGCTCCAGGATCAATTAAGAATCGATTAAAAAAAAAAAAATCACCATAAAAAAAAGTTGTGTAATTTTGAACTTTGTATTTCAACCTTCCCGCGGCATTTTATGCAAAAAATAGCTGCTAGAGACTTTTTTGAACTGTATTGTACCATTTGGGTATTTCTGTCAACGTTCGGCTGTCATACGTAACCGAAGGGATAGCTCGTGTCCAGATAGTAAAATCTCAACAATACAAAATAATATAGACAACGAAATGAGCACTTATTACGACGTAAAGAAGTACAGCACTGCCCCCTCCCCCCCCAAAAAACATTTTTTCGACTTGAGGAATTGTTTTACATCAGAATCGATCCTCTATTGATCGATGCCATCCCTACCATCTATTGGTCCAGATCTAGTGCGGCCTGCGACTCACCTTGCTTATGACGTAAACGGCACACATGAGAAGCTGGTCCAGATGCCGGTCTTCCATCAAGATCGTGTGCTGCATGATCGAGTGCTCGAAGCAAGTCCAGATCTTGCGCTTCACCTCGCCGTTCGTTATTAAAAGGTGTTCGCATAAGTCACGCATTCGCACCGATGCCAGATGATAAAACTGGAACAGAAGTTTGTACATAGAACCACAAACAAATATAAATTCAGAACAAAAATGAATGCCCCACGCTGCACAGTTCCGTTGCCCGCGCCTACGTCTACGATTAGTACCTATGCGTGCCACTGCTGGCAGCACGCCCCACGCTGCACAGTTCCATTGCCCGCGCCTACGTCTACGATTAGTACCTATGCGTGCCACTGCTGGCAGCACGCCCCACGCTGCACAGTTCCGTTGCCCGCGCCTACGTCTACGATTAGTACCTGTGCGTGCCACTGCTGGCAGCACGCCCCACGCTGCACAGTTCCGTTGCCCGCGCCTACGTCTACGATTAGTACCTATGCGTGCCACTGCTGGCAGCACGCCCCACGCTGCACAGTTCCGTTGCCCGCGCCTACGTCTACGATTAGTACCTATGCGTGCCACTGCTGGCAGCACGCCCCACAGTTCCGTTGCCCGCGCCTGCGTCTACGATTAGTACCTGTGCGTGCCACTGCTGGCAGCACAATCCAGCACGCTGTCGGTCGACGTAGTGGGTACAACAGGTGTTATATGGTGATTGATTGTTGCGAGTCAGTTTAGTGAAATACCAGTTTTATCGTGATATCTTTCGAGGTGAACGAGATATCAAAATTATAATACGGAGAAAAAACAGCCATTTTTAGTACTTTCAAGGTGGTATAAGTTTCATTTTATCAACACCCAATGGTCAAGAGTATACAGCTAAGATTTTTCCTAGCCTATGCGCTTGACAATTATGCGACAAGAGCAGAGCAGTCATAACTTATACCATCTTGAATGAATTAAAAGTACCGATATCTGCGTTTCCTCCGTGTTATAATGTCGATATCTCGTACCATTCAAAAGTCATCACCAAAGACTGATATTTCACTCAATCGACTCTCACACACTCTCAACGACCCCAGCAATAGCTGGGTGAGACGGGGGTACGGACACTTCTGGGTCGGTTGGTAGACCAGTGTTTGCTTACTGCCGGCCAATGAGAGTTCCGGACCGAGATGCGTGGCCGAGGGGTTAATACACTGAACCGTCATTCGGGAGACCGGGGTTCGATTCCCGCCACGGTCGACCATCCTGACAGGGGTGCATCGTGGTTTCCCTCTGTCGTTCAGGTTGATACTGAGATGGTTCGTTAACAACAGGCCACGACCGACTCCTTCCCAACATCCAAAACAACTAATAAAATAACCTTTCATCTCATCATCCCATCATCTCATTCATCATCCACCGACGCCAATAGATCGTAGCCATCAGTATAGTGCGTCGTTAAAACCCAATATTAAAAAAAAGAGAGTTCCGAGGAAATATCATTCGATTCGTCGAGACTCACCTTTCTGAAGAAAAGTCCCAGAGATCCGGTTCTCTTTGGCTTCACCTCTTTCTTGTCCTGAACGGCCTGGAGTTTCTTCCCGGAGGGCTGGGCCTGGAGGATCATCGACCCCGTGGACTGGACGTACTGGATGGGGATGTACTGCTCACCGTTCTCACCTTTAATAGCTACAAGCAGACAGGCGTACGGCACGTTCAAGGTCAGCACAGAGAAACAGTCCTATTGTTACATCTAGGTAGGCCTACTGGAAGCATTAAGCTGCCTTTCCATAATCATGTTTGCAAAACGAAACAAAATTTGTAGGGGTGTGCGAATCCATGTTTTTTATTTCGAACCGAATCCGAACCGAATCTTCATAAAAAATACCGAATCCGAATCTTTTCAACATGCATTGTGAAGCGTGATAATGGGACAAACGACACTGCTTATCAAGTTACACTTGATCCAGGAAGTGAAAATTCTATCTCAGCATTCTCATAATGACTAGAAACTGCGAGGTATTCCACTGAAAACTCGTTTAGTGAATGTTTTATCATGAAGAAGCATAATTTTCTCAATTTCCATCATTTTTATTTGACGCGCAGTTATAAACATCGTAGCTGTTTGCTGCATGGCATCTGTCATCCTACTACTGCGTGGTCGTGACGTGTGTGGTCTAACCTTGACAAGGACGAGACCAAAGATCTTAGTATCTAACTTCGTTTTAAAAGGAAGTTACGCGATCTAGAAAGTTGACAATGCAATGTTGCCACGTTTTTGGCGCCAAGATTCGAAATTTTTGAATCTTTTATATTGGACCGAATCCGAATCTGAAAGTGGATTCGGATTCGATTAGAAAAACATGGATTCGCACACCCCTAGAAATTAGTCGATAGCCAATCACAGGCCTGAAAACCACTAGGAGTCCATGTTGGAATTTCTCAACATGGTGGCCAGGACAAGTTGGACCAAACTCGACTTTTTTTCGTTGGGAATTTAATTCGCGACGAAATGGCAGAAATGGAATACAGTTTCCAGGTTTTACTCCTATGATCGCAAGTGTCTACTTCCGTTTACGGCACATCGAGTGCTTCGACCACCAAATCTTATACGTCTCAGCAATGGTGAAAATGTTTTTAGAATTAGTTTTATAATAAAAAATGTACATTTGTAAATTTTCAAATTAATTAATAATTATAATAATTTATATCAATTATTTGAAAATAGTTTCATAGAAACCCGCCAGGATGCAGTAGAATCCCTACTCAGTTCAAAATAAAATCATTAGGATGCGCTAGAATTGTAAAATATTTCGCACATCATGGAAACAGCTATGCGAATTCGCCACGCAAAGTTTCGCAGTCATTGCTTTTATGGAAAGCTGGCTTTATACAATCATAAGAGGTCAACTCAAGAATTTACGACCAAATACCGGCTAGCCAATGCACAACAGAACTTGGTTTTCGAGTGAAGGCTGCTCCGTGGACTATAAATATCTTACATTGTTACTAGGGATGTGCAAGCACTTGAATTTTCAAGTTCAAATTCAAATTTAGCTAAACTCGAAAATTTCGAGTTGGAATTTTTTTTAACAAATCTTCTGTATTTGTATTGTCCCGAATATGAAACAAGATTATCATCTTTTCAAATTTCAGGGTCTAGAGGATGCTACTGATATGCAAATCTTGGCTTGACGATTATTTTTTCCAACTCGAAACTCGCGATTTCCTCTCAAACTCGAACTTAAATTCTCAAATTAGCACACCCCTAAAGGCCCATTCACGATTAAACTTGACCTTAAACTTATTCCTTCAACTTATGGCTGTAAACTTACGATTTTATATGCTCATTCACGACGCACTTCCACGTTCCAAGTTTAGCCAATAGGATTGCGACTTTTTATTTCGATAATGACGTCATGAAAGATCGATAGAGCTGAAATACACAGCTGATTTGTTTGTTGACAGTCCAACATAACCTAACCTATAATTATACCATTGCCATATTTCAGTTTTGTCGAAAAGGGCAGGATAAGCCAAATAAAAATTAAGAATTCTCTCATCAAATTCGATGGACATGATAACTAGAGATGATAAAATATGAGAGGTTATATAAGTTAAGACGAACTTTCGTGGAATCTTCTGAAAATGGCGGACGGCTGCAGGTCCGAAATCGATGTATCTAACGCGTCATAGGTTTGGAGCAGCGCTGATTGGTCAATTCCTACGTTCGACGTAAACTTAAGAAACCAAGTTTGGAGTTTGCAAACTTCTACGTTACTGCTACTGTTAAGGACTAAGTTTAATGTTGTCGTGAACAGTAACGAGAAATACCGTATGACAAACAATTTGTAAGTTCCCAAGTTTACGGTTAAGTTTAATCATGAATGGGCCTTAATTCTCGAGAAAAAAAATTGCAATCCAATTTAAGGGTGGTTTTTGAACAGAATGATGCAAGTTGGTGGGAGAGGGGGCCGTATGAGGAACATGTTGGTCGGGATATTGACAATGGACTGGACGTATAGGCAAGTATTTGGTCGGGGTTTTCATTACGTGACATACGCTAGTGGTGAACATAAAGGCACTATCGTAGCTCAAAATATTCATTTTGAAATATCAATACGCCGCGTGCAACCAGATGTTTTCCAACTTGAAGTAACTTAGCAACAGACTCAAGTGTACCAACTCCCATAATAATAACATGAACGGTATTTGTGGTTTCTTGCGGTCAGTTCAGAGCCAAAGGTCCCAATAATGCCTGTCACGATTTAGCGGATTCCCCTGTGGACTAGATGTAGATAAGAGTGGCTACGGTACCGGTGGCATTGTTGAACTCACAAAATCTATCATTTTTGTGCAAAACAAATGCAACTGCTAATATGACTATGTATTGAGACGTGTATAGTTCGATATGAGATCGTCAGTTGCGCTAGCAGCAATTGGGACCCTGGACGCAGATTGTGACCCTGGAAATACTTCATTTGGAAGACACGAGTCGGTACCGGTACACCTTCTTTATATTATGATAGCGTCTGTTGATACACTACATTGTGTTTGCAGTATTACGACACACATCTGAGATGCATCAAAAGTTATTTAACCACTCGAAGGCCGCTGCCACAAATATGCGTCCTCACACATTTCAAAACGATTCATCTTATATCTTGACAAAATGACGTCATAGTGACATGGGACTTTTACCGATATCTGGGAGATGGATTGGGAAATGAGTTCAATTCTTTTTTGCCGATAGAATATGCCAATGTATTGGAAAATGATATAATACAGTCAGCTGTTATTCCAAAACATCATTCTAGGCTGAATGTGTCAAATTGACAAACCTCTGGACAGTAAATAACAGTGATAGCAAATTTCTTGTTTTACATATCAAGCACAACAATATATCATTGCAACAAAACCATTTGTTTCTACTATAAATGTTATGAGAGGCCATCTGAACACAAGTATATGTGCGATATAACAGGGGCAGTGATTTGATAGCCGGCTGTCAAGTGGTTAAATGCGATTAGTAGAGACATGTAAACATAGCTTCTATTCCTTCTTCTCATATCATTTGGAATTTGAAAAGTAGCATTTTGGTGCATCAATTATTTTTCAACATCCTGTTTTGTAGCGCAACTACGTTCCGTAGCGTAACAACAGTACGGTATTGGTAAAACCACTAGATAACGTACAATACAATACAAGAGAAACACCCCAATTGATATTTTTTTAGAAAAATGGTCTCCACAAGCGGGTTAAACCTACGCCCCATCTGCCGCCTGCATTTACAACTGCACTTTTTTCCCAGATTCCTCAATTAACTTCACCCGTTTACATCCAAATTGGAATAATTTTGGGAAAAATAGCATCTATAATGCCTCTATCTATACCGAATATAGCGTCTATATCGCCAATACATTGAAACGTAGCGGATTCAGACGTTTGTAGCGTTTTGTCGCCTTTTCAAAACATGATAGAACAACATCACACGTATTGAAATATGAAGAAATATCAGAAAAACATGTAAAAAGCACTTATAGATTTCATCGCTTTTATAGTAATTGCTATTTTTACATGTCTCTAGCGATTGGGCTGGAGAGAAGAGATAACGGACGAGCACTCACTTTGAATGTTGATGGCCATCGTCTTTGGCTGTTGAAGCAGCGACTGACCTGGTTTGACGACGGCACGAAGCGTCGTACCGTCCATAAACAGGCGCTTCTTGGTCATGGCGGACGGCACCGGGGACTGGAACCGGTCAGACGCGGACGTTACGGGGGACTGGGGCGTGGAAGCTGGAAGCAAACAGACAAACGTTACGCTCTCAAGCGGAACCTTGTCAGTATATTCACCACCTTCAAACTTCATTCTTTGATCCCATCAATAAGTAGAGACCAAGATGCATCGAGGGTTGCGTTGCGTTGGCCGGTAGGAGATGATGACGTCACTAATTCGAGAACACGTTCCATTTCCCGAGTACTTTCCTGAGAAGCATTGATCGCTGCTCTATCTAGTATTGTTTTGTAGAAATGGCTGATGGGCTGACAAACTTGATGACAGCTGTTATTAGCTGCAGCAACGCTAACGTAAAACTTGATGACAGCTGTTATTAGCTGGGCGACTTCAACGTAAAGTTAGTTCCTTTTATCACTACTACCTAGGCACGATTGAAAGTTCTTGAAGTGTGGCTGGTGAATGTTTTTAACATGGGAGGGATAGGAAGTGAGGACACCATATCCAATCGGCAAACCAATGCAACCCTCAATGCATCTAAAAAAAGAGACATATAAATTATAAACATAGCTTCTATTTCTTCTTTTCATAGCATTAGGAATTTGAAAAGTAGCACTTTGGTGCATCTATTATTTTCAATTATTGTGTTTTGCAGCGCAACAACAATCTGTAGAGGAACAATAGTACGGTACCGATAGAACTAGTACGTAGCTAATAATACTAATAAGTGTACAAGAGAAACGTCCCAATTAATAGTTTTAGTAAAATGGTGTCCAGTACCAGGTTAAACTCATGCCCCATTTGCCGCCTGCATTTACAGTTGCACTTTGGTTTTCAAAACTCCCCAACTGACTTCATCCTATGACTATCAATAACGTAACGGGATGAGCAACATGGCGCTTTCCTCTCGCACCATGCGTATATCAAAGAGATGCCGCCTCACAAATGTTATGATGATTTACTGGTATTATTGTATGTTGATCTGTACAAGTAATAGATGTAATGCAATCTGTGAATCCAACTCTTCCCAACTGCATTGAGCAATATTGGGATACATTTCATTTGAATTGGCCGATCTAAATTTAAAATACGTCTGTAAAAGCATTTAGTCCCCTAGTCAAGAGCCCTACTGCTATATTCACCATTTGATAACTGGATAATTACTCATCATGTACGAGAAAGATCAGAAACAATGCAAGTATACAACTATGTACTATACATTGAAATACGAGCCTAATACGTACGATTTGCTTTGAAATTGCGGATCTCACAAATGTACACGAAAGCGCTGATTCCATCATGTTGAAAACGGCCTAATGTTAAAAGGATAGGACTTACACCATGCTGCTCATCCCGTTACGTTATTGATAGTCATAGCTTCAACCAAGAATTGATAATATTTTGAGAAAAATAGCATCTATAGGCCTAATGGTTTCATTCCCATCAAGTGTTTAAATCGTGAATAGGTTGAAACGTGGCGGAGTCAGACATTTGTAGCGTTTTGTCGTCTTAAAATCATTATCAAACAACAACAATGAATTGAAACATGGAAAAATATAAGAAAAACATATATCGAAGTTAGATTTTCTCGCTTTTATAGCAATTTTTTTGCTATTTTAATTGTCACCATCTATGAGGTCATGTTGAATACTTTCTTTAATATATCATCCACTTATATTTTCCAATTTCTTTATGGTCTGTGAATGACTAGATTTCCAATATGGGGACAGTTTGGCAGCGTAAAACAAAGTGCTAGAATAACACCTATAATTTGTTTTATTTAGTTAACTTGGCTCCAAATTCTAGTCCAATCCTCATCTAATATTTGTAGTAAAACCATTAGGGGTGTGCAAATCCATGTTTTTTTATTTCGAACTAAATCTTCATCAAAATTACCGAACCCGAATCTTTTCAACATGCATCGTGAAGCGTAATAATGGGACGAACGACACTGTTGATCAAGTCACACTTGATCCAGGAAGTGAAAATCTTATCTCAGCATTCTCATAATTACCCCTGCATAAAACATTTCATGCAGCACAAGTCTAACCATCACAGCAATTGTTCTCGAGAATGTTGCCACGTTTCTGGCACCAAGATTCGAAATGTTCAAATCTTTCATGTTGGACCGAATCCGAATCTGAAAGTGGATTCGATTCTAAAATCCTGGATTCGCACACCCCTGAAAACCATCAATGCTTACCATTCTGCAAGCCTCCCGGACCCATGAGTCTTCTTATGGCGGGGTTAGGGCACGGCGCGGTCGCCATGCCCTCTTCCAGCTGCCCCGGCAGGCATACCTCCTCGCACGACGGAACCACGGTGCCGGACGTGCGGATACTCTCCCACAGCGGGCTGTCCGAGTGCCACGCCATCTTCTCCAGAATCTGCTCTTCAATCTACGAGCCGGATACAATCATCATTACGCAGTCATACACGGAAGAAAACAATTCACAAAAAAGAATATGACGATACAGTGAAACTTCTATCCATCGTTTTTCAAGGGAGCAGGAAAAATAAACCATCCATGCAGGAAAACGATCCATCCACACAAATTCAACATTGATTATATGGGAGTGGGGTGAGAAGAAATGAATGATACAAGTAAACGATGAATCCGGGAACGATGAACGATGCATAGAGGTTTCACTGTAATTACAATATGACTCTTGGACTGAGGATTGGTTTGGGCACTATTCTAGGCTTTCAAAAGGTTTCATCTTGGTTCTCAGGTGAAGAAAGAATAAATTCTAGCCCACTTTTGGCCTCATGTTCGTAGCAGGATGCAGTGATACCAACATACTTCATCATGCCATGTAGAAGGTGTGCCGACTCCCATACTGATAACATGGACGGTATATGTGGTTTCTTGCTGTCAGTTCAGAGCCAAAAGTCCTGATTGCCTGTCACGATTTAGCGGGATCCCTTGCAGTGAACTAGATAGCTATAATAGTGCCTACGGTACCGGTGGCATTGTATGGCATTGTAGTTCCATGTAAAAGTGATAGCTGCGCTACAGGCAATCGGGACCCTGGACACGGATTCTGACCTCGGTAATATTTCACTTTGAAGACGCGAGATAAAGTACCGTATGTTGGTATCACTACATCGTGTTGTTAGTTTGAATTTTTATTATTATCATTATTTTTTTTCTTTCATTGGGTTTTAACGACGCACTGTAATGATTACCAAGATCTATTGACGTCGGATGAATGATTAAGGAGATGATGGGATGATGAAGGTTTTATGGGTAGTGGGAAGGAAGCGGTCGTGGCCTATATTGTGGGAACCATCCCGGCATTAGCCTAGACTACAGAGGGAAACCACGAAAAACCCCTGTAAAGATGGACGGTGGCGGGGATCGAACCGAGTCCGATATGCCCATCTGCCTCCCGGGTCACATGAAGCAAGTGCGCTAACCACTCAGCTACTGTGCCGGTTAGTTTGAATTAAGCCACCTAATATAGCCAGGCTGATATCTTGCCTGACCTATTTTCAAAACAGCCTACTGGTACTGGAGTGTTTAATAGCAATGTAATCAACTGTAGTTGATATAGCTCATGTGAATCAGTTGGTTAACCTATATCCGTTTCTCATCAGTCACTCTCATAATGATGTCTTGTTGTCCAGTTACATCTATATTAGGGATGACATCGATTCTCTATGCTCCAGAATCGATTAAAAATCGATTTTGAAAAAAAAAATTTGAAAAAAATTTGAAAAAAAAAAAATTTAAAAAATAAATTGGAAAAAAACGTTCATTCTCAAAAAAGTAGTGTAATTTGAAACTTTTTTTTTCAACCTTCCCAAGGCGTTCACGTGAAAAATAGCTGCTAGAGACTTCTTTGAACTGTACTGTACCATTTGGGTATTTCCGTCAACGTTCGGCTGTCAGACGTAACCGAAGGGATAGCTTTTGTCCAAATAGTAATATCTCAACAATACAGAATAATATAGACAACGAAATGAGCACTTATTACTACGTAAAGAAATACAGCACTGAACCAAAAAAAAAATAAAAAATCTTCTTTTTTTTTGGGAAAAATCAATTTTTTGATCTGAGAATTATTTTACATCAGAATCGATTCTTAATCGATGTTATCCCTAATCTATATCTTTCAATACGCCCATGTTATTAGAACTACATTTACAACATCACACCATTTATCTGACTGCCCTTACTGTCCAATGTAGTTAGTTTTTAATTAATTAGCCATGTAAAGGAATGTAAAAAAAGACAATGAAGTATCTATCGTTTAGGTGGTCAAATTAATCCAGTGTGACGAGTTAAAGAAATGTCCAGTGCGACTAACATTACAAACAACTAGGGGCGTGCGCGGTTGAGAATTTACTTTCAAGTCGAGCTCGAGAAAAAGTCGTGAGTTTCGAGTTTCAAGTTCAGAAACAAAAATATATCAGGCCGAGATTTGCAAATCAGTACCAACCTCTGGACCCTAAGACTTGAGAAAATAATCACGTTTTATATTCGGGACAATACAAGTAGGCCTACAGAAAAATTGTAAAAAATGAATAAAAACTAGGCAAACGCGTTATGTGTTTCCGCGTTGATGGATGAGCTGGAACAATATATCAACATATCTTTGGATTGGTTTTATATATCCACCTTGAGATCCAAACCATTACTTCACTGCCCTGCTATTTCCTAATTGATTTCGATGATAATAAAGAAGGCTTTGTTTCAATCGTTTTCAATCAAATGGTGATACCCGTTGGTCTGATTTAAATGGTATCTCTATAGCTTTGAGTGATTAAAAAAAACTTGATTACGCGTATATATTTTTTTACATCTAAGCTGATTCGACTGAGAGTTCACAATAATGTGTATAATCATTATATTGAAATTCCCTGAGAATTTGAATTCTCTCGAAGGAAATATTTTTCACGAATTTTTTCCTCTGGGTTATTCTTAGGGGATTTTCGAAAACTTTCAAATGAGTTTTCTCAGAAGTGGTTCAACTGACTGCGCCTCAAAACTATACAGTATCGAATTAGATACTTCACTTATGTATGCCAAGTTTCAACTGATTACGAATTTTTGTTTGATCTGTGGAGCGCGAGAAAAAAAAGCACCTTTTTTCCGGGTATGGTGAAATTGAGTCTTCGCTTCGCTCATCCAATAAAATGAAGAATAAAAATTTGAACTGGAAGCTTGAGAATGTGAGTGCTCGCAAACCCCGACAAGGAACGTGAAGGTTGACGTACCAGATTGAGGTGTTTGACCATGTCTCTGGACAGCTGGTCCTCCACTCGGACGATCACCTCGATGACCTTGTAGAAGTAGTACGGCTCGAGGTTGAGAGCTTCCAGCACCCACGGGAAGATCCGCTGCGAGTTGTACGAGTAGACCACCATCTCCAGCGAGCACGCAAACAACGTCTGGTGGAAGATGTCCTGCTCGAGCAGAGGCTGGAACGCAAAAACACAATCGGTCAAACCTCTATCCAGCCCGCAGGCGCTCGGATTTCACGCCGCAAACTCTCACGGCCGTCATTCTTGAGATATCAATATGATTGTTTTTGCATTCTGTTGATAATTGAAAAACGAAGGTCACCGGATTTACAGAGTTTTTAACAAAAAATGTGTAATTTTTCAAATTCTTCAAATGGAAAATTTCGTGAATGCGAAAACTTAGGTAGGCCTATATATTTTTAAATACCGAAAAAAAAAAAATGTGTAATATAATATATCAAAAGTGTGAGATTGGGTATTAACGGCGTTTAAGTGAATATGAGTTTGGCGGGCTAGTCCACGGGTTGCGGCTAGCACACGCGATGCATGTTAAACCCGAGTCTGAAGCGAGCAAACAACGAGCCCGTGTAGAGCTCCTGCGGCCTCTTAAGACCATTCATCTAGGAAAGTTCAACATATGGGATAATGTCGTTATGTCAAGTTGTTCAACTCTTGATAAAAATACAGGCCTATATAGCCTAATTTGAATATAATATAGGCCCTATGGAGTATAAATATATTTCAATATATTTTAATATATAGGCCTACGGTACATTTATATAAACCAATATCATGTTTAAATGAATAATATTCGTGCATAATCAAATCGTACCGTGAAATCAAAGTTGTCCGACTTCTTGTTCCTCTCTTCGACGAGGATATTCTCTAGTAGTTTGTAATACAGCCTCTGTGCGAGCGTGAGGCGTTTCCACGCAAAGTCGATGTGCAGGCCGGGGTTCTCCCCCGTCGTCTGCGTATACTTGGAGCAGAACATGGCGCCAAGCTCCTTGACGCGCTCCTCCACGCGCTCTAGCGGGTCACGCACGCACGACCTGCCAACACAAGACAAGACAAGATTAGTGGGGAATATTTACAGTGTTCAAATAAATTCCCATATAGGCCTACCGTAATTAAGCCTACCGTATTTAATACCGTATTTATATAAGATGCACCTTTCCATTTTTCAAGTCATCAAAAAGTCACGTGCATCTTATCAAGGTAAGTGAGAAAAAAAGTCACATTTTGCGATAAAAACAGTTCCCGTAAAACACTGCCGGTCGTCAGTAAAAACCCGCAAACCCGCAATCGTTGTCAGATTTGATGCACGGACAGTCGCCAACGCGCTATCGCGCGTTCGGTACAACCCTCTCTCTCTCTCTCTCTCCCTGTGTAAGCCACATGGCTGCTGTTGTTTAGGCAAGGTCACTGATTGCTATTCAGGACTGCCGGCCGTCAGTGTTAGTGTGGGATATGATGCTGCGTCTTATATAAGTGAACAAAGAGGTTTCCAAAAATAGAACCAGAAAAGTAGGGGTGCGGCTTATATGCGAGTAAATACGGTATATAATATTTCCCGTGTTCAAATAAATTCCCAAATATAGGGATTTTTTGTTTTCAATCTGATGAGTTGCCAGCACTGATAACTGAGGTTATTGGGTTGGCAGCTGTTCTGAAACTAACCATCAAACAATATCAGCAGTTTGCAAGGCTGTGGAACAATAGGCTTAGTTATAATCTCAGCATTGAGAGATCATTGGAGTGTTCTCGAGGTTATTTTAGAGCTGGATTGTGTTGAGAGAGCAGAAATCCAAGCAATGATGAGTAGAAAAAAAGCGAGTACTTGGTCATACGTGGAAGTGGACGATAACGATGATGAATATTTATTCAAAAGTCTAGTGTCTACCCTAAAAAGTCTTGATCAATATACCGGTAGGCCTATATGAAAAAATTCACAAATGTTTGCAGTTTTGTTCACATTTTTGTTGGTTTTTCGTTTTTTTGATTCTATATCGAGTGTAAACAAGCAAAAACCAAATATTCTCTGAAAATTCCCCGGAATATTTCTTTTAATTATAAATTCTGGGAATTTACCCATAACTAGACAAGATCAAGTTCAATAATCTAGTTGATGGTGGGCGTTTCAAGTATTTTCAAATTCGTATTGTCCTTGATCAATATTATGTAATTTCATTTATATTGGGTTTTAACGACGCACTCTCCTAATGACTACGATCTATTGGCGTCGGTGAATGTTGTATGAGATGAAAGGTTATTTCATTATGTGTCTTCGGAAAGTGGGAAGGAGTCGATCGTGGGCTGTTGTTAAGGAACCATTCCAGTATTGACCTGAACGACAGAGGGAAGCCACGGAAAACCCTGTCACGATGGTGGACCATGGGCCCCGGTCTCCTGAATGACGGTTTAGTGTATTAACCACTCGGCCACACGTCTCGGTATTCCATGATATTTTCTCAACATATCCTGAAGATGGATCCGCCTCGAAGGATCCGGACACTTTGTCGTGGACCCGTGATAAGGTCTGGAGGTCAATCGACAGGGACATGAATGCTTCCAGGTGGTCTGCTTTTGACTTCCAAAAGAAAGATTTTCACTTCCTTGTCACTTCAGAGACATTCATGTGGTACAGTCCAGTCAAGCATCAGTGGACCAAACAAAACCCATATGAAGGGCTGTGCGAATACATGTTTTTTATTTCAAATCAAATCCGAACCGAATTTTAATCAAAATTATCGAATCTGAACCCGAATCCGAATCTTTTCAACATGCATTGTGAAGCGTAATAATGGGACAACGACACTGCTGATCAAGTTACACTTGATCCAGGAAGTGAAAATCAAAAAATGAAAAAAAGGCGCACCAACTTGATAATTTTTCATTTTGAAAAACTTGGTTCACATACAACTTGCGACGTGGAAAGTGTGAGGCCAAGCCTGTACGCTTGAAATAAATGTGTTCGATTTCTTACTCCTCGAGAACCTTTGTCGAGTGGAAGCGTTTCGGTGAGCGGAGTATATGGATGGAGTACTGAATCTTGCATTTGTATTTCATTTTCTCCTCAACTATTGTCTTCTTCCATTTCATTTCACATCATCTTCTCGTACTATTCTCTTGCTTCCCGCTCCCTCCATGTTCTTAAAACGTCCGCAAACGTTGACAACCAAGGCGCAGTACAAGGACATCAACATACGCGTGAAATGACCTCGCTGTCGACACGCCTTCAAACCCCAACACGAACTCCAAGTAAGCATCAAGCTTTTGAATTCAAATTCAGCTGAACTCGATTTTTTCTTCTTTTTTTTACAATTTTTTGTACCTGTAGGCCTGTTTTTCTCGAATTTCAGGGTTCAGAGGTCGTACTTTTAGGTTCCTACTGATGATCAAATCTCGGCCCAACCATTTTCTTCTTCTTTTTTTACAATTGTTTTGTACAGGTAGGCCTATTTTTCTCGAATTTCAGGGTTCAGAGGTCGTACTTTTAGGGTCCTACTGATGATCAAATCTCGGCCCAACCATTTTCTTCTTTTTTTTACAATTTTTTTGTACCGATAGGCCTATTTTTCTCGAATTTCAGGGTTCAGAGGTCGTACTTTTAGGGTCCTACTGATGTTCAAATCTCGGCCCAACCATTTTTTTCTTCTTTTTTTTACAATTTTTTTGTACCTGTCTCCTATTTTTCTCGAATTTCAGGGTTCAGAGGTCGTACTTTCAGGGTCCTACTGATGATCAAATCTCGGCCCAACCATTGCTTTCTTCTTTTTTTAACAATTTTTTTGTACCTGTAGGCCTATTTTTCTCGAATTTCAGGGTTCAGAGGTCGTACTTTTAGGTTCCTACTGATGTTCAAATCTCGGCTCAACCATTTTTTTCCTTCTTTTTTGAACTCCAACTAGAAACTTGCCATTTTCTCTCAAATTCAGGACTCAAACTTGAATTCTCAGAATGGCACACCCCTACTAAAAGTACATGTTGATGAGCCAGACAGAATCCTCGTTGGACCGATACGACAGGTGGAACAGGAAATGACTGATCAGCATCGACGGACCGCGAGCAATAACGCGTTTACGTCGTGACTCACTTGAATATCTCCTTGAGCTGATCGCTGGGCGTGTTTTGTCTGCCGGCGAGTATCGAGTGCAGGCGACTGACGCTCTGCGTTGCCGTGGAGACGGGAGTGACGTTCGACGGCTGGTCTTTCGACTGCAAGTACTTCCTTCCCGTCAGGGGCGTCGGAGGGGCCAACTGATAGATCTGCCGACATGAACATCCTATTTTAACTACAATTACATTAGACAATAACCCATCACACAAGCATGCTGGCCGTGAGAGATCAATCGCCATCCTTAGAAATCACCCAGATGGTCAACGGCCAAGTTCTCAATCTGATCTCTAGCAAACAAAGTCGTTACGTTCCAGTCTGGCAGTTCTTCTGTCAAGTTAAAGTGAAACCTCTATCCATCGTTTTTCAAGGGACCAGGAAAATAAAACCATCCATCCAGGAAAACTATCCATCCAGGAAGATTTAACATTGATTATATGGGAGCGGGGCTAGAAAAAATGAATGATACATCCAGGAAAACGATAGATCCGGGAACGATGCATAGAGGTTTCACTGTATATGATTTGTTCAATATATTTTGATTGTGTTTCAGATAATTTCACTGTAGTGTATGATTTATAGTTTAGTTATTTGTCTTATTGTTTTCAAGTTAAGAGAAAATATTAGGTACTGCATTGACTTTGTAACTTTGAATTTGTTTGTAAATAGCACAATTTTTCTAATAAACTAATTACTACTACTACCACTATTTACTATATATTATTATTTGTAGTTATTACTAAAAAAAATCAATAATTTCACTTCAAGATAATAGCACTATTATTTTTTCAATGTTTTTTTTTAAAATGATTAATAGTTTGTTGCTCTTTTTCAACATTTTTCAACATTTTCCGCCCAGCCAAATCTTATGGGGTTTTTAGAAACTTTGAGATGATTTTTCTCAAAATCGGTCCGACCGATTCATTCCAAAAACTATACAGTTCCAAGTTGGATGAGTTTGCGTGTACACAAAAGTTTCTTGTTGATCAGTCAATTCTTGCGACTTGTGGAGTGCTTACAAAAAAACAAAAAAAAAACACACAGACAAAGCCCTATAAGAATGGGATGGAGACTTCGCTACGCTCATCAATTACTACTTCTACTACTGTATATATTATTATTTGTAGTTATTACTAAAAAAAATCAATAATTTCACTTCAAGATAATACTACTATTATTTTTCGATGTTTTTTAATGATTAATAGTTTGTTGCTCTTGTTATGCTGTGATCAAGTGGCGACCGTATTGTCGCCAGTGTTATGGTAACAACCTACCGCCACCGGTACATGAACGTCAACAAACAGAGCGGCCAGTGTAAGCAGGCAGATAGATTCAATCATCAAGCAAGGACAATCAACAGAAGAAAACATCTGGAGACTTACTTTAAAGCTCAGCCTTCTTTAATCAAATAATTCATTTCTCATAATGCCCTTTTACTAGAGCTATTTTGACGGGTTCGCGCATATTTGCTCGCGCAGGCAAAAATGACGTCATGGTCTGGTTTGTACTGCACCCTGGTATCTAAAGCTTCAACTTTGAACCACTGTCATTCTTGTCACAACTTTTCAATTTCTTGCGACGTTATTGAGGTTATGTCATATCTACATTTTGGCCAGGGCCTAGGCTATAGGCTTACCCCGATTTAGACGTGAACGATATTTATGTCAACCCAAGCAATGAACATCATTCAAGAACTTGTCCCGGTGATATTTCGGATCCATCATATCACTGAATAAAATCTTCCATATCATAAACAAAGTTAGTGAACTCGCGACGTCACGGCCCAATAGAATGCGTGCGTAATTTAAATTCTTTCACAGAAATTCCCAGTTATACGTATCAACATATGACATGTCATGACATAAGATATGACATGTAAGATATGACATGTCAAACAGAGTGCTTTACTTGAACATCTTTGGAAAGTGACGTCATGGTCTGGAAACAACGGCACCATCGGCGATTTTGTATAATTGGACATCGGGTAACATGGGAAGCATTTCCCGAGTGAAAGAGCAGTATCAGAGAAGAATGATCCGTATAAAGAAGGCTGTGCTTAAAAGTAACATTTGAATCGTTTGAAGGGAAATGTTTTATGTACCCACCCCGGCGCATTGTTGTGGTGTGTTCTTCTTCGCTTGCATCTTCTCATCGAATTCATCTCCGACTTTTGCCGGTGTACCAATATCCGACGAAGCATCGTCTCCTAAAAGCGAAACGATGGTTACAAATTATTGGCTAGCACAGAGAAGAGTTCGACAGGTTTGCATGAGAAAGAATTGTCAATGAATAACAGAGGAAAGACTGAATTAAAGAAACAATTACGTACATGCTTATCAACAGGAAAATCATGAAATTGAAAACAAAAATAGTTTAAATTGTAATGAAATTAATTTACATAGGTGCCCTATACTATATAATTATAATTATATTATATGCATATAATGCTATAATTACAGCCGTTATGTAGGCCTGGATAAGGTCTGCACGCTGATGTGATTTCAACAAAGAAGAACAAACTATGAATGAACACATTGAACGACGTTGAATGTGATGACAACAAAGTGTTACACGTGACTCTGAATGAGAATGAACGTACACTAGACTGAGGCATCAATCTCCTCGAATACGCTGCTGTAAAACAGTAGAAGTTGTTCTCCATGACTTCATAGAACATTGTAAACAATTGAGACTTGCTCAGAATAACACAGCTTTTTAATGTTATCAATAGGGTTGGAGTTCGATTTCAATATTTTAGATAAATATAATATTTTTGGTCGTCAATTTGATACCCTTTATTCAGCCTACCTGGCAATTATAACTTTGATCTTTGAATAATGATTAATTAATGATACAATTTGATAACCTAACCTAACTTGATCTAACCAACCAAACTTACGTTAGGTTAGGTTATGTTACGTTATAATGTTGCAGTTACAACAGGCCGGGTTACATTAGGATATCAAAACAAAGATCGAAATGGATTTGTAAAAGAAATGTCTAGAATAATTCCCGCTGTCAGGAATTTGAGTGCGAGAAATTCGAGCATTAGCCGCTGAAGAGAGTGCGGCATATGCTATTTACGTCTATTTGTCTGGCAACATCCTCTTTCCTAACCATCATAGTAACTTTTCCAATTTGAAACCAATTGAAAATTGAAAAGTTTCGTTACATTTCGATTTTTTCATATCAAATGTTCAATACTCTAATTTCAGTATCGATTGCAATTTTTGTATCGAACAACAACCCTAAAGCCCCAAGTTATGTTACGAATGAATTAATATTAAGGATTGGAAGCAAGCCAAGAATAATGTGATTAGTGAATAGTAGAAGCTAAGCTAGTGTGTCAGTTCAATCAACTCAGGTAATGCATGACACGGTGAGACAAATGTGTGTTCCAAGACGTTAGCGCACAACGCATTTGCATGGATCACTCACGCTATTACGGGGTTGCTCGGATACACCGACAAAATCGCACACTGAAAATCTCTTTCTCCGAAAACGTGATTTCACAGGGTGACTGTACTAGGAGGCAAGACCCGAATAGAAGGACGATTCAGGGTGGAGTTACGACGTTGTATTCAAACAGTGAGGGACCGAGAGGAGTGGCCGAGTGGTTGATACACCGAACCTTCATTCAGGAGACCTGGGTTTGATTCCTGCCATGGTCGACCACCCTGACAAGGTTTATTCGTGGTTTCCCTCTGTCGTATGGTTCCATAACAACAGGTCACGATCGACTCCTTCCCACTATCCAAAAACACCTAATAAAATAACCTTTGATCTCATCATCTCGTATATCATTCACTGACGCCAATAGATCGTAGCCATCAGTACAGTGCGTCGTTAAACCCAATGTAAATAAATAAAATAGGGAGGGACTATTACCCTCTCACCAAAATAATTTACCATCATACATGAAAATAAATTTCCTTTTGATGTATGATATTTTCGGTTAGGTTAGGCTAGGTGTGAAGTTGACCTAACCCAAGCTGAAAAGAACAATATTTCCATACATGATTAAAACCGGTAGTCCATTATCCTGGTGAGAGAGGAATAGTACCTCACTATTTGAATACAATGTCGTAGATCCACCCTCAATCCTCTTTCTACTCGGGCCTTGCCCCCCAGTAGTCACCCTGTAAAATAACATTTTCAGTGTACGAGATTTTCTTTTGCTGTACGCGATTTTCGGTGTATCGGAGGGCAGTGACCCGGCTATTACAAGTGGAAAGTGCTTTGGGGTAGTGTTGGTGTGTGTTCTATCTCTAGCCGCTCACCTCGCGAGTTCCTTGGCCCGAGTACCGGCCTGATAAGCTCCTTGGCAACGTACCGACTCCCTCGTGCGCCTGGCACCAAGACGCGCCTATATTCCGCTGAGACAATCAAACCGTACGCGTCTCAATGCATTCTCACAACAATGCCCTTTCAATCGCTCACTGATATACGCAAGACCACTCAGACTAGTGACAACATCGATTCTAATGTAAAACGATTCTCAAATCGAAAAATCAATTCTCTTTTGTATTTTTTTTTCTGGTCAGTGCTGTACTTTTTCACGCCACAATATGTGCTCATTTCGTTATCTATATTATTTTGTATTGTTGAGATATTACTATCTGGACAAAAGCTATCCCTTTGGTAACGTCTGACAGCCGAACGTTGACGGAAATATCCGAATGGTACAGTACAGTTCAAAGAAGTCTCTAGCAGCTATTTTTCACGTAAAATGCTGCGGGAAGGTTGAAAACGAAAGTTGAAAATTACACAACTTTTTTTTTTTCAAAATCGATTTTTAATCGATTCCTGATTTTGAGAATCGATGTCCTCACTAATTCAGATAGTCATATATATATATATATATATATTTCTTTACATTACCATCGAAACTTGATACAAAATCATTTGTTTCACAATCAAGGCTATGAATGAAAGTAGGATCGTTTGGACGGGGCACCACAAGGGCGATCTCACCACCCCATTTCAATCATTCAAAAACAATGAACCTCAACATCAGCACTGCGCTGCCTGTTACCACAATTATCCGGCGTAGATTAAAGTCTTTCAGTTTTCAGTGAAATATAGAATAATTTGATAAATCCATCACGAAATCAATAGATAGAGAAAGTAATACACAGTTATTGAATGATCATTGCAATTGTGAACCCACTTTACTGTCTATGATTTTTTCTCAAGAGCTCTTAAACACATACTGAAATAAAGCACTGAATGTGGATAGAATTGCCCATCAACACTTATCAATTATTAGCTCGGACCTCGATAGAAAGATCCATGAAGTCGTGATCCCTCGGTGACTCTACTCTACACGCACACTCATAAATTGCGGCCAATTTATTTAATCGTTGTTTTTTAAATTGAATGATTTAGTTTCTGTAGGCCAATGTGTGTTGGTATGTGAGAAATATAATTGATTTAACACACACCATGAACTCTACTCCCAAAACACCATGCAACCTTGTAATAGTTCCGACTTGCCACACAGGAGAGGACGGTTCACAGAGCACTACGACGTAACGTCGTTGGCAAAGAATAATAAATCAAGACAAATAAATTCGTGGTGCGAGCAGAATGATCGGTGCTCGGTAAACTGTGTAATGTGTTAAAGCCTTATAAGTTATAAGTAGAGACATGGAAATACAGCTTCCATTTTTTTTTGGAACAGAATTTAGAATTTGAAAAGTAGCACTTTGGTGCGTACAGTGAAACCTCTGTGCATCGTTCCCGGATACATAGCTTTCCTGCTTGTATCATTCATTTTTTCTAGCCCCACTCCCGTATAATCAATGTTAAATATTCCTGGATGGATGGTTCTATTTTCCTGATCCCTTGAAAAACGATGAATAAAGGTTTCACTGTATATTATTTTGAAACATTGTCTTTTGTAGCGCAACAACGTTCTGTAGCATAACAACAGTATGGTACCGTTAAAACCACTAGATAACGTACAATAGCATACAAGAAAGAAGATATTTCTAGATAATTGTCTCCACCACCGGGTTAAACCTACGCTTCATCTGCCACCTGCATCTCTGCATCTGCACTTTTTCCAAATTTCTCAACTAACTTCACCCGTTTACGCCTCAATTGAAATAATTCTGGGAAAAATGGTATCTATAAAGTTTCTATTCCGAATATAGCGTCTATATCGCGAATGTACATTGAAATGTAGCGGGTTCAGACGCTTTCGTCAACTTTTCAAAAACATGATAGACTGACATCAAACGTATTGAAACATGAAGAAATATTAGAAAACATGTAAAAAAAAGCACTTTTAGATTTCATTGCTTTTCTAGCAATTGCCATGTTTACATGTCTCTACTTATAAGAAAAGTGATATTTCCACCAGTCAACTAATCTACATTAGAATCAACAAGCTACGAACCTAGGGATGCAACACACAGAATAGCACCAGGCCCGTCAACGTCATGTGGTACTCACCCAGGAATATCCTTTCGTCGAAGTCACCAACGCTCAATACGTACTCTTCATACGCCTTGTTGATCGTTTTACAGTTCGCCTCAAAGTTACTTGCTTCTAGAATTCCGCTCAGACTCTCGATGTCTCCTTTGATCACCTGAAACACGGACACTGTTAACCTGCGGGTTCCAGGAGGGGCATTCATGTACGTCTAGCAAGCTCTAGCAAGGCATGAAACCTGTTTAACCACTGTCATGGCGGCAATTCGCTATCAACTTTGCGGGGTGGTTTCTGATGATCGCAAGTTGCGACCGGTAGCATCTTTGCTAGACGTACATGAATGCCCCCCCAGGACAATATTCTCATACATGATCAATAGTACCGTACAGTAAACCCTCATTAATCCGAAATTCAAGGGACCCCAAAAAGTTATTTCGAATTATAAAAATTCGGATTAACCAAAAAAACTCCTTTTCCACGAAAATCATCACACTTCCCGGTTAGAATTGAAGCAATTTCGTATTGAGCGCAAGAGAAAGCTAGATGCCACATGTGCGAGGAACCGAATCAGAGATCGTGTGTATTCGGCTATCTTCGACAGCAAACAAACGTTAGATGGCCAGCTTCCATTGGCGCTCGGCCGTTCCGAGTGATTGAGTGTTCCGAGCCAAAGACCTTAGTATCTAACCCAACGAAGTTAGATATCAAGATCTTTGGAGCAGCCCGAGCGCACTCGGAGTCGGATGACGTATTCAGTGGCAGCAAACAGCTGAGCTGGCTTCGGCCTATTGTTACGCGTCAGATAAAAAGGATGGAATTTACGAAAATAATGATCAATTCAAGGAATTCACTCGATTTATTTCGGATTATCCAATACGAAAACAGTGCTAAAGCAATTGAGGGGTCGAAATATTAGTTTGAATTACGTATCAGCTGGAATTCGGATTAACCATATTCATTAACATTGAAATGCCTGTACCTTCAGCCGGGGACGGACTTCAAGTTCGAAATATGTCAAATTTCGGATTAAGCGAGTTTGGATTAACGAGGGTTTACTGTATTCACACCCATATAAGATGCACTTTTTTCCATTTTCAACTCATCAAAAAGTCACATGCGTCTTATAAAGGTAAGAGAGAAAAACGTCACGTCTTGCAATAACAACGGTTCCCGTGAAACACTGCCGGCCGTCCAATGTGAGAGCATACGTTAAATCTTCAATCATCGTCAAGATTTGATGCACGGACGGTTGTCAATGCGCTGCTGCGCGAATTTGTTGCCCGTTCGGTACAACCTTCCCTCTAGGTCCGTCTCTCTCTCTCCCTGTGTAAGCCACATGCCTGTTGTGTATTAGGCAAGGTCGCGGATAGCTATTCAGGACTGCCGGCCGTCAGTGTTAGTGTGGAATATGATACTGCGTCTTATATAAGTAAACAAATGGGTTTCCAAAAATAGAACCTGAAAAGTAGGGGTGCGGCTTATAAGCCGATGCAGCTTAAATGCGTGTAAATACGGTATATATTAAATTTGGTGAGAAGGGGAAAAACGAAACAGTCCCTCACAATTCAAATACAATATCGTCACTCCACCCTGAATCCGCCTACTCGGTCTTGCCTCCTCGTACAGTTGGTGGACGGGACCGCTTATGAACGCTTCTAGTTTTGGGTGTAGGCCACCCAATGTTTTAGGTACACTAAAGCAACCCCAGAATCTATCTGTATCCAAGTAGGATGGATTGTAGAAGGTACGACAGGTGCTAGCAAAGAAACCAACTTCAATACTGAAAGCCCTCGTTTATTTTTCTTGGTCCCTTGAAAAACTATAGATGGCTGTTTCCCTGTAGGCCTACTAATTAGGGATAACACCGATTAATCGAGAATCGATTGAGAATCGATTCTGATGTAAAACGATTCTCAAATCAGAAAATCAATTTAAAAAAAAAACTTTTCTTCTTTTTTTCTTTTGGTTCAGTGCTGTACTTCTTTACGTCGCAATAAGTGCTCATTTCGTTGTCTATATTATTCTGTATTGTTGAGATATTACTATCTGGACAAAAGCTATCCCTTCGGTTACGTCCGACAGCCGAGCATTGACGGAAATACCCAAATGGTGCAGTACAGTTCAAAGAAGTCTCTAGCAGCTATTTTTCACGTGAACGCCTTGGGAAGGTTGAAAAAAAGTTAAATTACACTACTTTTTTCAATTTTTTTTCAATTTTTTTTTTTCAAAATCGATTTTTAATCGATACTGGAGCATAGAGAATCAATTCCCGATTTCAAGAATCGATGTCATTCCTAGTACTACTTTATTAGTAACTACTACTAATAAAGGTTGTTATACTAATAACATTGATATGATGATTAGTTTGTTACTGTACCTTTTTGTTGAAGAGCTTGCGCATATGCACCTTCCAACAGTACTCTTTGATGCCCTTCGCTTCGAGTGGAATTCCGTCGTGTTTGGTGCACAGGTGGTCGATGATGCACGGCGGTTCCGTCGGGGGATTATAATCGTCGTCAAAGAAGTTGACAGGAAGTCCTGAACACAATCAAATACATTCAAATCAATAAACGAGGACTACTTCTACTCGACCACTTGACAGCCGTTACACGATGTAGTGGTACCAACCTATTCTATCATAATACAAAGGAGGTGACCCAACTCGGGTAATGAAAGTGAAATATTTCCGGGGCTAGAATCTCAGTCCATCGTACCGATTGCCTGTAGCGCAACTATCGCTTTTATATTGAACTATTTAGAACAGCAATGCTGAACACGGCCCAGTGGATTATGAGAATTATAGATTTTGTTAGTTCAACAATGCCACCGGTACCGTAGCCACTCTTATTTACATCCAGTTCACAAGGGAATCCGCTAAATCGCGACAAGCAATCGGGACCTTTGGCTCTGAACTGACCGCAAGAAACCAGAAATGCCTTCCATGTTATTAGTATGTGAGTTGGAGCACCTTCTTTATATTACGATAAGATAGGTTGGTATGACTACATAGTGGCCGTGGCGTTACACTTTCCTACGCGTTTCGTCTCATATCTTGACGATGGGACTAGTACTGACATCTGGTAGATAGATTGAGAAATGAGTTTTTTGGGGCCGATAGAATACCGGTTCGCTATTGTATTGGAAAATAATGGAATACAGTCAGCTATTTTTTGTTTTTTATATTGGGTTTCAACGACGCACTGCAACGATGACCAAGATCTATTGGCGTCGGATGAATGATTAATGAGATGATGGGATGATGAGATGAAGGTTTTTATGGGTAGTGGGAAGGGTAGTGGGAAGGAAGCGGTCGTGGCCTATATTGTGGGAACCATCCCGGCATTAGCCTAGACTACAGAGGGAAACCACGAAAAACCCCTGTAAAGATGGACGGTGGCGGGGATCGAACTGGGTCCGATATGTCCATTCACCTCCCGGATCACACAAAGCAAGTGAGCTAACCACTCAGCTACCTGTGCTGGTAGTTAGCTGTTTTTCCAAAACCTCATTCTAGGCTATATGAGATGAGTCAAATTTCAAAACCTCCAAATGCAAAATAATATTGAAATTGGCAAAATGTATTGCTTCACATATCAAGTACAACAATAGATCAATAGAAAGAAACCATTTGTTTTCACTATGAGTGTTATGAAACGCTATCTAAACACAAGTATATGTGCGACGTAACCTGAAAATGACTCGGCCTGGGAGGTAGGCAGCCTGGCTGTCACGAGGGTAAATCAAGGATAGGCCCAATAACCCATGTGACTCGTGTCCATTTCATCAACGTAACATGATGTGAATAGGCCTGTCGCCATCAGTATCCAGTTCCGTCAATATAGGGTGTTCTTTAAACATACTCTGAATCCATAGAATAAAAATAATTGTTGATCGTTTATAAATACCATTGTCCCGAATATAAGCCGACCCCCCTAACTTTTAGATCAGTAATCGAAAACAGAGTTTCTCTTCTTTTCCACGTAAATCATCGGTTTTCCTGGGTAGAATTTAGTCAATTTCGTATTGCGTGCAAGAGAAAGCTATGTCACCGGCCGAAACGACTCGTGAGAAACCAGTGAGAGGTGCCTCACGCAATAGTCACATATGGCCGGCTTCGATTGGCGCTCGGCCGACTCGAGTCGTACTAACGAATCAGTCTCGTGCTTGTCAAGGTTAGACCACACACGTCACGCAGTAGCGCGTTGTAGACTAGTAGGATGGCAGACGCCATTCAGCAAACAGCTCCGTGCTTACGTTCTTAACTGCGCATCAAATAAAAATGATGGTAATTGACAAAATGATGCTTTTTCGTGATAAAACATTTATTAAACGTGTTTTTAGTGGAATATTTCGCAGTTTCTAGTCCATTTCGTTGATTTCAGTGTGCGGATGTATTGCGCCCAATTAAAATGAGCCAAAAACGTATTCTTGACCGATTATAGGCCGAGATTCGCATATAAGCCGAGGGTGACTTTTGGGCTTGAAATTTCGAGAAAAACCCTCGGCTTATATTCGGGACAATACGGTAACGTCGTCATGGACAGTTCCGGACCAACAGTCACGTCATGAGGGGAGGATCTTCCACCATGAATCAAGTACGCAAAGCAAACCACAATGACACGTCTGAAACACTAACTTCCAGAACCAGGCCTTTTTCCGAGTCGAGACGTAGACATCACTCGACTCTGTTCATGTTGCTATACAGAATAAACTCTCTCAGAAGAGCAAAAAATTAATGATAATTTCTGAAATTATGATCATGATTTCTACGTTTTCTCTCCAATTAGGGGGGAAATTTTCGTCATTATTAGGGATGTGCAAGTTTGAGAATTCAAGTTCGAGTCGAGTTTGAGAGAAAATCGTGAGTTTCGAGTTCGAATGAAAAAAATATATATTTGGGCCAAAATTCGCATATCAGTAGCGATCTCCGGACACTAAATTCCAAAAAAGAAGAGAAAGATCTATATTTGGGACAACACAAGTTTGAAAAAATGAAAAAAAAAATCGAAATTTTCGAGTTCAGAAGTTTTTGCACACCCCGACTCATTATTCATTCTAATCTAGTTTCGACTCTCTACTCTACTGTGACCAAGACAATAGCCGAAACGTCGAAACCTCGTGTAACTTTCATCTCTATGTGTTCTATCAACGGGCTCTCCACTATGAGTAGGCCTTTCTCTACTCATAAATCTCGGTAAGCTGCTGTTCTTCTTTCCTTCCACCCAATTCATTTAGTTTCGAGGTTGTAATGTTAGTGTCATGACTAGTGCGTTGAAATACTGCTCGACTCACCAGGGAAATCAGGTACAAGAAGGTCCCGTCTCTTGGCCAGAATGGCGTTGCCGTAGACAAAGTCGCAACACGCCAGCAGCAGGTGAAACGAGTTGACGAGGTCGTCGCTGACGTCTGGCAAGTCTCCCTTCACGCACACAAACAGCGTCCAGCAGAAGTCAAACACTTTCGACGGATTACACAACGCTCCACTGCAAAACACAAACAAATGGTCACTCGTTAGAAAGTCATCATTCATTTTCTCTAGTACAGTGAAACCTCAATGCATCAGTCCCGGATCCATCGTTTTCTGCTTGCATCATTCATTTCTTCTCACCCCACTCCTATACAATCAATGTTGAATTTTCCTGGATGGATCGTTTTCCCTCATGAATGGTTCATTTTTCCTGGTCCCTTGAAAAACGATGAATGGAGGTTTCACTGTAGGCCTACCATCTATGAACTATCATCTTATTCTCGAATAGTTAGTGTCAAGATTGAGAAGTAAGGACGGTTAAAGGATCCAATTAATGATGTATACATAATTAGTTAATTACCTAATGTATAATTGCATACATAGGCTACATAATTGCATGTATGTCTGAGACTTATTATTATTATCACTATTATTATTTTTATATGTTACGTACAGTCGAGCCCGGATATAACGAATTTCAAGGGGAATAAAAATCTGTTCGTAAAAACAGAATTTCGTTATAGAGATTTATTGCTCTTTTTCATAACAGCACTTGAATTTTAGAGATTTATAAAGATAGGCCTACATTTACGACTTAGGACCTAGTATAGTACTGTATTAGGTGACATATTATCATCGCATCGTATCATCACTTGGTATGTTTGTAGAAAGTAATAGAAAACAACAATGTCCTTTCATAAAGAACTCATCATCTGCCATCACATGACACCACCACTCCCCACTTCTCGTGTTTCATTTCCTAGGTTACAGGACACTGTCACGAATGGGGATGAAGGAATGTAAACAAAAAATAGATGAACAAAGTCATTGAAGATGTCACCATCACGTTATTATTTAGCGCGCGTTGAGCGAATGTTTGAGTTTGGGCCGTTCCACTGTGCATGGGACGGGGTGGGGGGGTGCAGCAAGAGTTATGACCACGTGCTGTGCGCGTCACCAGCTGCTACGATGTAGCCTACAGCCCGTTCAAAATAAATGTAACCTGAAAATAAATTCACGCAAAATGCTCCGATTTTCGAATATTTTGTTGGAAATAGCTGAAAATAATGAGCAAAATATGCTGTAAAGTGACAAAAAATTCGTAATAACCGAATTTTGAAATATAAATCACTTTGTCATAGACTTATAGGTCTTTATTTAACATTGTAAGGATAGGAGATTTGAAGGGGAATGGTAATTAATTCGTAAAAACCGAAATTTCGTTAAAACCGAGTTCGTTATATGTGGGCTCGACTGTATATATATTTTGAATGTCTTGTATTTTTATAATAACTTTGACGTGACTCATATCCATGTAAAGGATCTATTGTCAGAAGGAATAAATAAATAAAACAATGATCATAAATACTGCGTATATTCAACATAACGTAATTTACACGTTTATTTATCACGTTTATTATCTAGCAGAAAACATTGATCCTCAATCATCAGTGGTAACTTGACCTCGACTGAGTATTGCAATTTGACCCAACTCTTATTACTATTATAAAATATTTAATCTTTAGTTTCATAATTTCTGTATCTTGACCTGATTTATATAATGTATTTGTGTCCTAAGAAAATCGTGAACCAACAATACTGAAATATAATTGAATAAACATATTAATAGATGACAAAAGACTATCCTAAAATAAATGGCTAACACGTTGAAACTTGGTCCAAAATCGTTTTTGGCTATGGATGAAAGATGGGATCGTTTGGATGGGGCACCACAAGGGTGATCTCACTACGCCGAAGAATAATCCACCATCAGTAGGCCATTCTCTACTCATAAATCTGGGTAAGCTGCTGTTTTTTCTTTCCCTTTCACCCAATTCATATAGAAATAGGATGGCCTATTCATAATTAGAGAAAATTTTCAGATATTCACATTAGCGAGAGAAATCTGGAAACTTCTCACGACCTTGGTCTTCCAATTATTCATGAACCTTTGTACTCCCTTTTGTTTTAAATTACAAAATTGATCATTTCGTTTCAATTTTTTCTTATTGTTATTGTTCATTCGTTTTGTGTTCTTGTGAAATTATGAAAATATAATAATGAATATTATGACCACTACTTTCTAATTTCCTCTTTGGCCAGCGCGTTGCCATGGCCAGCGCGTTGCCATGGCCATCGCGATGCCATGGCCAGCGCGTTGCCATGGCCATCGCGTTGCCATGGTACGCGTGACTCACCGATTCTTGCGAGAGCGCGGCGTCCTAGCCACCACTTCGCTCGGATTGTGGAACATGTCGATGAAGATGGGCTGGAACTTTTTGAAGATCACCATCGAGACGGCAAAATTACGTTCAAGCCGATCGATCTTCCCGCGGAAATCAGGCGGCATGTTGGCCATGTCGGCCCATTTCTTACATTTATTAAAAAATTGGATCAAGCTGAAAAAGAAAATTTGGTTACCAACAAATTTCATCTGTGATAATGAGCCTGCAAGTAAATTTTACAATTCAGTTTGGACGGTTTTCAGGATAGGGCGTAATGCTGCAATATCTTTGAACAAATGGATCCCAAAGTTGATTCTATTCAATACATTCAACCCAAATAAATGCGTATAATGCATATTTATAATGCAAATAATGTAAATAGTGCGTACAGTAGAACCTCAGTTATAAGTTTCTCGTTTATACATTCATTACATTTATAAGTTTTATTTTTTGATCCAACCCATATGCTCCACATGTTGAATAGTTTCATTAATAAGTTTTTGACATTAATACACTTTTTCAGTCTGGTCCCCTGAAAAACGTATAAATGAGGTTCCACTGTATAATGCGTATAATGCGTCTAATGCAAATAATGCATATTTAATGCAGTAACGCAAAATTGAAATACCCTTCAATTGGCTTTAGGTATCAGAGGATGGAGGAAAAAATAATTTTAGAATCAAGGCTGCATCAGAATCCAAGTGAAAGGCCTTCAGCAAAAAAAAAAATAGCAAGCCCACATGTTTTACTAGATTTGGAGTTACATACACGAGAGCACCCAATTCACAACTGATACCCACAAATGAGGTATGTTTGACGGCACTGAGATGTGAGTAGAGAGATGTAAAAATAGCAATTGCTTTGAAAGCGACAAAATCTAAAAGTGCTTTGAAGCATATTTTTCTCACATTTCTTCATGTTTCTACACATTTGATGTTGTTTGATCATGTTTTTGAAAAGGCAACAAAGCGCTACAAACATCTGAATCTGCTATGTTCAACGTATTGGCTTTATAGACGCTATATTCGAAATAAAAGCACTATGAACGCTATTTTCTGGGAAGTAAACAGGTGGAGTCAGTTGAGGAATTTTTAAAACCAAAGCCCATCTGCAAATGCAGGCGGCAGATGAGGCGTAGGTTTAACCCGGTGGGGACACCATTTTACTGAAACTATCAATTTGAGTGTTTCACTTGTATGCCTATTGTACGTTATATAATGAATTCACCGATACCATTCACTTGTAACGCTACAGTATGTTGTTGCGCTACAAAAAACAATGTTCCAAAATAATAGATGCACCAAAGTGCTACTTTTCAAATTCTAAATGCTATAGAAAGAAAAAATAGAAGCTATATTCACATGTCTCTAGCCATAAGTTTAACCCACTTGCGGAGACCATTTTTCTAAAAACTATCAATTCGGGTGTTTCTCTTGTATGCCTGTGTACGTCATCTTGTAGTTTTACCAGTACCATATACTGTTGTTATGCTATAGAATGCCGTTGCGCTACAGAACACGATGTTTAAAATAACAGATGCACGAAAATGCTACTTTTCAAATTCCAAATGATGTGGAAAAAAAATAGAAGCTATGTTCACATGTCTCTAGATATGAGTGAAGATTTGGTATACCGTACCTTAACTTGCAAAGACGAAGCAATCTAGTGAGACTAACACAATTTCCCTCGACGCTGGTTCCAGTTCTGCCAACCGTAGGGATGGAAGACCTGCGGCAAGCCACATAAAGCGCACATCCAAGCCAGTGTAATTGATCACCCTGAAAACATAATACACAATCAATGGTATTATTGACACAATTGTGCAGTCATTTTAGTTCAACGGGCTGATGAGGAGAGCCGAACCACTTTGGAAATAATGCGCGTTATCAATATTTAATTTTCTATTGTTGGATGATCACTGTTGTAATGTTGATGCGCAATAAGGTAAATTTAACTAATTAACGTACCACGCCTATTTTTTTTCGTTTTTCCAAGATTTTTTCATTTTTTTACGCGAGGTTTAGACACCAACCTGACCTACCCAACTTAAACCACTGTCCACCTTAGTCACCTTGGTCAGATCACAAAGCATCAACGTCAAGTGAGTAAAAAACACATTAGAACAAACAAAATACAAAATGTCCAAACTACACACCATAGATTTAAACAAGATCAAACAGAAAACACCAGAAACGCAAACATCAAACTAAAATTGGCCATGGTATGTTAATCAGTAAAATTACCCTCAATAATTTTCGGTATAAATAATTCTCAACTCAGTGCGAAATTAACTCTTTTCCTTAGGTCTATAATATAGAAACAAATCGCCTCCCTCCGTGGCTCAGTCACCACTTTAGAAACCAAAGTCACCGTTGGTCGTGGGTTCGAGTCCCGCACAAGGCATGAGTTTTAGTGAACATCCTTTCACTCAACATCACCTAATAGTTTCATTATCACATGTGGCTCATTCAGACCCCCGCATAACCTAGCTGTTGGTGGGGTCATTAAGCTCATTCGTACCCCCGCATAATCTAGCTGTTGGTGGGGTTGTTAGGCTCAAGCAAACAATAATCATCAGGAACAACTTAAGTTTTTTTTTTTTTTTTTTTTTTTTAATAACATCGAAACTTGATACAAAATCATTGTTCCCCAATTAAGGCTATGGATGAAAGATAGGATCGTTTGGACGGGGCACCACAAGGGCGATCTTACCACCCCATTTTGATTATTTAAAACTAATGGTCTTCAACACCAGGACTGCGCTGTCTGTGACCATAATTTTTCGCAGTAGATAAAAGTCTTTCAGTATAAACACACGAATGTTGATATCTTCCACTTTGAACTAAGTCTCTTGGGCAATGATTAATTACTTCTTTCCCTTGACAGCAGATGTAAAATTGATCATTATGCAAAAAGCACAAATTAAATTAGTGATAGGCCTATAATGTTATAATTAGGCCTATCGCTCTACTAATTAATGGTCGTGGCCAATTAGTACTTCATCCAAGCATTTGCTTCGAGGACTGTGGGAAACCACGAAAAACCACGTCAGGATGGATAAAAAAAGGTGTTTGTTGGTCTTGAGCTTTTTCTTCCAACTTCTTCTCTTCTTTTCTTCTCTTCTTGTTGTGTTTGATATTTATATATTTTTTTCTTCTTCTTACTTCTTTTTTCTTTCTCTTTTTTTCTCTCTTTCTCTTTTTTTCCCCTCTCTTTTCCTTTATTCATTCATTCATTTCTTCTCCTCATTCCATTTCATTTTTTTTACTTCATCTTCCTTTTGTCTTTCATTCATTAATTTATTTATTTTTATTTTTATTCTTTTTCATTTTTTATTTTCTTCTTTTTTCTTCTTTTTTTTTTTCATTTTTTTTTATTTTTCTTTATTTTCCTTAATTTTCTTTTTTTCATTTTCTTAATTTTCATTTTCTTCATTTTCATTTTCCTTTTTCTTCATTTAACTTAAGTTACTGCATTATTAAAGGTTTTGGGTGATAACGATTTCAACTTCATACAATTCATAACTGTTTTTATTTATACATGATTCAACGACACACTGTATTGATGAACAAGATCTATTGACGTTGGTGAATGATGAATGAGATGATGGAATAATGTGATGACACGTAATTTCATCTGGTGCTCATGGATAGTGGTGAATGAGTTGCTCATGACCTGTTGTCAAGGAACCAGTCCAGTATGAACATAAATGACAGAGGGGAAACACGAAATACATCTGTCAGGAATCAGGATGGTCGCCCATGGTGGGAATCGAACCCCATTCAATTTCTCAGACCTTTTTTTGGTTCAAACTTACATAGGCCTACCGGTATATATTTAGGTCTGTATGTGTACTGTTGTGGAGATTGAATATCGATTCTTTAAATATATGCCTAAATGTTAAAACTATGTATTTTACTATGTTTTGACTTTCACAAATTTTGTATGATGTATGGCCTGGTTTATTAGGGTACCTCAATTGTTTAGTTCCTGAACATTCAAATGATGTACCCAAAAACCATGAATGAATAAATAAATAAATACGTGAATTACGGTAGGCCTATATTGATAGTGGCCAAGCATTGAGTTTGAAGTCCAACATCACAATTTGAATGGCAAAGCTAACTGATTGAAGGCAAGCAAAGCGAACACAGCTAGAGTCTAAGACCCCGTTTACATTACTACTCAACTACTCTAGTAACCCCACCTACGATCGTAACTTACCGTGTGTGAACGTGAATTAGTTGCTACGCTAGTAACAAAAGCTACTACAGTCAACTTACTACCGTTAGTAAGGTTACTCTAGTAGATGTACCCGTATGAACGCTCATAGGTTGGTACGATCGTAGCCTGGTAGTATAATTTCAAGATGGCGTCGGCAAAAGTTGTAAATATTGCCTAATCAGCTGTGCAAACAGCCTTCAAAAATTATTTTAGTGTCGTTGGCTAGAAGGCTGTAAAGCTCAAAACACACTCACGTGGTAAATTATGTAACTAAAACGTCTAGTAACCAAGAACTTATTTTTTTTCCGTGTGAACGCAATATTAGTTACTGCCCATTTACTCCAGTAACTCTACTGTAGTAGGATGGTAGTAATGTAAACGGGGTCTTAGCGCAACTTATCAAGTGACGTTTGACAGTAGACACTTGATGTCACCATAGACGCTGAGGCGTACCCTACTCCGACACCAATGCATTGTATCTAGGCCACCGTATCTTCTTCAAAGGCCTACATGCTTCATAGTCAGCTTTGATGATTCTTTTTGCTTATCAACCCCACCAACGTCTAGATAATGTGGGAGTATGAATAAGCAGGTGGTATCCTTACCTTTTCCTTACAATTACTAAAACCCATGACTAATGCAGGACTCGGACCCATGCCCAATGGTGCAGAGTTCCAACGGTGACTTTAATTTGTAAGGGGTACCTTAGATGACTTGAGCTACAGAGGCAGCTTGCTTCATAGATGGGGGCACAACATAGGATCTAGGCCTAGTGCACTGTGCATCTCATAAGGTAGGCCTAAAGAATGACAAAGCCTACACTCTAGGGCCATGGCCTACTCCATAGATCAAGTAGGCCTAGTCAGTAATTTTGCACTTAGTGGCCACGCCACTGAGTTTGTACGCTTGTGTTGTGATCAACAATGCGAACTCAATGGCTAGGCCCTACGTTGCTACGCCCGACTCAGAACATTGTTGAAAGATTAGGCTGCATGTGCCTACGCCTGAATAGTTGGTACAATACTTGAGCCCAGCACCTATAAGGCTGAATAATCCAACTTCTCAAGTAAGTTAGCTACCAGGATCTGGAGGTATCAATAACCTCACATAGCCTAAGCCTAGGCCTAGTAACGGTAAGTGTAGGCCGAGGCACTCAGCACTAGACCATCATAAGGCTAGGCCTACGTACCTCTAACGTGTAATTATGTCGAATTATCTCATAGTTATTCCAAGCTTCATCAGCCGCAACTTTGTCCATGTTCAAGCCAACACATAATTCTTGATGTCTTTTCCGTATACTCTCATCTGCATCTTCAGATAAAACCATTTTTCGGTAATATAAATACGAACTGACACTCTATCGACATTCACCACTAAATTTCTTTCTACAATCCAGGTGGCGACGCGACTGGCGGGAAAAAAGCTTGCTCACGATTCCGGGAATATAATGAAAAATAGAAAATAATCCTGGCAAACCGAATGATACTCTTATAAAATTATATACGATATCAAAAGAATAACTTCGAAAAAATCAGTAATATATTTATAATTCATATCAACTTCATTACTTCGTGAAATTTATAGAGCTATTGTTTTAATGTGATAAAAGTATTATATAATAAAGCGCCAAATGATGGCGCATTAATATCTATTTAAGCGGGAGATTTCTCTGACGTCATTCAGGATTGCCAACAAATTAAAAATTTTGCGGAAAACCCCAACAATGCTTAAGATGCCGACACTGGGTACAAAGTACGGACTACATTGAACATTCATCACAATAAAACTAGCCTAACCTTCCATGCAAGTTGCAATCGCCAATCCGTTAATATATGAAGATCTTTGCGCCAATCAGCAGAGAAATATCGTAGGCATAACCCTTTGACATACAATGAACTAATAAAACTCTTTCATAAAATCGTATGTCAAAAATGGCAATTCCCCCAATTTTACTTCGATTTATGTCTATACGAACTTTTTATACAATTCCTTCAAGACTTAGTAAATATGATGTGAGGGAGGGTAAAGTGATGAGGAAGATTATGAATGGTTCTCTATCAAAAAAGTAAGTTTCTAAAACAGTGAAGGCCTAGGCTACTAGGCCTATTAATGTGGGCTAGTCTCAATTATTAATGTTACCATAAATCAAGTAGGCGTAGCCCCAGCATGGATCACGAATTGGTCATGACAGGATTGAGACCTTGCCTTCCAAATTATACCTTTCAAATCTTTACTACTCTGTAACTTCTTAATCTGTAGACTGCATGCGCCCTTGAGTGCGCGCGTGTGTACGTTCGCTCTTTGAAATGCATGGTAAACCTAGGGCGGGGGTTTCGGATAGTGAGAACGGGCGGTAGTGTCTGATAGGGGAAAACGAGGAGGTGAAGAAACCGTCGAGCAGGGGCCGCGGTTCGGGCGCGCAAGGGTTTTGGCTAGGGTTTTTCTGAGATGGCAGTAGTGCCTAGGGGTATGCTACCTGGGGGAGGATGAAGGCACACCATTTACTTCATAGGCCTAATCATGGCACGACGTATACAACGGGCGCAACCTGCTAGCATTCTTATAACAATCATTAGTTCTGAGCGACCAGGTAGCTCAGTGCTCGGGCTTCTGGTTACTATACCAGAATTTAGTGGTCGATTCCCTCCCTGGGCTACTTTTGCTTTTCAATATTATATAAATGCCGTTGGATGAGGCTTATGGCCAGGACCAGTTGATTTTTTTTCTTGCCACCAATATTGTTTTGCTACCAATATTGAAATGATTCTTTATTACGTATCGCATAGGCGTACTAAAACACGGCTGCACCCGTTTCTATTCCTGCCATGCCCGCTCGTCGTAGGCTATATCAAGTGGGTACTCTGAGTCATCAGAGGGAAGAAGGCTAGGCCTATTCAATGAAGCCTCTAGAAGAGGGTCGAGCCTGAATCTAGATAGACCTATGCAGAAACAAGTAGGGCAAGAATGTCGAAAAAATGTTATTGAATTTTTCACAATGTTATGTATGAGGTCAAATCTTGCCTAAAATCTTCAATGAGGTCCATCCTACAAATTGTGTAACAGTACTTGATGTGTTACGCTCATCTAATCAGGTCTACTTTATAGCTAAAATGAAATACTGTCATCCCTTCTGTCTTAGAAAGCTGTGGTATAAATTGGATGGAGTCAACAATGCCAATGCCATGGCGATGCCGAAACCAACTTCTTTTCACGTAGGCCGAAGTAGTCGCCGAGTTGCTGTGTTGAACAAGTTGTTCATGAAGCACATCACAGATTTAATGGCGACCGGTGAAGTGGCGGCTGAATTGTTGGGCAGAGGAATTGAGATCTCTCGAGTGAAGGTTGCGCCAGACTTTACCCGCATCAACGTGTACTGGTTAGCCAAGGGTACTAAGCATGATGCCAACACAGAAGTTGTGTTGTCGAGGAATGCAGGAAATCTACGTCACGAGTTGTCACAACTGAGATTGATTGGTGCTATACCACTGATCGAGTTTGTCAAGGGTAAGCTGCTGGTACCATAGATATATATATTACTTTACTGAGATATGTTACTTCTGCAGCCGATAGCGACATACGCTCGTTCCAATCTCGGTGGACATTTTGGACATTTAGAAATAGAATCCAAGCAACATAATCTATATTAAGGACCTAGGCCTATCACTAATATTTGTCAAATATGGCGTAAACTTCCCGGTTTGTGAAGCGGTGTGAAGCTACTGCCGAGACACAAATATGTACGCCTTCTTATCGTGGAGTAACGTATTTCGGTGATATATATCTATGCTGGTACTTACATGAAACATTTATTTAGGCCTATTCATTTTAAAGTTGTTTATCGACCCCACCAAAAACTAGGTTATACGGGGGTTCGAACGAGCAGGTGATTATGATACCATGAGGTGATGATAGGTGAAAAGACGTTCACAAAAACCCGTACCTTATACGAGACTCGAACCCACGCCCAACGTGACTTCAGTTTCTAACGTAGTGCGCGTAAGAAACTGAGCGATGGGGATGGCTTCCATGAAACAATTTTGAAATAATATCACTGATATATATTTTAGGGCGAGTTTCATCAACTTCAGTTAAAACTTGGCTTTGTAAAACTTGGTTTAATGATAAACTGGGTTTAAGAATTCATATTAAAATAGTATAAGCTCAGTTTAGGTCAAATTTAATCCCAGTTTAGGCTTCATGAAACGGCTTCCTAAATATAAACCTGGATTAAAAATGTTAACCTGGGTAATTATATAATGATAAATGAATAAGGGGTAATAGATGATGAAGGACATTAGCGATACGTTTCATACATGTTCAAAATTAAACAGAATTAAGATTAGATAAGTATTCTTATATGTGACACATTCTATACAATGTATATTGTTCCCTGAATAAAGATTATTATTATTATTATTAAACTCCAGTTAGTAGTTTGTGAAATGAGGACTTGGTTGATTATTGAGCCAGAGAGAATGACAATTTAATTGACGGCTGTCCGCATAGCGGGATACCAAGATGGTACAGCGTAATATAGTCAATACATAGTACAATGGTTATTGACAAAAGTGATACAAAATTGAATACAGAAAAATCCTGAAATATTATAAAACTAACTTAATTGAGGGTAGATAACAAAAGTATGAAAAAAATATGAAAATGGAAGAAGGTAATAGAAAAAGAAGGTATTATTAATATTATTAAAAAGATTGAAATTATTTGAAAGAATATAAATGGTGCTGTAAAAGACATACCGAATCTATCAAAACTGAGTTTACAATATTTCTTAATAATACCTTCTTTGGGATTTTTTGATTATCGAGAAAAGTGCATGAAAATTCAGGAATACCGTTAGTAGACCAATAAACACTTTTACAGTCTTGAACCAAGACTAACTTCATTGGTGATGAAACCAGGAAAACGTAGATAAGCAATTTAGGTCTGTTAATGTGAAATATAATGGAAAACTAGGCCTATGCTCACACTCTGATTTCTTTAAATCTTCAAGTCACAGCCTGTTGCCTATTTTTAAATTGTTTAAGAATCTAATTGGTTTTACCTTTTAATCTTCTTTAAAAAAAAACATTGTAATCTTTTTACGATGACGTAACGGCAGATCCAATTTAGGCCCTATGTAAAACTTTGGAACTTTTTGGATCATTCTTGATTTCAAAATTCCGTTGAATTTTGAATTTATTTTGAGATTCATTTTCTATCCCAAATTTTTCTCAAAGGGTCTTTAGAAATTTCAAATTAATTTTTCTCAAAAGTGGTTAAACCGATTGCGTCTGAAAGTAATGCAATTTAGGCCTGTCGAGTTGGATGATGAATGATGACACATGTGTATACCTAAAAAAAAAAATCACTTCTGTTTGACCTGTGGAGCGCAAATAAAACAGCAAAACAAATTAAATCGTTTTTTTAAGTATGGTAAAACTGAGTCTATGACAGTAAATTGATATTGCCGTTGGCTGTCAATAACGTAATGAACTACATTGTAGCTGGTTTTACTCTACGTGTTTCCCTGTGGTTCAAACTACGAACTGACCGAGGTTAAAAATATTGTTTTGTTCACACGGTACACACCCTAGTTAAACCCACAGGATTTTAAACCCCAATGCAGGGTGAGGTTAAACCTGCGGGCAATAATTGCCCTCGGGCAGATGGTTCACTTTTCTCGCGTAAAGTTCAGTATATTCTAGTCAAATAGATCAGGAATGGAGACTTATATTTGCTGAACAATTATCTCCAATACTTGTGGACTCTATATAGGAGAAAACATAAAATGTGTCGTCATTTGAACAACGAACGTATGAGTTGAATCTAGTCACAGCTGTGAAATATCAGTCACACGAGCCAGGTTGACAACTTAACAAACAATTATAGTTTCAAAGTGTTGGTACACAGGTTATTCGGAACCAGAAACGTCCTTCAAACTAACAGATGAAATTTAAATATGTGAACAATCTCCCTGATGACCCATGGTACAGCCTAGGGTCAAATCTCGGGGTCAAATCCCCGGGGTTAGACCGTGGGTTTACTTGGCGTAGTGTAAAAACAGCTTTTGTGAGAATTAGTCACATTCGAAAAAAACAATGTTTTCTTGACACGTTGTCAGGTCATTTTAGAAGCAGCGGTCGACATCTGCATAAAGTTCATCATCTTCTAAGGCCCAGTTTTACTGATTAACTTAATTTCACCCTTGGTCACATATGTTATTTCCATACCTTGAATAATAGCATTGACTTTATAATAACTACGTTAGAAAGACTGGACATTCTTATGGGAGGCTGTATAATTCTGACAGTTCGAGCTTCACCCCAAAAACATGGTGTTTTGTCCAGGTGGTGCTAGTGTCGCCGGTTGACTAGTAACGCCGGCACTAGCACCACCTGGACAAAAAACAGGGTGTTTTGTCCAGGTGGTGCTAGTGTCGCCGGTTGACTAGTAACGCCGGCACTAGCACCACCTGGACAAAAAACAGGGTGTTTTGTTCAGGTGGTGCTAGTGTCGCCGGTTGACTAGTAACGTCGACACTAGCACCACCTGGACAAAAAACATGGTGTTTTGTCCAGGTGGTGCTAGTGTCGCCGGTTGACTAGTAACGCCGGCACTAGCACCACCTGGACAAAAGAACATGCTTTTGGGGTGAAGCTCGGGCCGGCCGATCACGGTTGATCTTATAGAACTTTAACATTGGAGGTACTCTCTTATAACTACAAACTCAATGCTAATAGTTAGTGGACTTGAATAAGATTGCTCTGGCTCTAGGCCTAAATGAATTACTGTTTCAGTTGGTGTGGATTTATTTTACTAGGCAAACGCGTTATGTGTTGCCGCGTTGATGGATGAGCTGGAACATATCGACTTATCTTTGGATTGGTTATTATATATATATACACCTTGAGATCCAAACCATTATGTCACTGCCGTCTTATTTTTCATTATTGATTTCTATGATAATGAAGAAGGCTTTGTTTTAATCATTTATAATTAAGTGGTGACACTTGTTTCTTGAATTTAATTGACCAATGTAGATGGGCGTGGTTATACGAAGCAAGGGAAATTTTAGATACCTTGATTGGCTATTTCCCTATTTTCCCCTGCTTCACTGTCCACTTGATTGGTTTTTATATTTTGTGACATCACGAGGGCGGACGATCTACATCGGTCAATTGGTACAGTGAAACCTCTATCCATCAATTTTCAAGGGACCAGGAAAATGAAACCATCCATCCAGGAAAACCTTCCAACCAGGAAAATTTTACGTTGATTATATGGGAGTGGGGCTAGAAAAAATGAATGATACAAGCAGTAAAACGATAGATCCGGGAACGATGCATAGAGGTCACACTGTATCTTGATAGCTTTGAATGATTTACAAAAATTACATTATATATTTTTTTACATCAAAACGGCTGATCCGATTTGAGTGAAAGTTCGGAATAATGTGTATCATTATTATATTGAAATTCCCTGAGAATTTGAATTCTCTCGGAGGAAATATTTTTTTTACAAATTTTTTCTTCCGGGTCATTCTTATGAGATTTTTGAAAACTTTGAAATGAGTTTTTTCAGAAGAAGTTTGACCGATTGCGCCTCAAAACTATACAGTATCGAATTAGATAATGACACTTGTGTATGCCAAGTTTCAACTGATTTGGGATTTTTGTTTCACCTGTGGAGCGCAAAAAAAAAAAAGTACTTTTTTTCGGTTATGGTGAGATTGAGTCTTCGCTTTGCTCATCAGGTCTACTGTACCGGTATTATTGGATGATGATCTAATAAAACTGTACCCAGTTGACGAGTCCACTTGACGTATTCAGTCAACATCCTTCTTCTTGGCAGATAATCGCTACGGGAAGTACGCAGACGTTGAACTTCTCTTAGCCAAAGCTGATTTCGGTGACGATTACATCCCCGTTGATTCGAGTCATCTCCTGAAATCCGAGTTCATCTTGAACACGCGGTTCTCTTCAGATGTCAAGGTGCGTGTAGTGACGTCATTCTCTTGAAACAAATATACTATTCAAAGGGCATTACAACCCTGAACCTAGATTCATGATGATATTCATTTTTCTTATCAGAGAAAACTAGAAATTGTCATCAATTTCAGAAATTATTATCAATTCATTTGTATTCCAGAGACTATGCGTCATGACGTAGGCATTATTGATTCTCTATTGAAACATGAACAGAACAGAGTAATGTGTAGGTCACGACTCAGAAAAACGGCTGGGTCCTGGAGGCTTATTCTGAAAATATCCGTCGATTTCCATGCAATCGAATCTGTTTCGATTTCGCTTTATTATATATATATCCTTCTATATATCCACGATTTCGCTATATATATATCCGTCGATTTCCATGTTGACCGAAACGGATTCAATTGCTATGGGTCGAAAAAATATTCATAATACTAATACAGCCGAATCGCTTTCAAAGCGGTCGCTTTCATTTCCATATGATCGAAATTCAGTTTCAAAATGAGCCACCTGGAGGATAAATTTTTTTTTTTTTAATAACATCGAAACTTGATACAAAATCAGTGTTCCCCAATTAAGGCTATGGATGAAAGATAGGATCGTTTGGACGGGGCACCACAAGGGCGATCTTACCACCCCATTTTGATTATTTAAAACTAATGATCTTCAACACCAGGACTGCGCTGTTGGTGACAGTAATTTTTCACCGTAGATAAAAGTCTTTCAGTATAAACACACGGATGTTGATATCTTCAATATAGAATTTAATATAGATTTAAGAGGTTCTACTGCATAAAAAATTCTTCTATTTGATCAAGAAAAGAAAATTATTCTCAAATCTAAATTCTAAATACAAATGTCCAATATCGCTTAAATATAGATTGAAAATAATTTTTGAAATTATGTTGATGATTTCTAGTTTTCTCTAAAATTAGGGAAATAAATATTGTAATTATTCGTTCTGGTTTCGGGGTTGTGACGCCCTTCAAGGTTTTAATAGGGACATTTTTAAAATAATATTTTTTCTGCTCGAACAGGCAACTTTGGAGAGCGAACACCCCGACTCCGAGTGCTACGAAGAAATGCCGCCGATGCGGATGGATGTATTTGGACTGAACCATTCAGACATTATGACAAAGGTTAGCTATAAAAATCTTATCCAATTCATAAGTTACCAGTATAGGAAAAAAGTCTGAGGCTGAATATATGAATTATATATGCTCATATATATTTTATATATAAATTAAAAAATATATTTTATATATATTTTCATATATTTAATTATATATATTTGACCAAGGCAATAGCTGAAACGTCGAAACCTTGTGTACCTTTCATCTCTATGTGTTCTATCTACGGGCTCTCCACTACGAGTAGGCCTTTCTCTACTCATAAATCTCGGTAAGCTGCTGTTCTTTCTTTCCCAATTTATATATTCAGCCTCAGGCTTTTTTCCTATACACACCAAGTGATTTGACATCGATAATATAACTTAGTTGTTCCACGATGCAGTGATACCGACATACTTTACCATAATACAGTAAACCCTCATTGATACAAAATCCGAGGGACCCCAAGAGAATGATTTCGATTTATGACAATTTGGATTAACCAAAAAACACCTTTTCCACGAAAATCATCACACTTACCAGTTAGAATTGAAGCAATTTCATATTGCGCTCGAGAGAAAGCTATGCTACACGCGAGAGAAACCGCTTTACTGATCGTATTTACTTGGCTAGCCGACAACCCACGATCGTCATACAATCCGTTTCCATTGGCGCTTGGCCGTCCCGTGTGTGACTGACGAACGAGTGTTCCGAGCTTACTGTTCATCTTGTACTCGTCGTATTACGTCAAGGTCAGAGGCTCGGAGCGCATTCAGATGACACACTCGGAGCAGCGAACAGCTGAGCTGCCTTCGTGTTATTGTTACGCGTTAGATGAAAAGTAGGAAAATTGGGAAAATAATGATCAATTCAAGAAATTCACTCAAACTATTTCAAATTATCCAACCTGAAAACAGTGCTGAAGCAATTGAATTACAGATTAGCTGGAATTCGGATTACCCACATTAATTAACATTGAAATGCCTATACCTTCGGCTGGGGACCGACTTTGGGTTCGAAATATGTCAAATTTCGGATTAACCGAGTTTTTTCAACATGGCTTATGGCATACTTTTGTAGTTAGAATATCTTGTGTATGTATTTCTTCGCTGCTCCGCCCCAGAATACTACGCCATAGCGTACAATTGACTAGAAGTGGGCAAGATAGAAAACACAATATATTCATAGTTTACAAATATATTACTTTTTTTTTATATTGGGTTTTAACGACGCACTGTAATGATTACTAAGATCTATTGGCGTCGGATGAACGATTAAATGAGATGATGGGATGATGAGATGAAGGTTTTTATGGGTAGTGGGAAGGAAGCGGTCGTGGCCTATATTGTGGGAACCATCCCGCGGCATTAGCCTAGACTACAGAGGGAAACCACGAAAAACCCCTGTAAAGATGGACGGTGGCGGGGATCGAATCAGGTCCGATATGCCCCTTCACCTCCCGGATCACACGAAGCAAGTGAGCTAACCACTCAGCTACTGTGCCGGTAAATATATTACTTGATGTATTTCTTCGCTGCTCCGCCCCAGAATACTATGCCATAGCGTACAATGGACTAGAAGTGGGCAAGATAGAAAACACAATATATTACTTGATGTATTTCTTCTAGGTTCAGAAGTCCGTCAAGAAGTCACAAGCCCTGCACCGCAAGGAGCCCAACAGTGTGTCAGAGACAACAGAAGTCGATCAGCAAACCACGCAGTACGAGAACATAGATCCACGGAAGGTGGACATGGTAGAATTCCTTCTAAAACGCCAGCGTTCGAAGCAAAAAGTCCTCCGAGGAACTAAAAACTACCAGCCCGAGTTGGAGTTACACGAAAAGGAATGGGAAGATAGTGAACTAATGGACAACTTCTTGAAAGAGATCGATGAACTAGACTTGGGCGATGAATCAGACGAAGTGGGCAATGACGACCACTACGAGAAAAGTTGATGTGTTCAGTGTGTGAATAGATTTTTAATACGCTTGTTGCGACTGAAAGAATACTTTGTATTAGTTGTTTAGGTAATAATAAGTTTGGTTAATCATACTGCTTGTGTATGAAGTTATTTCAGCATTCAAATTGTGAAAATAAAACTACAGTGAAACTTCTATCCATTGTTTTTTAAGGGACTAGGAAAATACAACCATTCATCCAGGAAAACAAGTCATCCAGGAAAATTTAGCATTGATTATGTGAAAAAGCGGTGAGGAAAAATGAATGATATGAGCAGGAAAACGATGTACCCGGGAACGATGCATAGAGGTTTCACTGTATCTACATTTAATTAGCTCTTATTAACCATTGTGGATGAGCTTATAAGTTACTACTCACTACTCTGATATATTATTATCAGGGCTGTTTGAGCATATGTTATATACTGAGATACGTTACTCGACGTTGAGAAGGCGTACATATTTGTGTCTCGGCATTAACTTCACACCGCTTTGCAACCCGAGAAGTTTCCGCTAGATTCGGCATAAATTAGTATATAGAATGTGTTGCTTAGATTCCATTTGTACATGTCCAATATGGCCGTCGAGATATGTTGCTATCGGCTGCAGGAGTAACGCATCTCGGTGAGGTAATATATATTCATGGTTTAAGCAGAGCTTTTTGAATTCAAGCAAGTTCCGAGTACGTTCAAGCGCAATTTTATGTCGAGCGAGCCTATTTCAAGCTAGCAAATTCAATTTGATTCATTTCTGAATAGGAAAATAGAAAAACAAAACTTTTTCACTGATTTTTGTCTGCATTTTCTGCATTTTTAATATCAATCTATTGAGTGATGAAAAGATAACAAGTTTATTTTTCCACTCTCGCTCGCTTGCTCAAAATAGTTCGAGATTTGAAAGTTTTTCGATTTTTTTTTTTTCGAAATTTCAATTAGGGAAAAAATATTTTTGATCACGTTCGAATCTTGATCTCGAATTTCGAGACTCACACAGCCGTAATCATCATCCTCAACTGAAACGCAGAATCTAGCCTCGGTCCATCTGAAGTTTCTTTCAAACGTCCCCCAACCTTAGTAGCCTCTTGAAACATACCGATCCCAAAACCAATCCCGTGCAACGAGATCACTGTACATATCCCTGCCCCTCTACCCCCTCCACCCCCTCTCCCCCCTCCACCCCAATCTACTCCCTCCACCACCTCTACCCCCTCCACCCCAATCTACCCCCTCCACCCCAATCTACCCCCTCCACCCCATCTCCCCCCTCCACCACCTTCAACAGCCACGCCGCGGTCTCTCCTCAGACGGAACACCTGCCAAACGGTGAACGTCATCTACCAACTGAAATGTAACCTCTTCCCTGCCGACTACAGAGGCTACGCCAGCAATGCCCTACGTACCCGTTCGAATGGCCGCAGGGCAGACTGCAACATCGACCTTGACGACAAGGACAAAGTAGAACCGCTCCGCTTACGTCAACATCACAGAGTAAAGAAAGCAATGCTTGACGACTCAGCCTACAAGGTCAAAGCTAAAACCCGACTACATATCTGGAGGTGCATTCCTGTACAAGATTAACCTAGTCTTGACTTGAACCCAAAGGTCAAGGTGGCTGTGACCATGCTGTTAATATAGGATAATGCTGCTTTTCCGCTGTTTTTTTTTTTGTATCATCTTTTTTATATCACTAAAACCGTTTGAAATCATACAGGGATGCGCCCCCTGGAGAAACAATGATGGGTAAGATTTGTCATGATGGGTCCGACATTGACGAGATTATAACGCACTTGATACCACGAGAGAAATCTTCACGCTTCCCGAAGATCCGAGCCATACGGCCCAACGCAATGTGCCTCTCGGCTTCTTGCCGAACCCTCGGCGAGATACGTCCAACCTAAAGGCCCGTTTCCATGGCTCCGTTTCATGCCGCCTGGGCTGTTGACAAAGTCGTGTTTCTTAGCCCACTTCAAGATTTGAGTTATTTATTTTAATATATGATTGTAGTTCAATTGACCACTAGTGATAAGCGTGGCTTATCGGTAGGCCACCTAGATCTATACTACATGTGAGAATTTAGAGATACTCTGATAGGTAATGTCAAAACCCAGATAACAAACAGCCCATTTGATCGGATGTTCTGTGACGTTTGTGGGCGGGTCAATCATGAGTCCTCAACTCAGGCAGTCAGGGGATTTTTAGTATAGTATTATGTGGCACGCAAATACAGTAATAATGCATATTTGGAAAGTACTGAAGCGGTAATATTTCAACATAACCCTACTTCTTGTATGACCATTGACCACTTGTATATGAGTGAGGGAATTTAACTGCAGCGCTTATTTCCAAAATTAAATTCATTTTATGTCTCGCAGCAGAGAGTAACAAGTGCAAGCGGTAGGAATTTAATCCATTCTGATTGGCCAGGAAAAAAACATCAACGTCATCTGTAATCATTTTACCAGAGGTAGTAACAATATTAACACTATAAGGACTTGCTTAAAAGAGGAAGACAATTCTATTTTTATCAAAGGGATGAGAATTTATAATAGGCTACCAAATATTGTGAAGGAAGGTCAAGACTGTTGATAGATTTTGTCGAAAGTGTAGTAAAGTAATCAAAGAAAAAGGTTTATTAGCTGAAGCTTATGAAAAAAAATTTATTATTGGGATACTCCCCATGTATACGTATTAAACAGATATTAACTAAATAGATGAAGTGGGTTATTAGAAGTGAAAAATTGAATGAATAATTAGCATGATAACTCTCTTGTAATATTATGCTAATGTTATCATTATTGTTATATTATTGTATTAATTGTGTATTATTGTAATAATTGTGTGTATGTAAATGGCTAAATTGCTAATAAAGACTATTACTACTACTATCTTCGAGAGTCAGATCTACAAGCAAGTTGCAGGAGTCCTCACGGGTTCAGTCAGAGCTAGGGATGTAGGAATTTAGCATTACTATCGAATACAAATTTTTGATATTCTTTGTGTTTCCTGGTATTTCAATTGATTAACATCATATCCCATTTCACTATTTTTCACCATAAATGTCTGTCTCTGAGTGTTTAGATACATTTCGCTATTTTGCACGATCTTGAAGTTATTGAACTGGATCGTATGACGTATGAAATATCATTTTTTGAAGTGTGTTCAAATATAGAATTAACTGGAGAAACCAAATGCCAAGTTGAAGAGAATCGTGATCTCTTTCCTCAAACAGCATGATGCAACACTAAGCATACTCAAAATAATTCGGACTTCATTAAAACAAAGTTGTATAATAAATTACCGGATGCATTAAAAATCGTTACGTCCATCACAAAGTTTAAACTCTTATTAAAGTCTTTGCTTCTAAACAAAGCGTATTACTCAGTAGAAGAATTCTTGGAAGACAATATTAAAGGCTATAACCCCAACGAATATCAAATTCAACAAGTCACCAAAAAGAAATTTAGAGATCAATTCAGAAACAAATATAACATGTAAACTCCACCATCCATAAAACATGGGATAAACTCACATGCCATGTAAGGCTCACATGACTGTGTGAGTAATAAAGAGTATTGTTCTCAATGCCTTCATTGAGTATTATTCAGTATTATTTAGTATTATTGTATTAGTATATTATTGTATTTATGTATAGTATTATGAGTAAACCTCACTACATAATTATCTATGTTCCTAACTTACATCATTGAGTTAATCGTATAATGTTTATTTTATCCTAGTCCTAGAAAACATTACTTTACAATGTAATTATTATTTATACTTTTTATATATTTTCAGTTGATACAATAATCAACTGAAAATAAAAATGTCTGCACAATCCAGCATCATGTATATCCATACACACTGCATTAAGGATTCTAAAAAAAAATATGACAATAAACGTTATTATTATTATTATTATTATTATTATTATTATTACACCTATCAAAAACAAAACGGTATTCGGACAACTTCTTGCCTCAGACTGAGTAGTCCGAGAGAATATGTAACTTTTGTTGATAATCCCATAGTTGTTGATCTAGAGTTGGTAGCTTCTGTTTTTAGTAGTTTGCTACAAAATGTTACATTTCACATAAATACAGGCTACCAAACCTAACAATAAATGCTATATTCCCACAACTGTACAGCTCCAGTGATAGACAACATCGTCGTGACAGACCTGGTGATACGAGCCCTCGAAACTGCCGAGTCTATACCTGCGTTACGTCGACGACACGTTCGTGGTCCAAGGCACGGCAGAGCTGAACTTGACAACCTCCTAGGCCATCTCAACAGCATGCACGAGTCGATGAACTTCACCATAGAAGTTGTGGCTTTACTTTTTCTCTCTGGCCCCGTTTTTAATCACCGCCCAGACCCTTTTATCCAGTCCGTCTGCGACTATATCATCTCGGAGAAATATACATTGAAAATCACATTTTTACTACTCATAAAATGTTGAATAATTTTGTTCATATAAACTCAATATTTTGTAATAATTGATCCTAGCTCTGCGACACACACACACACACACAATTCAATTCAATTCAAAAATCATTTTATTCTATACAATATGATACATCAGGAATTACAATGAGAAATGTGCAGTATTCATTTTTCACATAGCTATCATTATTCACACACCTTTGATATCGATAGACTAAACCCTGGAAAAAGAAAAATTAAAAATTAAGTAAATAAAGATAGTGTTCCTTGAATTATGGTAATATCCACACATGTGTGTGTGTTAATATGAGTAGGCATTGTTAAGCGATTGTCATGGATTTCAATTAAATATAATCAAACTAGAACCCACAATTTTTGGAAATGCTTCAGAAAATTTACAAGACTACAGTAATCAAATTGCATGTGATTATTTATGACAGTACATTTACATAGTTTATACAACTTGGGTACTTACGTTTAAAAAAAAGGTTTTGAAGTAAAAAACTATCAATTTAGAATAAATTGTATAAATCATCTTCAAGTATACCAGTATACAGTATATCTACCTACCAGTATGGGAGTAGTTGCAATATATGTAAACCTATGCACAAATTGAACGAGTAACTCGCACCACAAATTCACAGAAAAAAAATGGAATCTTCAGCATGCTTGGATCTTGAAGCACTTTCAAATAAAATAGTAGACAATACAATCAAACGTGCGAAAGACATTGTTCTAGAATCCCACCGTAACGTTGAAATAGAGGACAAGTTTGACTTGAAAAAAAAACCATATTATGCCGACATAGATTGGCCAAGAATAAATGCATTTACAAAAGAACTGGGAACATTGAAAGTTGAAGAGTTTGTAGCACTATGGCTTTGTGCAGATAGGTGGTTATATTGCGTTGACTTTGTGTCAGTTTCAAGTGACGGTTGCAGTAATTTCTACTTGTATCAGGTGATTTGTGTTTTATTTCATGTTATTTATTATGAAATCTTGAGTTATGTAAATGTGAATTCACCAGACCGAGTCCTTGGTTATCGCCTTATCGGGCTGTCTATAGTCAAATTGGAGGGGGGGGGGATGCCCCCCCCCCCCAAAGAGAAATAGTCACTTACACCATCCCCCCAAAGAGAAAACGTTGCTTACACCATCCCCCTAAAGAGAAAAGGTGGCATACACCAACCCCCCTAAAATAATGTTTTTTTACTATTCTATTTTAGTATTTTTATATTTTTCTTACGTGTTTTAAAACCGATACCATTCCAGTTATTAGTTTTCCTCCTATATAGTATCTTGATTATTGATTATCAGTTTATTAACACAGTTATTTTAGAATCTAGCGTTTTACTTGCGTAATTTGCGTGTTTTTACATGTTATACTTCTTAGTCCAGTTTACCAGTGTCGCGGTAGGCCTACTTTTGAGCGAAAACATGCACATTTGTAGCAATTCACCGGTGAGGCGGTGACTCGTCGTTATTGTCGTTACCAATAATATACTGAATATTGGTTCCTCCTCGCTTCATTATACGTGAAACCTATCCTAACAATTGATTTAATTCATGAAATACTTGAATACATATAGTAAAATAGTGTATGACTACCTACAGACTCCCAAAACTTGGGAAACAGGATATAAAACATGATTTCACACTTTCCCTGCGGGGCTTTGTGGGGGGGCTCTCCCCCCCATTTATCCTTTAGCGCTTTCTTTTGTGACTCGAGTTACCATCCCCCTATGAGAAATTTCCCAATTCGACCACTGGTCGTGGCAGATATATTCTGTCTGGTCAATCTAGTCCTGTTACTTATGGAGACACGACCATGAACATTCTAAACGATCCCATCAGCTGCTTCTATTGTAATAATGTTTATCATCGATGATGATTGTTGTCTGCTTACCACCCCCAAAACAGCCTTATAAACAGGTTATATTCTCAAATAACCTAATTGCCTCACGCCGGAAAGCCACGGTCTTTCAAGCAGTGCCTTGGTCGAACGAGGGTTCATAGCATTAACCTCAATCCTATTTTCAGACACGTTCGGACAAGAAATGTCCGAAAACGGTCTTCTTGATCATAGTTTGTCATTAGAATCTGCAATATAAATGAAAGAAATCGATATGGCTCTGATACGTGACGTCACCAAGTACAGTAAAACCTCTTTAGTAAGTTTCTTGTTAGTACATTTTTCACCCTGGTAAGTTTTATTTTTTGATCCCATCTATAAGCTCCCACATGTTGAATAGTTTCTTTAGTAAGTTTTTCACTTTAATAAGTTTTTTCTGTCTAGTCCCCTGGAAAACGTACTAAAGAGGTTCCACTGTAGCTAATCGTGGTCAATGCTAAATTCTTTATTTTTGTTTGCAGTATCAGTAAAATTAAAATATTCATTTTTCAGAAAGTGATTTGTTAATTTTTTTACCGTTTAGATTTTCAAAATTTTACCTTAATTTTCCAGTTTTTTTTTTTCAACTTGGAGAAAGTATATATATGCACACAAAGTAAAAATGAGATATAGGCTTAAATATAAGATTAATATTAGTTCTACCGTATCTTGAGAACTTTCTGTGCATTGCTTTGAAGGTGAAATGGAGCATACCTACATTTCCGTATCCTATTCCCCAGGCAGTGGCAAGTGTTTTCTTTACAATAGAAGAGTCGAAGATAAAACCACAGAACTGCAACGTTACGGTAATATGTTCAACTTTATTCTCTTGTTGTAGAACGATTGTTATTCAAGTGGATTGGTCAAATTGTTGACTCAAACGAAGTGAAAACTTATTTCTGATGCTCCACAGTTCAAATATGATTCATTCTTTCCTTCAACATAATTCACATAATATGGGAACTTGCAGGAATGATACCAGTTGTAAATATCACTTACGTTTGGTATAACTTTTGAATGATCAAATAATTCACAATTATTCTTAATAAGCTAGTTAGCTAATCATTGATGTGTTGCGTAGTTTTAACCGCGTCTGGGGAAAACTAGAGATCACAGTAAACTCGAGTGATTTCAAAGTTTGTCGAAACAATACGAGACTATCACATGAGAAAAAATGAATAGATGAAAATTCCAATATCGGTCGATGAAAAGAAAATCCTGTCCCACAACCCCAGGCGAATATGAAATATTTTTGGAACAAAAAGTGGCCTGGAGTGGATTTTAACCCTAAACCTCTCTCACGGAAGGTTCATTCGTTGACCACTAGCCCATGGGTCTCTTGGTAGAGCTAGTGATAGGCATTGGTTACAGCATCAGTCAGGTTTTATTGCGTACGGTAAAGCACTGTGACGTAACGTTCACCCGGCATCCAGCTTGACAAAAACAAAACAGATTTCATGACTCTAGAGGGCAGTGAACCAGTGATGTATGTAGAAACACAATAATTATCATTCTATTGTTGTGAAAATACCTCTTTGGGTTGCGCTCTTTATCACTGCACTCTATTACTCGCATTTGCTCCAGCTAAGCTTCTTTGGTACCGTATCTGCCTTCATTTTTATAATCATTTTAATTACGTAATAATGAATAAGAAAGAACTGGAACCTTACGACCATGAAGCGTTTCTGGAGCTAACAACATTTGCCTTTCGGTTAGCAGATAGAACAATTAATCAGGCAATTACTCAGATAAAGGTTAGAAAAGGAAATCGTAATATCAAAGTTGAAGATAAGCGTGCCTTGTCATTTGAAGAATACAAATTGAAACTCTACGCAAAATCACTTGTCGACGAAACAATTGAAGAGGCGGCAAATTTAATCCAACAAGTTAATGGAACCGAGGTTGTTATTGGCATTACACCCATTTTAAAAGAAAGTTATAAACCCTACGTTCCAAATGTGGATTGGCCTAATATATCACAATTTACTATAGAGCTAGGACTCGATAAAATTGATGAATTCGTATCAATATCAACAACAACTTTTGGGAATTGGATATACCATATAGACTTTATAAAAGAAACGACAGATGAGTCTAGTGATTTTTATATGTATGAGGTGAGATTACAAGTCTGATTGGAACTAAATATGGGTACATACCCTGTAGACATTGATAACTCTGAATGCAGAACTTGTAGATAACATTTTGATCAACTACTCACTAAAATTCCAGGTGAAGTGGAGCAAACCAACAAATTGTTATCCAATTCCTCAAGCAGTAGTCAATGCATATTTTTCAATAGATGTATCCAAGATCATTCCTGCTTCATGTCTAGTGCAGGTAAGGGCAGGAAGATCTTCCTGACAGATTCGTTGCAGCCGGGTTTGTGTAACGACACAACTAAAATAATATTCCATGCGACTCTCGAATAATCTCCAAACTACCATGTGATATAATAATACTCTTTCTATCTGTAGGTATCGTACGTGTTTGAAGGCTCTCGCCTAGTTCACACGCCTGGTAAAATGAACTTTCAGGAAAAATGGCTGACTGACATAATTGATAGTAAAGTCAAGTTTTGCAAGACACTCAAGTTTTGAATGAAATTGACTGCACAGCTGATTTGATGAATCGATTTGAGTTCTTCATACCTTGATCGGCCCGACTCATCTCGAAAACAGCACTCTTCTGTCGGGAATTTGTGACTTGATATGAAATTGTTTTATATTCATATATGAAAATATTTATACAAACATTATTACAACTGTTGAAGAACGTAAAGAGTTTCTAACTAAAATTGTTTCTATTCAATTTTTTGCACGACTAAAATTGTCTGAAAAAAATTGTGCGATCAAACTACAGTACGGAGCCAATGCCAGAGTTGGAAAGGAACTTGCCGAAAGAAACGCATTCATTTTTTAGGAAATTTGAATAAACTAGTTCTCTTTTTTTCAACAAAGAACATTGTCAGTAATTTAGTTACTATTTTTATGGAACATATCAACGTTCCTTTGGAAGTTCTTTTGAACACAACACCCTGTTCACATTTGCTGCAGGCAAAGCTGCGAATGAACTAATTCTTTCAGACATCAGAACTATACTGAAGCTTGAGCATTTATTCTCAGTGTTCGTCATATCTCCACTTACCTATCGTTTTATTTTACGAAAAGTTTCTTCACAATGTATCTTTTAAAAGTATCTCAAGATACTATCTCATGTATTTTGAATGGATTTTTCAAATGTAGGCTATGTTGTAAATTGTACTTGAGATACCCAAAATTCAAATACCTGTGTCTAGTATTTTAGATACTTCAAGTTGAGTGTATTGTGCCCAATCTGTTTGTATATATATACATATATATAAATATATATATATATATATATATATATATATATATATATATATATATATATATATATATATATATATATATATATATATATATATACATATATATAAATATATATATATATATATATATATATATATATATATATATATATATATATATATATATATACGGTTCTTATCTTTACAAAAGAAAGAAGATGATCATCTACCAACAGAGCAAACACAAATATCACTATTAGAAATGTAAAGCCGTGATTATTTCATTATATTAATGATGAGAAATATAAATGAATAAGAAATGAGACTATACATCTTTCAAAAGAGTTGAAATCTTGAAGTATACACGAGATTATGTAATAACCAAAGTATTTTACAATTATTCTGTTGGTAGAAGACCTTTCGTGGATACGAATTCATGCAGTTTTCATTTGCAAACTTGCAACATGCAACATTTCATTGTTGGGAAAAATGACCCAAAACAATCTTTCAAATGAACTTATGTCGCCAACTTCTTTCCTACGAACTTGAACTTTTATAATACTTACGCTCTCGTTAAACCAACTTGACCTTTTGAAAAGATGGTTTAAATGCTGAAAACCGAACTTCTTGAAAGTTACTTTCCAGGTACACTTGCACAACACTGCTCAGAAAGTACCATGAAAACTCTATGCATCATTCTCGGATCCATCATTTTACTGCTTGTACCATTCATTTTTTTCATTTTTTTATCACCCCAATCCCATATAATAAATGTTAAATTTTCCTGGATAGCTAGTTTCATTTCCCTGGTCCCTTGAAGAACGATGGATAGAGGTTTCACTGTATATCAGTATTAGATTAATCAATCATCATTTTGCTCACTCCCATCTTATTACGTATACGGCAGAAATACGAGAATGAAAATATTTACAAAAAATGAGACTTTAATTACACCAGTACATATACATTACATTCTTACATTAACTTTACATTGGAGAGATATTCATCAGAGATGCCACAACTTGTTGACTATCGATTAAATCACATATCGGATTACAAATCGATCTGCATCTGATTATTTATTGATGTTTTGAACCTTGATTCAGAAGTTTGAATCATGCAAAGTGACCAATGCACAGCTAAGTGTGCCTTATTTTTAGTTTCATTCAATTTATCGAACATACGTCGATGAAATCTGTCAACTGATATTTTTGTTACCATATTTGTCGACCATTTTCAAGATTATTAAAAAATCGCTCATTTTTTAAACTGTAAAATATCTTATCATGTTCGATTGATTATCATAAAATATTTGATTAATCAATTTCACCGTTTGACATAGAATATCTATAAATGCTACCGGGTACTAATATTTATAAAGTTGATGCCTCTCTCTGTTGCTCAGACAACTAAGGCACCGCTTTAGATATTGAAGTCATTGTTGGGCGTGGGTTCGAGTCCCGCATAGGGAATGGGTTTTTGTAAACGTTCTTACACCCATCATCACTTCATAGTTTCATTATCACCAGCTCATTCGTACCAACTCATTAGAAAGTTGTCAAAAAAGGGGATTAGATCATTAAATTTTGTTATGAGACAGCTCAAGGGGACAGGAATTGAAATCAAAAACAAAGCATACAAGACACTAATTAGACCTACACTGGAGTACGCTAGTTCAGTCTGGGACCCTCGGGACACAGGATTAATCAAGGCTGTAGAGAGCGTACAGAGGGTTGCTGCGAGGAGGGTATTGGGGAGAGTCAAGAGATGGAGGACCGTTAGGAATAGTAAGGGAGTGATACAGAAAGAACTGGAAAGACCAACCATAATGATTGAACAACTGAAATGGGAAACCCTGGAAGCAAGGAGACGAAGGACTAGACTGTGCAACTTCTTCAAAGCAAGACACAACTGTACCGGATGGGAAGAACTAGGCAGAAGAGTTGGAAAGGGGATCCAAAGAAGTAATAGGGGAGGAGAAAGAATGGAGGTGGAGAGAGTTTACTCAAATATAGGGAAAAACGGTTTCGTCCAGAGGACGATAAGAGACTGGAATGAGCTGGAAGAAGGAAGAACTGCAAAGAAATTATTAGAATTCAAGAAAATGATCCAATAGAATAATAATATCTTGCCACCGTGCATCTAGCACATCTGCAAGAATGTTTACAAATACAAAATACAAATACCCCCGTATAACCTAGCTGTTGGTGGGGTCGTTACAAATCGCAAACTCAGTTTGGAGTCTGATATCAAATTATTATTATAATCTATCGAAAGATAATCACGTATCTCAGTAACAAAAGATGAACAATCGGAAATAGATGAGGCATCTTTGACTGATCAAAGAAATATTGGCCAACAACAAGAATATCATTACATTGATATCACTCACTTTGAACAATTACATTTGTAATGTGTATCTGTGCTACTTTGATGTCATCCTGGATCTAAAAGACAGAAAAATGAAGAAATTGTGGTGCATAAAATGTATCATATCTCAATTCAGAACACAAAAACAAGCTCAATCTAAAGCTGGATTTCCATGCACGCGATTCTCATATCGCGCGATACCATGTCGCGTGTCAAAATCGCGAGTAGCGGACATTTTGAAAGTCGCTCGACGATTCGAGAGTATAGACATCTAGCGACAAAAATTTGAACTACTATTGGCGGCAATTATTTTGTTCAGCTGTCAAAGAAACTCATGGTAATCGAAGTTGATTATCGATAAGTCGCCGGATGCAGTATCTGAAACTGTGTACTTCCGCCAATGTCGCGAGCTCGTACCGCTCGGATGTTGAGCAAATCTCTACTTTCGTGACGTGATTCGCGACTTGTCCCTGACTGGTCAGTAGAGGAAAATGTCTGCCGCCTCGCGACTCTGAGACGCCATGACGCGCGACATGGTATCGCGCGATACGAGAATCGCGTGCATGGAAATCCAGCTTTACTAGGGTAACAGAAAAGATATTTGTTCAATCTTGAATTTTGACATTTTGGAAGTCCGATACACTACGCCCTATTTACTCTTTTTACTGCATTGTGTAGAAAGAAGTTATTCTAATAAATTATTATAAAAGAAATGAAGCGATTTTGTACCTCGAGGAGTTATGATCAAGTCTCCTGCTTACTGGTTGACGCAGATCGATTAGTGATCCAGAGCCTGACAATCGGTCAAACCAGCCCACACTCTCCGGGCATCGATTACAATACTATTCACTGTGTTCACGTTGACGGTGACGTCCAATATTTTTTATGGATCGATTTTATACTTTTTTTTAGAGCATCTTCAGAAGAAAATGTCTCGACTGTTTTTTTCAATTTTTCGACACACTTTGCCAATCTGACAGCATTTGTCGCGTTGTGATTCAAGTACGTGCTTCCTACGATCAGGGCGAGATCCGCTCGTGCCTTTTCCAAAGTCTTTTTTATATCAACCTCCTCCGCGTCTTCTTCACCGCCCCAAATGATATGGTCGAGTTCGTCTTCCATTCCTTCTTCTTGGTGGTCGTCTCCGTCGGAACCGCCTGGGTCGTCTCCGTCGGAACCACCTTGGCCGTCTCCGTCGGAACCGCTCTGACTGTCGGTTGCGTTCTCCAAGCTCTCGCCTTGTACGGGCGGCACGGCCGAGTACTGCAAGTCCAACGTGATGTACGGGTTCCCCTGATACCACGACGGTAGCTTATCGAAGCCCCAGTCGGTGCAAGCAAACACGGCACACATGTGCTTGCACGGCAAGCGCCACTGACGGAAGTCCAAGCAGCTACACGACGCTTGACTGAAGTCCACGGTGTCCAAGTTATCCACGCTCATCTCGTTGCGTACCATGAAAACGCCATCGCCCAAGTAGGTAATATTTGAAATGTCATACTCTTTCCCCATTTCATAGTTCGACATGACCTTCTCGATAAACGCTATTGGCCTATCTCTCAGAAATATCGGTAATGAATCGTAATAATCTTTATCCTCGGGGTTAATCTGTGCATTACACATCGAATAATTCTGTATCACATCTGGAAGGAAATATTCCAAGATCACTCTCAGAATTCCAGTGAGCGTTTTACCGATAGTCTGTTGTGTGAGGTACGCATGTTTGAGGACGTTGTTTTGAGATTCAACATCGTTATTTGTATTGACTTTATACAAAAAATCTTTGGCGTGAAAAGCTTCGACCCATCTACGGTAAATCGGTAACCACTCTTGAGAGAAGTACGTCTGCGCAAGCTCGTTTTTCAAGTAATCGTCACTTTCATACATTTCTCCGAGGCGCGCTTGGTATTCTTCTTGCGTACGAGAAGCAGCTATGTTTTGCCAGAGCGTCATCAACGGAACTACCGCTTTCTTCTTGACGTTGCCGTGTTTGCCGAGCCATCTGCTCCAAGCAAGTTCTCTGTTGAAAGCACACAGATACACGAGACACTCGGGAAACGTTTGTTCGAGGGCGTTTATCTCCGCTTCGGAAAATTCGGTCGTCACGAAGTACTTGGGAAGCCAAGCAGGGTTCCACTGTTTGAACTGTGCCAGGGCTTCGTCGATCAATATTCTAGACTCTCTGTGGACAACAAAAGTCCCGACAACGCAGTAACCAGAGTTGGTTTTGACAACGAGAAAGAAAAGAGGAAGACTGTAGTTACATGTTTTATAAATGGAGTCCAGCAATGAAATGGTGTTCCCGTAACGACTGAGCAAGTGCCGCTGCCACTCCGTCTGATGGCAGAACAGAAGCGTGGAAAGAGGCTGCTCCTCGAAGAAATCAACGTCGACAGAATCTTCGCTCGGGGCTTTGTACGGACGAAAGAAGAAAGTGTCGGTTGGGTATTCTGCCGTCCACGTTTTTATAGAGTTTTCGAGGACTTCTTGGTCGTAGGTGATTTTCTTCATTTTGAAGAGTCCTTGCTGCATGTGAAACCGAATGATCTCATCGTTTGGGTAATAGCACCGGTTCGATTGGCTCGGGGACGGACAGTTTGAGCCGTCGAACATCGTTCTAACAACCTCGTTCAGATGAAGTTTCATGGTCTTTACGGAGCAAGGATTATTCTTCACGTAGGAATAGATTTCGTTCTTCAACTGTATGTGGAGCCTCTGATTCTGGTTGGAGAACTCAATCGTGTGATTGTGTTCTTCCGCTGCGGATATTGCAACGAAATACCTGAACACTCCGGTCGGTGGGTTGGCTGATGATAGGTCTTTATTCAACTTCTTGATTATCTGGAAATAATACAATAGAAACCATGTTTATATGAATTGGGTGAAAGGGAAAGAGAGAACAGCAGCTTACCAAGATTTATGAGTAGAGAAAGGCCTACTCATAGTGGAGAGCTCGTTGATAAAACACATAGAGATGAAAGGTACACGAGGTTTAGACGTTTCGGCTATTGCCTTGGTCACAGTAGAGTAGAGAGTGATGAACTGAAATCATGTTTAGTTTTTTTACACATAAATGCAGCCCGGTTTTATCCTAAAAGACGGCCCGTTTTAGAGTCGCACCACGTCGTATGGATCAAGCAATTGACACGACAATTTCCACACATTTGTTAGGTTCTGGGATTCAATTTGGGTCTTGAGAAAATTAAATTTGTTATTATTCAATTCTCTCCTCGTCGCAACTCAAATTGATTAGATTAGCACTGATTTGGGAATTGGGGTACGCAACTCGAGTGTGCAGACAGTGGTCAGTGGTTCCAGCATGTGCACAAGGGATTCAAGGTCAGTTTGCGGTTCCAGACGGGACTGGGAACAGTTCTCTTCCGACGGAACGCTGGCTGAGCCGCCACGTGGTGGTCAGTGGGAGCGAGGCCAGTCTTCCAATTAAGCTGGATTCACAATGCAAACTAATGATTAGTGATTAATGATTAACTTAAGTTGGCAGATACGGAATCAGTTTTAGTTTCAGAACAGCTGTCAACCCGATAACCTCAGTTATCAGTGCTGGCAACTTTTAAGATTGAAAACAAAAAATCCCCACAGTTGGGAATTTATTTGAACACGGGGAATATTATATACAGTATTTACTCGCATATAAGTCGCAAGTATATTTAGAAATTTGAGAACTCAAAACAGGGGTGCGACCAATACGCGGGTGCAACTTATACGCGCAAACAAAATCTCCAAAAATGAAAGTCAAATGCATCAATTCTCGTCACAGTCCAGCTGCGTCTCATGAAGGTAAGTGAAAAAAACTTCACATTTTGCGTTAAAAACAGTTGCCGTGAAACACTGTCCAATGTTAGAGCATAGGGCGAACCCACAATCGTCGTCAGAATTCATGCACAGACATTGGTCAGTGCTGAAGCAAACATGAGACTTTTAGAGTCTTGTGTTACACTGAATAACAAGACAAACACTTCAACACATCTGTTCATCATCAAAACAGTTGCCATGAAACACTGGTCGTCCAATGTTACAGTATAGAGCGAACCCACCCCCAATTGTCGTCAGAAATTGATCCACAAATTGATCCACAGACAGTCATCAATGTTGAAGCATATAAATACACATAAATATGTTTACATTCATTTTTATCTAGCCTCTTCCTAGTGTTGAATGAGTAGCCCCCTATAGACAAATCAGCCATACATAGCATTGTTGATTGATGATAAACAGAATGTCTCAAAGTGTTGGTGTTGATAACTAATCAGTGTAACATGAGACTAAAAGTCTCATGTTACACTGATTACCAACAAGAACACTTTTGACATATCTGTTTAACATCAATCAACAATGCTATGTATGGGTGATAACAGTCTATAGTGGGCTATTCATTGAACACTAAGAAGAGGCTAGATAAAAATGAATATAAACTTGGGAGATATTTATGTAATCATGGTGTGCTCTGGGTCCCATCACGCTCCCTCTCACTTGGGTATGTTGGGCAACGTGTCCCCTTCCCACCCTCGCAGTTTAGTTGAGGCCCCTCACAATGGTTTCTTATGTCTCATACCAAGGGTTTCGGAACAGAGAGCTAAACATTTCAATCGCGAAGTATTTTTGACGTACCGGAGACTTTTTTCTTTCTTAATAACATCGAAACTTGATACAAAATCATTGTTCCCCAATTGAGGCTATGGATGAAAGATAGGATCGTTTGGACGGGGCACCACAAGGGCGATCTTACCACCCCATTTTGATTAGATAAAACTAATGGTCTTCAACACCAGGACTGCGCTGTCTGTGACCATAATTTTTCGCCGTGGATAGAAGTATTTCAGTATAAACACACAAATGTTGATATCTTCCACTTTGAACTAAGTCTCTTGGGCAATGATCACTTCTTTCCATTTTCAGCAGATGTAAAGTTTATCATTATAATGAATAATGATATACAAAATGGACAAAATAAATTAGTGATAGGACTATAATGTTATAATTAGGCCTATCACTCTACTAAATAATGGTAATAAAACTAATACTAATACTGGAGACTGCATGTGCAGCTTATACGACCATACAAAGGGTTTTTCAAAAAATGACTGTCAAAAACAGGGGTGCGACTTATACGCGGGTGCGACTTATATGCGAGTAAATACGGTATACCGTATTTACGCGATTGCAGTCCGCACCCTATTGTAGTCCGCACCCTAGTTTTTTGAAGTAGGTTTTAGAAAAGTACTTTACATGCGATTATAGTCCGCAGAGAAATACACATACTTAAACACGTGAAAATCGAGTTAGCGCAGCGACTACGACACGCCTGCTTACACTACTGGAGTTATACTGGCGCATGGCAGTGACACTGAACTGACATCTCAGCACATTTCAGTCACTTGGTCTTAGCTGTGTGCAGTGCGATGCGCGCTCGGTCGACATACCTGCCCCCCGCCCCCGCCCGCCCACCCGAACATCAACAAAACAAGCAAGGCGGATCGCACGCCAGCCCGCCAGTCAAGGTTAACCTTGAGACAAGGCGAAGTATTGCGCATCACTTGGAGACATTTGACAGAATGGCGTGAATTTTTTTTTACGCGCTTGGAAATCCGTCATCGATTGTAGTCCGCACCCCTGTTTTAGATTTTCTAAATTTGGAATATACCTGCGGACTGTAATCGAGTAAATACGGTATATATATATATATATATATATATATATATATATATATATATTGGGTTTTAACGACACATTATACTGATGGCTACGATCTATTGGCGTCGGTGGATGATGAATGAGATGATGGGATGATGAGATGAAAGGTTATTTCATTAGGTGTTTTGTATAGTGGGAAGGAGACGGTCGTGGCCTGTTGTTAAGGAACCATCCCAGTATTCACCCGAACGACAGAGAGAAACCACGAAAAACCCCTGTCAGGATGGTCGACCATGGCGAGAATCGAACCCTGGTCTCCCGAATGACGGTTCAGTGTGTTACCACTTGGTCACATAGTTGGGAAATATTCCCTTGCACCCATCACCAGCCGGTGCTCATGCTTACCCTGGTCTTTTCAGCACAAACTCGCAGGTTAGGTTTGTTGAGTTTGTAGCGGTCTTCATTGAATACCCTCACGCACCTCACGCTCATAGAAGCCATGCAGTCGACTTTCTTCGACGGCTGTTTCGAGACACGACGTTTCTTGGGAGTCGGATCGTCCGTCTGCAATCAGCAACCACACGAGATACGTTACTCAACGTTAAGGTCTGACCTCCATTACCTAATGGTCACGGAAAAATCATGAGTTTTTGTCAGTCGATTCGTTTTGATGTGCTCGATAATAATATCAAAACAGATGATAGGATAACCGGGATAAATTTTGAGATATATCAATTCAAATACTGGATGTTTCCCTATCATTTAACACGCAACCTTCAAATTTCATGCATTTTTATTATTCAACAGATCATCAAAATACACTAAAAGTGATGACATTCAATTAAAAAACTTGTTTTATTGTGAATAAAGATATTATGAATAGAATTATGCAATAATAAACATAGGTACCCATTCTCATTAAAGAATCACACTCATTTTGAGAGAAAAAATAGTTGATTTTTCACCAAAATGAAGTCAAAATAGCAACTTAATATTTCATTCAAGCGCTGTAACTCCGGCCAAAAAAATATGGCAGTGTTTCTGATGCAATTTCAATTGAAGAATACACATGTTCAATGAAGCTTGACTCAAATTTACCCAATTTAAAATTAATTTCAAAATTACTTTCTGACTCTGCTGACCAAACGGCTGTTAGACTTTAAGAAGGCGTACTTATTTGTGTCTTGGCAGTAGCTTTACACCGCTTTGCAAACCGGGAAGTTTCCGCGATATTAGATATATTAGTGGTAATATAGAATGCCTTGCAGCTTAGATTCTATCTGTAAATGTCCAATATGGCTGTCGAGATTGGAACGAGCACATGTCGCTATCGGCTGCAGGAGTAACTATTTCGGTGAAATAATACATATCTAAAATGGCGACTTTTATGTTAGTCACAACTCGTTTTTATATTGGTTTTCAAACGACGCACTTTACTGATGACTACGATCTATTGGCGTCACTGAATGATATTTGAGATGGTGGGACATCTGATGAGATGAAAGGTTATTTTATCAGGTGTTTTTGGATAGTGGAAGGAGTCAGTCGTGGCCTGTTGTTAAGGAACCATCCCAGTAATGACCTGAACGACAAAGAGAAACCACAAAAAACTCCCGTCAGGATGGTCGACCATGGCGGGAATCGAACCCCGGTCTCCTGAACGATGGTTCAGTGTGCTAGCCACACAACCACTTGTCTCAGTACAGTACAACCTCTGTTATAAGTTTCTCATTTATACATTTATTACATTTATAAGTTTTATCTTTTGATCCAACCCAAACGCTCTACATGTTGAATAGTTTAATTTATAATAAGTTTTTTTACGTTATTACATCTTTTTAGTCTAGTCCCCTGAAAAACGTATAATAGAGGTTCCGCTGTATCTACAAAGCATATGCCAAGGACAGGTCTAGGACTCATACCAGAACTGTAGTTAAATTTCAAACTCATACTTTACCGATAACTCTTGCTTTATTGGGTGCTTCTCACCCTGTGAACACCGAAGGTACGTGTTCTTTATCGGCAGGAAAGGGAAACTAAAAAACGGAATGTTGATTCCGGAATTTCGTGTTTTCGATACAGATGAGAACATAATTTTACCTGTAGAAAAATTAATCAAAATTAACTCACATTAACTGATTGATTACAATATGGTTTGGTTAACGACCCTAACAACAGTTACCTAGCTGTTTGTAAGGGCGTTACGGCCACAGGTACGAATAATCGCATCATGTTTACAAAAATCCATGCCTTCAAGCCGGGTTTCCAGTTCCGATTCTTTCTTGTCATCCGGCACGATATCGGTGCGATTTTTGTCATGTCTGTTTCCACTTGGCTGTGCCGTAACGTTTTTATGACGTCATAGCCATAGCCTTCATTACCTCTAAACTCACAGGCTTCTCCGAATGTAAGTGTAACTTCCGGTTAAATCGTAATTTTGGCCGACGAAAGTTGGAGTCGAGTCAATAATTACGACACCGAAACGGTGTCGTGAATCGCCATGTTGTTTAGGTGAATACTGGTTTGTGATTGGCCAGTTGGGAAAATCGTGTCGGACAAGAAAAAATCGGAACTGGAAACCCTGCTATATAAGGACTAGAACCCATACCCAACTGAAAGAACTGGAAAGACCAACCATAATGATTGAACAACTGAAATGGGAAACCCCGGAAGCAAGGAGACGAAGGACTAGACCGTGCAACTTCTTCAAAGCAAGACACAACTGTATCGGATGGGAAGAACTAGGCAGAAGAGTTGGAAAGGGGATCCAAAGAAGTAATAAGGGAGGAGAAAGAATGGAGGTGGAGAGAGTTTACTCAAATATAGGGAAAAACGGTTTCGACCAGAGGAGGATAAGAGACTGGAATGAGCTGGAAGAAGAAGGAAGAACTGCAAAGAAATTATTAGAATTCAAGAAAATGATCCAATAGAATAATATCTTGCCACCGTGCATCTAGCACATCTGCAAGAATGTTTACAAATACAAATACACTTCAGTTTATAAAGTACTATAGTATCTTAGCTGAATTAGTCACAGAATACGTTGGGAGCTCAGCCAGTGCTACGTTATGCCTGATGCGCCTCGTATTGTACACCTCTACTAACAGATAGAACTCGACACAAGCAGCATATTTACACAATTTATCAATAATTATCGGTGATTGTGTAGATTAACGTACCATGGCCAATTTTTGTTCGATGTTCGCGTTTTTGGTGTTTTCTGATAGATCTTGTTTATATCTATGGTGTGTAGTTTGGACATTTTGTATTTTGTTTGTTTTAATATGTTTTTTACTTACTTTAAGTTGATGCTAAAGGTGGACAGTGGCTTAGGTAAGGTAGGTCAGGTTGGTGTATAAACCTCGCGTATACCGCCGGCAGGCGGAACGGAGCTTATATACTTGGAAAAAATATACCTTAAACGCTTATAAACTTGAAAAAATTGAAAGAAAATAACATGGAGTTGATCCCCCCCCCCAAAAAAATAGGCGTGGTCAGGGGCGGACTGGGCTATCTGGCAACCGGGCATTTGCCCGGTGGGCCGCCTCCTTTAGGGCCGGCACTTATAGTTTATGCAAATATGAACTTATTGAAATAAAACATAGTATTGTATTTGCAACACAACACTACAGTGCAGTTCTTCAGGAAGTTGGCGATGATGCGAGTGGTATTCGAACGATTCAATTATTAGATTCCAAAACTACTCGTGAATTGTAAAAATCACTTTAAAAATGATCATATTTCAAAAAATCACTGCTGGGAATTTTGCTGGGAGAAATCGCGAAAAAACTTCAAAAATGTCCATAGTGACTCAATCATGGAACTCCAAAACTGCTTGTAAATAACAAAAATCACTTGAAAAATGACATGAACCCATTTCAAAATATTCCCAGCGGGGCTTTGCTGGGAGAAATCATAAAAGTTCATCTTCGAAAATGTCGATGATGGTTCAATTTTAAGACTACAAAAACACTTGTGAATAAAAAATCACTTGAAAAATGTCCCTATTTTAGAAAACTCCCTGCGGGGCTCTAATGGGGGGACTCTCGCCCCCAGACCCCCTTTCGAGCTGGGGAGTCATTTTATTTATGTAATCTGTGCGCCCCCCCAATGAACAAATCCTAACGACGTCCCTGCATTTCGCTCGTAACAGCTTCTTATCTGATAACCTTTCAAGAAACGGACAATTTTATTTAGATAATTTCGTCTTATATCAACTTCGTCATTATTATATTTTTGAATGAGGTCTCTGTATTGTATAGACTGAAAGTCTGGAACCAACTTCGGACCAATTTTTTCAATTGATTTTACATCTCTTACATCTCAAGAGGAGAGGAAGCCGGGAGAGGCCTACCGGTACGTGATTCAATCAACTAGGAAAACACCATAAATGCGTTTGTATGAGCATGTAGGTATGAATGATTTTGACACATTTTATTCATCTATTTAAAACGGCTAACCCGATTGATCTGAAAATTGCAAGAAATGTGGAAAATCGTAAATTTAAACTCCTTGCAGAATTCAATTTTTTGGGAAAATGAAATTATTTTCAATTTTTTCCGCTATATGTTATTCTCATGCTTATTTTTGAAATCGAAAAAAAAAATCATAAAAAAAGCCAACATTTACTTGATGCTCCACAACAGTACCCTAGGGCTGTTTGAAAAGATTTTCCAGGGCCGGATTATTTCCCCAGTCCGCCCCTGGGCGTGGTACGTCAATCTACAAATTTACCTTTGAATTATCAACTGGGGCCCACATTTCATTTGTGTTGATATAACTTGAGTTTGATGTTTCAAGCACACAATCAGGCTTAGGCTACAGAGTTAGCCAAGTTGGCCCAAAATGCCAACTTTCAAATGAACGTTTTATTCTGTTGAAGATTGACGAAAAATCAAACGCTTGTAAAGTTCCCGTTCCTGCCTTGAAGATGTAACGCGTTCATCAGAGAGTAAAAAAAACAAATTAATTTATTTTAAAAGTTCATTATCCAACCATGGCCCGGTCTAGCCTCAAGTTCTCGCAGTCTTCACGCCCATTGACGATTAAACTTGACCATAAACTTGAGAAATGACCAATTGCTTGTCTAATGGGATTTCTCCTGTACGTTCACGATAATATTAAACTTGGTACTTAGCAGTAGGTAACGTAGAAGTTTGCGAACATCAAACTCTTCTTCTTGAGTTTACGGAAAACGTAAGAATCAACTACCATTTGGGAGGAATGTGTCCAGCTTATTGTTTGTTTAGGGCCTGCAGCCAATGATCACATTGGAAACAATACTTTATGCTGTGTTTTAATGCATTATGACATTTCAAACTGTATTTATTCTATAATTTCACATATCATGCATTAAAAAACATGCAAAAATAGTTTAAAGCTCTCGCAAGACTATGGGAACACTATGAACTCAATTCTATGGGGATATAACTTTTAGGTTATGTTGCTCTCAAGTGACAGCTGATGTAGAGCTGTTTTTAACTGGGCCTGGGTAAAGTTAGATGTAAGAAGAGTGTTGTGAATGAGGTAGCATTTTAGTAAGTTCACAGCCTCAAGTTAATAGAATAAGTTTAAGGTCAAGTTCAATCGTGGACCTCAAGTTTTGCCAACAACTATGGAGTTCTCATTGGAAACACGCCATACTCTAAGCCTAGACACTAACAGCACTGAGTAAGCCTAGTGGCCTAGGCATTAATTTTCTAAATGGCCTAGGTCTACTATCTAACCTATGGCCTAGTTTATAGGTGACAACTTTATGATCTAGTGTGTTATCAAGTCAATGCCTAGACTCTAGGCTTAGGGCAACCCACATAGGCCTACCCTTTTTGTTGTTGCTTGATCGTTTGTAAAACGAGAATCCTGAAGCTTCTAAATCTCTTTCAAATGTCTCGAAGTTTTCCACGTCATCCAAAAAGCCCAAATACTTTGTACTACCGTCGGTACATAATATCTTGACATTTTGAAGGTGATGTTTGAAAATATTATTCAGAGCCATTTTCGGTAGGCCTACTTGTCATCCGTCAGTTAGGGAATGTGTGAAAGAATGTAATGCCAACCTGTGGGGGCAAAATAGTGATAAACACGAAATCCACTGTGCGTATAAGCATTATGGGTGCAATCATAGAATAATTCTATGGAAGTAGGATAAGCATGCAATAAAGATTGGGAAAGTGATTGGATTACGAAATTATTGTGTCGAATTCATAGTTCAATTTTGTGTGCGTTATTTTCAATGAAAAATATTATTTGAAAGGTATTTGGAGACAAGTTATGAATATATAAGTTTTTCAAAGTGTCAAGACCCGATTTCGTCTGTAATTTACATTGGTGAATTATGATCGCTATAATCTTGAAGTTCATTCGCTTATGCTTCATGATATTCATCAGGCCGTAGGGGACGCGTTATTGTTTTTTGTTTCGACAAAAAGTATGCATAATTTCAGCATTTTTTTACGCCCACTCACTAAACAACACTCTGTCACACAATAATCTGACCGTCTAATCATGGACTTGACAGTTAAAAGTCCATGGTCTAATGTTGAGACTAATTCAACATATAGGTTTCATATAGGTAAGAATATCATTGTATTCTTGAGGTTCTCATTGTAGGTTCTCTCAGGATTCTTTGCATATATTACATAATAGTACGCTGTACGAGATTCACAATGAAATGTTCAAGTAGGCCTAAATTCGTGTAATAAATTTGAATAATTGGCGGTCGTGCTTACTATTTTGCTCCTGTTGGTTGGTATTACCAACTGCCAACTTAAAATAATGAGCAAGGAACACCAACATCTCAAAAAAGTTACTATATCAATGGTTTCCCGCACTTTTCTGAAGGTCACCATCCATCAACAGGTTTCTCTGCAGAGCTTCATTGTGATCCGTTTTCAGTTGGACATTCATATCTTTTCCCATATCTCCCTTCTTTCGTTGAGGTAAATATATTCCATATCATTTACTGAAATGTATCACAGTAATATTTCTCCAATCGACTCACTCATTTTATTTTATTTTGTCATTTGTCTCTGGCATCCTTTGTGAGCAGTGGATGTAGTAACATGGAATTGCGGTCAATTGATGTTTTTTATAATTCTTGCAGATGTGTGTGATATTAGGTGGAGAAATACTATAGATTTTTCGTACATCAATTCATATTTGTTCAACCTCTTCTTGAAACCTTTTAATAATTCAAACTTTCGTCACAGTACTTCCCTTCCTTTCGAGTGTAGGCATAGATGGGCATCAAGAAGCATTGAGGGTCGCATTGGTTTGCGGGTTGGAGATGGTGACTTCACTAATTCGAAAACAAGCTCCATTTCCTGAGTACTTTCCTGAGAAGCATTGATCGCTGCTCTATTTAGTGTCGTTTTGTAGAAACGGCTGACAGACTGACAAACTTGATGACAGCTGTTATTAGCTTGGGCGATGCGAACGTAAAACTTGATGACAGCTGCTATTAGCTGAGGCAATGTGAACGTAAAACGTGATTACAGCTGTTATTAGCTGAGGCATTGAATGGCTGAGGCGACGTGAACGGAAAGTTGGTTCCTCTTATCACTACTACCTACGCACGATCGACAATTATTGAAATGTGACCCGTGAATTAGTACGGTACATATTTCTAGCATGGAAGGGATAGAAAGTGAGGACACCATCTCCAACCGCCAAACCAACGCAACCCTCAATGCATCTTGATGGGCGTATTCTATGGTGTAGACCTGTGGTAGGCCTAGCCATTGGCTCAGTCGAAGTTTGAACCTGGTTTGAACACTACAAACTCAATGACCTAGTCCGGTGTAAACTTCCGTTTGTCCTCTGTCCACCTTCAATCTGTCGAATCATTTTTATGGTTGGCTTGGACATTGAATTTGTAACCTTACAAAATCAATGGCTTGGATGATGATGATAGGTCTACAGCTAGATAGTTGGGATTAGTCTAGATGTAAGGTTAGGTTTAAACTGTCAAATTAGGGTCTGGTCCATTCAACACAAACCCTTCCGGTATGCCGGTACCCAGTGGCGTAACTACCGCAGGGGCAGCCGAGGCAGCTGCTCCGGGGCCCACGGCTCCGAGGGGGCCCATGCTGTATCATTTGAAATACCTTTCAACGATCACCGAAAAATAATGAACGTATTGACGTACATATAACTGAAAAAAATACTTTTTAATATTATCTAAAATTACTCGAAAAATGACTGACTAATTTTAAAAATGATTCCACAATGAGGAAATTCAAGTTGAACTTAATTAAACAGTATAGTTCTGATTATGAATCGGATCAGAAACAGTGTTATATTTTTTCGCTGAACTTGCAGCATTTAAAATTAAGGTTTTAAGATTGTTTAAAATTAGGATTGTTGTCCTTTTATTAAATCAGCACTAGTGGGAATGTATTTTTCTGTTGCTAATGGAGACTCAATCAATCAAGATGAGCTTGCTACTTGGACTACATTTTGGTGAAAAGTAAACTATTTTTCGTCTGAAGAGTAACTGTCATTTTAATCTTCATCTTTAATAGAACCATTTTTTTTATAGAATTACATAATTGGGAATGTATTTTAATTATGATTTTGAGTCCATTTTGATCGTCTTCGATAGTAAATTGAAAAAACATAAAAACAACATAAAAACATAAAATATGGAGGTTACATGTTGAATAATATCAAAATTTCATCATTTGAATTGATAATGGCCCATATAGTTTTTTGGGGGGATGGGGCCATGTAAGTCCTTTGCCCCGGGGCCCAGAATTCCTAGTTACGCCACTGCTGGTACCTTACATAACCGTCACTCACTATCAACGAGAACGTAACAATAAAAAGCTGGACAAAGGCCGATAATCCCCACTGTAAAAATAACAAAGTCCAGGAAAATGTAGCATAGGCCAATGCGTTCTAAGATGAGCCTGACATTTATATGGAATTTACTCGAAAGTTATATAATAGCCCACACACCTTGATCTCTTGATTTATCAAGCCATCCTCATTCATTTAATCAATTTGTTGATATAATTGCACAGCCTTTGCTATCCTATTAAACCTGTTGCGTTTCATTCACAAGTTTTAAACTCAATATTTGAAAATGTTCCAGTATATATATATGGTATAATAACTTATTTTCCTGAAAACAATCAGTCCAAATATCGTTGAACGTAGTTGGAATTATGTGTAAGGACAATATTATTATTCTGAGAAAATGTCATTTCATTTGGTTTTCACTCACTAACTTGAAACTTCATGTTAGAAAATATGCCAGTATACCTAATACCGTAATTTATTTTCTTGAAACGACTTTTCCAATTTTCTTCAAACTTTGTAGAAACATGTTTTGAAATAATATTGACGTTGCTTAGAAATTTCAATCAGTTGAAATTGAAAAATTGAAAACTCTTCCCAGTGCTTTTCTTTTGGAGATTTTCCGAAATTTTCCCAAACTAACCGTTGAACTGTTGAGAAAAAAAAAAATCCCAACTTATTCTGGTACATGACACCAATGTCCAGAAAAAGTTTCAAGTCGATCGGTTACATCTCCTGACTTATCTAGGCCTACTTGCCTATAAAATTACAAAAATTATGTAAACCAAAGTCTGTTTTTTTATGTAGGCCTAAGAGGAATGGAAGTTTGCTATGCTCATCTAATAATCTTATGTTGGCTTCATATGTATATATAGAGACATCTGAGTAACAGTTCCAAGTTCAAAGAAGTAAAATATTATTCCATATTAATTCAATTTATTTCAAAAGAATGTGTTGAAGACGAGCTCAAGTCAAGTGTGTACCCATAATTACGCCACTGATTGAAATTACGTAGCTGATTTTTTTTTCAATTTTCAATTTTCCATAGTTTAATCATTGCTGATCTAACTCCAAGTATACGGTGTAAAATCTCTTACATTTGCGTGGCAGGTGGTCGGACGCGGGCAGGTAGGCAGCCGGTGAGAGGTGTCGAAACCGCACTCCTGCCTACCTGCTTGCCTCTGTTTTTGTCCAATTCCTTTAACTCCAAGTAAATGGTGTAAAATCGCTTACGTTTGCGTGGCAGGAGGTCGGACGCGGGCAGGTAGGCAGTCGGTGAGAGGTGTCGAAACCGCACTCCTGCCTACCTGCATGCCTCTGTTTTTGTCCAATTCCTTTAACTCCAAGTAAATGGTGTAAAATCGCTTACGTTTGCGTGGCAGGAGGTCGGACGCAGGCAGCCGGTGAGAGGTGTCGAAACCGCACTCCTGCCTACCTGCTTGCCTCTGTTTTTGTCCAAGTCCTTTAACTCCAAGTAAATGGTGTAAAATCGCTTACGTTTGCGTGGCAGGAGGTCGGACGCGGGCAGGTAGGCAGTCGGTGAGAGGTGTCGAAACCGCACTCCTGCCTACCTGCTTGCCTCTGTTTTTGTCCAAGTCCTTTAACTCCAAGTAAATGGTGTAAAATCGCTTACGTTTGCGTGGCAGGAGGTCGGACGCAGGCACGTAGGCAGCCGGTGAGAGGTGTCGAAACCGCACTCCTGCCTACCTGCTTGCCTCTGTTTTTGTCCAAGTCCTTTAACTCCAAGTAAATGGTGTAAAATCGCTTACGTTTGCGTGGCAGGAGGTCGAACGCAGGCACGTAGGCAGCCGGTGAGAGGTGTCGAAACCGCACTCCTGCCTACCTGCTTGCCTCGGTTTTTGTCCAAGTCCTTTAACACAGGCCTTACAGGCGGGTCCGACCGTGTAGCTATCACTGATCGCTCATAGAACTATTACCTTACAGCTTGAAGAAGTTCCAGCACCAAATGTCGAAGGTCGTTACAGGTTATAAAGTTGGCAGCGCATACTTTCATGTTGAAACATTCACTCTAAATTCTAAAATCAACTTGAATTAATTTCTAGAAAAATCATTGTAAAAATAAAGTTCAATAACACTTTTGGTATTACAGTAGAACCTCTCTAGTAAGTTTCTCGTTAGTACATTTTTCTCCTTAGTAAGTTTTATTTTTTGATCCCATCTATATGCTTCCACATGTTGAATAGTTTCTTTAGTAAGTATTTCACTTTAGTAAGTTTTTTCTGTCTGGTCCCCTGAAAAACGTACTAAAGAGGTTCCACTGTATTTGCAAATTGTTTTAAAAATTCTGGGCAAATTCGTGGTTCCTTAGAATTCCTGACGGACACTGAAGTGTTGAAAAATGAGGACTTGTCTGTGATTTTCTATTCGGCAGATAGCCCTAACAAAAAGTTGACTCGACCAGGGTATTACGATCTATGCAACACATCGTATTTATTATGATACAAGCAGAAATCCACCCAATTATTTTCTCTCCTGTAGAAATCTTGTATGCCCAGAGCAGTATATATAATTATATATACTAGGAAAACGCCATATATGCGTTGTTAGACGAGCGGATAGTAATAGCATGTCGACTTTTTTGCCAAACTTTTGCCTACATTCTCCAATTGGGTGACATACAAGTTGGAAATGCGTAAACTCTGCTTCGAGTGGTACCAATTTAGCACATTTTATGATTTTTCTTCAAAATGGCTCACCCAATCAAGCTGAAAGTTTTCAGAAATGTGTATCATAATGTAACTCGACTTCACGCAAAATTTCATTTTTTTCGAAAATGAAAATATTTTCTTTTTTTTCCGACGTTCTTTACCGAAAAAATCGGTATTTTTGTAATTTCTAAAATTCATAAAAAAAAAGTTATCATACAATAATGCCACAAAACTATACAGATCTAAGTTAGATGAGGAACCATAATGAAAAAAAGTTCGAAGTTGATAGCTGTAGCCGTTTGACCTGTAGAGAACCGACAAAAAAACATAAAAAAAACAACATAAAAACGAACACCAGTTTTTTTCAGTATGTCAAATTGAATCCTCGCTAAAGCTCGTCTATAAGTTGAAGATTTTCATAACAATTAACAGGTTCTTAATCTTTTCACTGTCAATATACAACACTCTCTTTTTTAACGGCTCTTGAGTGTTACACAGTCCATTTGTCCATGTAAATCATGTAAGCCCAATTAGAAATTACACTGCCTGTCTTGGGCTTTATGTTTTAATACGGTAAACCATGGACTAGCTGTAAGTAGCATTCATATAATGTTTTCTTGTAGTTGACTGCCAGTAATGTCAAGTCCTAGAGGGTCTCGCACGCCGTCGAGGAAGAAAGATGATGATGTCGTCTTACCAACTTCGCGTCGAGGCACTCCGGCCCGGGGCTCTCAGCAGGACGAAAACTCTCAGCAAGGCACTCCCTCTCGTCCGAAGAGGAACGGAACGCCCGCCAAAGGAACGCCCTCGAAAGAGACGCCCTCTAAAAGAACGCCCGCCAAAGGAACGCCCTCCAAAGGAACGCCCCCTAAAGGAACTCCGACCCGAGCCACTCGTACGCCGTCGCGCCGCGAAGAAGGTACTCCCGCCCGAACTACACGCCATACTGTCAATGGTACTCCCAGTGCAACCAAATCGAACGGATCAAACGGATCGAATACAGATGGAGCGCCCACGCCGCAGCGTTGGGGAGCTCTGAACCGTAACGCACCGCAGAACATTGTCGTGGATTCCTCAGAACCTCCGTCGCTTGGCGGTCAGAGTCACATCAATCCGACCAGCCCTTTCCCTGGAGGTAAGATTTGTCAAAATAAGAATAATTTAGCTAATGCCGACTTCCTGTCATTAAATTTAAGGGGGCGTTAACATGATTTTTTCATTTCTAATTTTTTTTTTTTTTTTTCAATTTTCTTTCCATGTGAAATTACACCATTTTGAAGAAATCCAATTGAAAACGTTAATGATAAATTATTTATGTGACTTTGAACATTCCAAATTTATACCTATGTGACACGCATCAACATATGTATCACTCGATAGCTCTTTTCCACATTTCATCATGTGTAGTGTACCTTTTCTCAGCCACCTATGAACCGATTTACTTCAAATTTTCAGTAAATGTAGGCAGTGGTATTATACTGGATCCGAGCAGCATTATTTTCAATGTGATGTGTATTAACGAAGATATTAATTTTTAAGTTGAAGTTTTTTAATATGAATGTAGAATTTTATTGAAATATTTCCACAACTGGTAATAATCTGAATAGAATTTATCTAGCTGCTCCCTTTGTACCTATTGGTGTTCCGTACATACTGAAAAAACAACATCACTGAATCTTCAAAATCACCATCATCACTGGTACCTTGAATGGTACAATGCGTGTCAAAGTTGGGTAGTTTAGCCCTGACCAAAACCAACTATGTAATTCTTATATGATTTTTTAACTTGAAATATGTAATAACTGGGTATTGTTCTATATACATACTGAATTTCCTGTGTTAAAAGTGAAAAATGTGTATGTTATATATTTTCTAATCAAAACCTGCTGAAACAATGAAAACGTGTTAACGATTCATCTGCATGTGGGCGTAGATAGATGGACATCAAAGCCACCCTCTATAGCTCAGTTGATTTAGATGTACGCATGTAGCTCAGTGGCTTGAGCGCCTGTGATGTGGGAGGTGAAGGGCATATCACGCCTTGTTTCAGTCCCTGCCACAGTCCATCTTGGCAGTTTTATCTTTCATGGTATGGCGCTGTAGTTTGGGCTGATGCCACGACAGTTCCTTCAATATAGGTCACGACCGCTTCCTTCCCACTATCCCAAGTATCCACTACTCACTTTACATTACCTAAGAAACCTTCATCTCATCATCCCATCATCTCATTAATCATTCATTTAATGCCAAGAGATCTTAGTTATCATCACAGTGCGTCGTTAACCCAAACTAAATATACATTTATTTTTTATACACTATTATAATTAAGTACATGCGTCCATGTTTCAATTTTTGTTTTGTTTCAATTTTTGTTTTGCGTATCTATTTTTCTTCGTAAATTTTTTTTTTGTAAATTAGTATTTTTCGTAAAAAAAAAAAAAAAAATCTTTTTCGTCAAGTAATTGTCAGTTGACAAAGGTATTACATATTGTAGTTATTATTGTTCACCACTTATTGTCTTTGTGTTTGATTAATTCAACATATTTTTTTTTTTGTTATTCTACAGACAAGCCTTTCTAAGGCTTTGTAGATCTTTTTGAGAGTGTTATATATTTGTATTCTTTGTGTGACAATATTAATAAAAAAAAATAAAAAAATAAATAAATCTCCATTGTATATTTCAGGTATGAGTGAGATTGACCTGAGTTCTCCGTTGAATTACGGGACTCCGAGCAGCAACTTGTCGTCAGTGCGAACTCCTCGATCCGGGATCCGGGGGACTCCGATCAGGATGCGTCCCGATATCAGGACTGATAAGAGAATTCGTCAGGTCAACGTCCAACCGGAAACTGTAAGTTGACTCTGAGAAGAACTGAACATGCTTCCACTCCCGTGTTTATATATACTGTAGGTGTGTTTATTTGTCAAAGATAACCCGGACCTCTTTGAAAACATAGAACATCTCCGTAATACCAGAGGGTCTAACTTGATTGCCCATGAATATTGCCGTCTCGACTCTACAGTCAGGGGACCAGTGCAATCCGGAAGAAGAATTTATAATAGACTTCCGTCCCACATCAAGGACTCGAGAAGTAGAATGCAGTTCAAAAATGAGACCATTAAATTCTTACATACAAACAAGTTTTATTGTATAGAAGACTATTTTAATTCTCAATCAGGTTTAAATCATTGACACCTAGGCTATTACATTCTATCCTATTAGGCCTATTTATATTTATGTATTATTATTATAATTTTATTTTCTAATATCTCTGACAATGTTTATACAATTTTAATATTGTTCTTTAATATGAAACGGCAATAAATACAAATACAGAAGATATGCTAATGTGCTGTTTATAGCCACGGTATTACTACGTCCGGTGCCATCATTTCTGGACGTACTTCTGATAACTATCATTTCTTATTCTCGAATAGTTAGTGTCAGGATTGATAAGTAAGGGACGGTTAAAGGATCCAATTAATGATGTATACATAATTGATCATAAATACTGCGTATATTCAACATAACGTAATGTACACGTTACCACAACGAGCACCCCTTACAACTGACCGCGCTTCTGCTTCAACTGGTGTTTATTTACTCGTAATCACTACGCGAGCCAGGTTGATAAGCTTGGCGTCGCTAGCTGCTCGGAACGTTTAAACCGGACACTACGCTAGTCGGGTCAAACAACTTCTCTAAACTTGACTAATATCTGAACCAAGGACTTTGGGTGGATTGCAACGACGGAAGTTTGAACCCCGGCCTACCTTAGACGCCGTCTAAGTAAGAAATTGCTTTGCAGCCACAATGCAATTTCTTACTTGGACGGCGACTGAGGTAGGCCGGGGTATAAACTCCGTCTTTGCAATCCACCTATTGATTCTCAATTATCAGTAGTAACTTGACCTCGACTGAGTATTGCAATTCGACATAACTCTCATTACTGAAATATAATCGAAAAAACATATTAATAAAGGATAAAAGACTACCCCCAAAACAAATACAGTAGAACCTCTTTAGTAAGTTTCTCTTTAGTAGCCTACATTTTTCACCTTAGTAAGTTTTATTTTCTGATCCCTTGAAAAACCTACTAAAGAGGTTCCACCGTAGCTAACACTTGATTCTGTTCTAGCCAATCCAAGACGATGAAGCGGACGCGGGGCCGCAGCTGGTCATCTGGGGAACTGATGTGGTTGTCAATAAATGTAAAGACAAGTTCAAACAGTTTGTGCTGAGATTTATCGACCCGGATGCGGAGGAGGACGAGCGTATCGATGACATGGACGTTAACCAGCCGCTCTATCTGCAAAAACTTGAAGAGGTTTGACATTCATTTCAATATCTAATATCTGGTGGTTATTCCTGATTTTATGCCTAATTATTTGTAATATCGAAGGACATCACAACCCTGAGACAAGATTTGAATGAATTATGACGATGATTACTTCCCTAGTTTTAGAGAAAACTAAAAATCGTCGCCTCATTTTAGAAATTATAATTAATTTAATTGTCCTGTATAAACCATGAGTCATGACGTAAGCATCACTGATTGTTTATAGAAACATAAACAGAATCGAGTAATGTCTACGTCACGACTTGGAAATAAAGTCGGTACGCCGACGAACAAATAGATTAATTGTAATTTCCATGGCTCAGTCAACTGTCGCTAACGCATTAGGAACTGAAGTTGGATTGGGCGTGGATTTTGGTCCCACATAAGGCATGGGTTTTTGTAAACGTCCTTTCACCTGAAATCATTTCATCATCATCTGCCCATTCGTATCCCCACGTAACCTAGCTGTTCCTGGGGTCGTTGAGCAGCATTGAAAAAATTGAAATTTTGGAAATTGAGATGATGATTTCTAGTTTTCTCTCAAATCAGTAGGATTAACATACAGTGAAACCTCTATGCATCGTTCCCATATCTATCGTTTTCCTGCTTGTATCATTCATTTTTTCTAGCCCCACTCCCATATAATCGATATAAAATTTTCCTGAATAGATGGTTTTATTTTCCTGGATAGATGGTTTTATTTTCCTGGTCCCTTGAAAAAGGATGGATCATTACATCATCCCCGGATCCGTCGTTTTTCTGCTTCCATCATTCATAATTTCTCACACCACTCACGTAGAAATCAATGCTGAATTCTCGTGAATGGTTCTATTTCCCTGGTCCCTTGGAAAATGCTGGAAAGAGGTTTCACTGTATTGTCATTATTTAAAATTCAGTTCCAGGGTTGTGACGTACTTTTAAAGAGGTTCAGAATCGATTCCAATGTAAAACAATTCTCAAATGAAAAGAATCAATTTTAAATTTTTTTTTTGTATTTCATCAGTACTGTCCTTACTTCTTCACGTTGCAATACGAGCTCATTTCGTTGTCCATATTATTTTGTAAATTGTTGAGATTTTACTATCTGGACTCGGGCTATCCCTTCGGTTACGTCTGACAGCCAAACGTTGACAGAAATACCCAAATGGTAGGGCCTACAGTACAGTTCAAAGAAGTCTCTAGCAGCTATTTTTCACGAAAAATGCCGCGGGAAGGTTGAAAAAAAATTGATTATTATTACACAACTTTTTTGGGGGGTGAACTTTTTTTTTTCAAAATCGATTTTTAATCGATTCTGTAGCTTAAAGAATCGATTCCCGATTTTGAGAATCAATGTAATCACTAATTTTAATGTTGCTAGATACACACCCTGGAGGAGCCGTTCATGAACATCAACTGCGGTCACCTGGAGAAGTTTGACGGGGAACTGTACCGCCAGCTGGTCTGCTACCCGCAGGAAGTCATCCCGACTCTCGACATGGCCATCAACGAGATGTTCTTCGAGCGTTACCCCGCAGCGGTGCTCGACCACCAGATCCAGGTGCGGCCGTTCAACGCTCACAAGACCAAGAACATGCGCGGTCTCAATCCTGAAGGTAGGCCATGCCTTCCGGTAACCAATGAGGAACCTAAATTACCCCAGTATTACCTGGGGAATTTCTGAAAAACTCGCTCTTCGTTTTTACATCATCTCTTTCAATTCCGGCTTTTCTGTCCTGACTGAGTCGAGGCTTCATGATAATATGACTATTGACTACATTCAACGGACACCATCTTACCACCGTACCGGCACAGTAGCTGAGTGGTTAGCGCACTTGCTTCGTGTGATCCGGTAGGTGGAGGGACATATCGGACCTGGTTCGATCCCCGCCACCGTCCATCTTTACAGGGGTTTTTCGTGGTTTCCCTCTGTAGTCTAGGCTGATGCCGGGATGGTTCCCACAATATAGGCCACGACCGCTTCCTTCCCACTATCCTTCCCATTACCCATAAAACCTTCATCTCATCATCCCATCATCTCATTAATCATTCATCCGACGCCAATAGATCTTAGTAATCATTACAGTGCGTCGTAAAAACCCAATATATATATATATATATATATATATATATATATACCATCTTACCACCACCTGAAGACCGGGGGGGGGGGGGGGGGGGCTAAGATTTTAATTTTAAAAATGTATGGAAAGGGATCATGTTCAGCTACTTTTCACTTCATGTTGGTAAAAGGTGGAATATATTGAATATCTCGATATGTAGGCCTACAGAAAACGATTGCCTGACCTTCCAATCTATTAGCTTGCGCTATTTTTGCATGCTATTTTACATATTCCGGGTACCGGTACCCGTTTAACAGAATATTACTCGTAAAATGCATTACCTGTACCCAACCCGGATACTCCAAACACATACATAATTTCCTGCCTGTTGGTTTGAAACCTAGCAGAAACTGTTTCAACACTACCTGTTTTCGTGTTGTTAGACCTGCGGTCTGTCCGTGGTCAAGAATCGGCTGTGTTTTTACAGAACAAACCCTAGCTCAGTCCGCACAGCATTAAGCCCCAGGGCAAGGTTAAGCCCACGGGTGATGATTGACCAGGGCCAGATGGTTCACTTTTAATTCACTTGATTTTCACTCTATTTCATTGCTAGTCACATGGCCAGGTTGACAACTTGATAAACAATTATAGTTTTTTTTTTTTTTTTAATAACATCGAAACTTGATACAAAATCATTGTTCCCCAATTAAGGCTAAGGATGAAAAGTAGGATCGTTTGGACGGGGCACCACAAGGGCGATCTTACCACCCCATTTTAATTATTTAAAACCAATGAACTTTAACACCAGGACTGCGCTGTTGGTGACCATAACATTCCGCCGCAGATAACAGTCTTTCAGTTTCCGAAAGTCCGGAACACATTATAAGTAAAAACCGTTTCTGTGATATATATCCGGACATTATCAGCATTGGTATTAGGAGTAAACAAAACACACGAATGTTGATATCTTCCACTTTGAACTAAGTCTCTTGGGCAATGATCACTTATAACAATTTATAGTACCATTCATCTCATATCCTCCATCACAAAAAAATATTCTTTAAATTATAGTTTTCAAGTATTGGTACATTGCTATTTGGAACCAGAAACATCCTTCAAGCAAACAGTCTAAATTTAACTGTCTAAACAATGCTGACCCGTGATACAGCCTAGGGTCGGAAACGGGGGTTGAATCCCCGGGGTGAGACCGTGGGTTTACTAGGTAAACATTTCACCCCTCACATTCAATTCAATTGTCTTCATTTTTGTTTGTAAATTCCCCAAATTGTCAATATTCAGATTTTTAATACCACTAAAAATGATCTGCTCTTCAAAAGTGCTTTTTGAAACATCTCACAGTAATTTGTTTGTCGGCGCTGTACAAGTACGACGGCTCACCTGATGATTGTACTTTTCTGAATTAACAAGTTTCAAGTTGACAGTCCCGTAACGAGTGAAAGTTTCCATCGGCTCAATTCTCACAGAGATGAACTGTAATCGTAAATGTGCTGAAGTGAGGAAAAACTTGAATATGGCAAAATTATAATCTGTGTTTATAAAACTTTTCTACTAAAATGTATGACAATTTTGTGTGGGTGGTTCACAAACTACTAGTACTACAGTAAACCCTCGTTAATTCGAAATTTTTTTTTTTTTAATAACATCGAAACTTGATACAAAATCATTGTTCCCCAATTAAGGCTAATAAGAATATCAAGAATATATTAATAAATATTGATAATAAATATTGATATTAATAAATATTGAATAAATATTAATAAGAATATTAATAAGAATACAAGAAATGCAAGGGATCTCAAAAAAGTGATTTCGACTTATAAAATTTCAGATTAATTAATCAAAAAACTCCTTTTCCACGAAAATCGTCACACTTCCCAGTTAGAATTGAAGCAATTTCGTATTGTGTGCGAGAGAAAGCTATGCCACACGTGTGTACTCGGCTAGCCGACAACACACGATCGTTATACAGCCCGCTTCCATTGGCGCTTGGCCCATCTTTAGGCCTATCTATCAGAGTAACGAGTATTCCGAGCCCACCATAAATCTCATTCTCGTCGTATTATGTCAAGGTCAGAGGCTCGGAGCAGCGAACAGCTGAGCTGCCTTCGTGTTATTGTTACGCGTCAAATTAAAAGTATGGAAATTGGGAAAATAATGATCAATTCAAGGAATTCACTCAAACTATTTCAAATTATCCAACCTGAAAACAGTGCTAAAGCAATTGAAGGGTCAAAATATTAGTTCGAATTACAGATTAGCTGGAATTTGGATTAACCATATTCATCAACATTGAAATGCCTATACCTTCAGCCAGGGACTGACTTTAAGGTTCAAAATATGTCAAATTTCTGATTAACCGAGTTTGGATTAACGATGGTTTACTGTAACATGAATATGTGATGTATTGAACCTGTAACGATGTGTTCCGCTTGAGCAGATATCGACCAGCTGATCACCATCAGCGGGATGGTCACCCGAACGTCGAACATAATCCCCGAGATGCGAGAAGCGTTCTTCAAGTGCGTTGTCTGTGCCTTCACGTGGTCGGTGGAGATGGACCGCGGCCGCATCGCCGAGCCCACCGTGTGCACCAACTGCAACACCAACCACTGCTTCCAGCTGGTGCACAACCGGTCGCAGTTCGCAGACAAGCAGATGGTCAAGCTACAAGAGTCACCCGGTATGGCTCCTTTCAGTTACTATGCGCCCCATACTTAGAGACATGTAAAAATAGCAATTGCTATAAAGGCGACAGAATATAAAAGTGCTTTGAAACGTATTTTTCTAACATTTCTTCATGTTTATTTACATTTGAAGCTGTTTGATCATGTTTTTGAAAAGGCGTCAAAGCGCTACGAACATCCGAATCGGCTATGTTTTAACGTACCGGCGATATAGACGCTATATGTGGAATAAAAGCATTATAGATGCTATTTTCTGCAGAATATAACAAATGGGAAGTAAACAGGTGGAGTCAGTTGAGGAATTTCAAATACCAAAGTGCATCTGCAAATGCAGACGGCAGATGAGGCGTAGATTTAACTTGGGGGTGGACACCATTTTCCTGAAACTATCAATTTAAGTGTTCCACTTTTATGCCTATTGTACAAAATATTGAATGTACCATTATATTAAATTGATATATTAAGGGTACCATACTGTTGTAATGGCACAGAAATGTTGTTTCGCTTCAAAACGCAATGTTTCAAAATAATAGATGCTCCAAAGTGCTACTTTTCAAATTCTAAATGCTATGAAAAGTAAAAATAGATGCTATATTTACATGTCTCTACCCAAACTGCTTTGATAATATGCCTGAAGAGTACAAAGTGTTGACGCAGCATCAATTTAAAATCAGAACATAAAATCTATTCTTGGAACAACAAATCAGATGGGAAAACAAGCGGTAAACAACATTTAAATTTAAACTGGCAGAAAAAAAAGGAAGAATATAAGTTAAGGAAGCCTCAACAAATCCTATGCCTTATGCGTGATACACAATCTTCATATATAAGTTTGAATGTTTAAATTTTATCAACAATTATCACTTATTAATTATTATATTAGTACTAGTAGGATTTAGTATTTAGTAACTTGGTTATATGGTAGAGCAGCTTATGCTGAATATTGCCGATTTTGTAGTCGTTTCAGTTTCAAAATGAAGTCTCAATAAATGAATAAATGAATAGACCTTTTTAGTAAAGAATGAGCAATCTAGCTGTGATTGTTTAAATCAGAACGGGATGTTATTACCTGCGTTTGAAAGTCCTGTGCTGCCCATACTATTTAGCACGTTTGATTTATATTATTGTGTGTTACGGTGAACGTATTTACTTATAATATGATAGTAGTTTCAACATTTACATGTTTACTATATACTGAGAGACTTGCAAACTGTCAGAGTGAGTAAGATGAGAGATAATGCAAGTTATATATCTTAGGCCCGGTATTACCAACGTGGGAGTAGCTCTAACTGGCAGATAAAAGTTGTTATCGCCATACTTACAAATACTATTTGTTTTCACCAACTCTCAGATAACTGCTAACTGGACTTGGTAATACCGGGCCTTAATGTTTTGCCTTTAACTCTGTGTATAAGCGGGCTGACTTTTTGAACAGTACTAAAACTTCCAGAATGCAATACCAGCGATCTTGGTCGCTAGGAGGCGGGACGCGCCTGCACATTGAATGGTGGAAAAGGTCCATTATTCTCTCATTGCTTGAGTTGGCCAGTATTAGAGGTTCAGTGTTAGAGACATGTTGAATAATAGCATCTATTTTCTCTCTTCATAGCATTTAGAATTTGAAAAGTAGCATTTTGGTGCATCTATTGTTGTGAAACATCTTGCTTCGTAGCATAACAATTAACAACGGTACGTACGGTACCAGAAAACCATTATATTACGTACAATAGTCGATAGCATACATGAGAAACACTTCAAGTGATATTTTAAGAACAATTGTATCCACCAGCGGATTGATTGTTTATACCTCATCTGCCGCCTTTATTTGCAGTTCAACTTTGGTTTTCCAAAGTCCCCAACTAACTTCCCTATTTTACACCAAAATTGATGAAATTTGCAAAAAAAGCATAAATAAATAGCACTTATATTCTTCATAACGGGTTTATGTCGCCAATACGTTGAAACACAGCGGAATCAGACGTTTGTAGTGCTTTGTCGCCTTTTCAAAATCATGATCAAACAATATCAAATGTATAGAAACATGGAGAAATATTGGAAACACATGTATTGATGCACTTTGGGATTCCATCATTTTTAAAGCAATTGCTACTTGTGCATGTCTCATTATTAACCACTTGACAGCCGCAAGCGCGTAAGTGCGTCCTCACACTTTCCAATACGTTGCATTTAATATCTCGACAGCATTACGTCATATCCACATGGGACTAGTACTGACATCTAGGAGACAGATTGAGGAATTGGCGATGATTTTTTTTTGCTAATAGAATACGCTAATGTATTGAAAGATGATATAATGCAGTCAGCTGTTATTGGCAAAATCTCGTTCTAGACTACATGTGTCAAATTTCAACAATGACATTGATTGTTTTATTACATCGTTGACTGAACCGGCCATATTGAGATTTAGAAGCGCACTCTCTTGTTACTCTTCGTGTAGAATCTCTACTTGAAAACCTCAGATATATCAAGGTCCTATCAATGTGTAAAGTACGTACAAGAAGACCAGAAGTCGAAATTGAATGAATTTGAATGTCTTGAATGAATCATACTGGCCTATACCTATGACTATCAATAACGTAACGGGATAAGCAACATGGCGCTTTCCTTTTGCACCATGCGTATATCAAAGGGATGCCGCCTCACAAATGTTATGATGATTTGCTGGTATTGTTGTGTGTTGATCTATACAAGTGATAGATGTAATGCAATCTGTGAATCTAGCTCTTCCCAAATGCATTAAGCAATATTGGAGTAAATTTCATTTGAATTGGCCAATCTAAATTCAAAATTTGTCTGTAAAAGCATTTATTCCCCTATAGTAAAGAGCCCTATGCTGCTATATTTACCATTTGATAACTGGATAATTACTCACCATCTACGAGAAAGATGAGAAACAATGCAAGTATACAACTATGTACTATACATTGAAATACGAGCCTGATACGTACGATTTGATTTGAAATTGCGAATCTCAGAAATGTACACGAAAGTGCGCTGATTCCAAATGAATGAATATTAGAGTTTTAAGGCGCATCATGGTGAAAACGGCCTAATGTTAAAAGGATAGGACTTACGCCATGTTGCTTATCCCGCTACGTTATTGATAGTCATAGCCTATACATAGCCTCCTATACTCTGTATACTGCCGCCTACATAGGGTCTAAGACTGATGTTGTTTGTGTTGTCCAGACGACATGCCAGCTGGACAGACTCCGCACACTGTGCTGCTGAATGCACACAATGATCTGGTGGACAGTGTTCAGGCCGGGGACCGCGTGACCGTCACGGGGATCTACAGGGCCGTGCCCATGATATTAGTGTTGTACTGATGTTGTTTGTGTTGTCCAGACGACATGCCAGCTGGACAGACTCCGCACACTGTGCTGCTGAATGCACACAATGATCTGGTGGACAGTGTTCAGGCCGGGGACCGCGTGACCGTCACGGGGATCTACAGGGCCGTGCCCATGATATTAGTGTTGTACTGATGTTGTTTGTGTTGCCCAGACGACATGCCGGCTGGACAGACTCCGCACACTGTGCTGCTGAATGCACACAACGATCTGGTGGACAGTGTTCAGGCCGGGGACCGCGTGACCGTCACGGGGATCTACAGGGCCGTGCCCATGATATTAGTGTTGTACTGATGTTGTTTGTGTTGCCCAGACGACATGCCAGCTGGACAGACTCCGCACACTGTGCTGCTGAATGCACACAATGATCTGGTGGACAGTGTTCAGGCCGGGGACCGCGTGACCGTCACGGGGATCTACAGGGCCGTGCCCATGATATTAGTGTTGTACTGATGTTGTTTGTGTTGTCCAGACGACATGCCGGCTGGACAGACTCCGCACACTGTGCTGCTGAATGCACACAATGATCTGGTGGACAGCGTTCAGGCCGGGGACCGCGTGACCGTCACGGGGATCTACAGGGCCGTGCCCATGATATTAGTGTTGTACTGATGTTGTTTGTGTTGCCCAGACGACATGCCAGCTGGACAGACTCCGCACACTGTGCTGCTGAATGCACACAATGATCTGGTGGACAGTGTTCAGGCCGGGGACCGCGTGACCGTCACGGGGATCTACAGGGCCGTGCCCATGATATTAGTGTTGTACTGATGTTGTTTGTGTTGCCCAGACGACATGCCAGCTGGACAGACTCCGCACACTGTGCTGCTGAATGCACACAATGATCTGGTGGACAGTGTTCAGGCCGGGGACCGCGTGACCGTCACGGGGATCTACAGGGCCGTGCCCATGATATTAGTGTTGTACTGATGTTGTTTGTGTTGTCCAGACGACATGCCGGCTGGACAGACTCCGCACACTGTGCTGCTGAATGCACACAACGATCTGGTGGACAGTGTTCAGGCCGGGGACCGCGTGACCGTCACGGGGATCTACAGGGCCGTGCCCATGATATTAGTGTTGTACTGATGTTGTTTGTGTTGTCCAGACGACATGCCGGCTGGACAGACTCCGCACACTGTGCTGCTGAATGCACACAATGATCTGGTGGACAGTGTTCAGGCCGGGGACCGCGTGACCGTCACGGGGATCTACAGGGCCGTGCCCATGATATTAGTGTTGTACTGATGTTGTTTGTGTTGTCCAGACGACATGCCGGCTGGACAGACTCCGCACACTGTGCTGCTGAATGCACACAATGATCTGGTGGACAGTGTTCAGGCCGGGGACCGCGTGACCGTCACGGGGATCTACAGGGCCGTGCCCATGATATTAGTGTTGTACTGATGTTGTTTGTGTTGCCCAGACGACATGCCGGCTGGACAGACTCCGCACACTGTGCTGCTGAATGCACACAATGATCTGGTGGACAGCGTTCAGGCCGGGGACCGCGTGACCGTCACGGGGATCTACAGGGCCGTGCCCATGCAGGTGAACCCACGCATGCGCAACGTACGCTCCGTCTACAAGACGCACGTCGACGTGGTTCACTTCCGCAAGGTCGACTCAAAGAGGCTCTACGAGACTGAAGAAGGGTTAGTGTTTCATTTTTTAATGTCATTCATTTAATTTCATTTTAATATCATTTTATTCTACAACTTTTACATTATGTGCACTCTGCAACACACGAACACAATACAGAACAATACATATTTCACTTACATTATATTTTTACACAGTATTCTTAAAATTAGTACTGTGTTGGGTCAATTAATACGTTGTATTCGTATTGCTTTTTATCGATATTAAATGAAGTAAAGTCGAAGCCCGCATGAGAAAGATTCTTGTTTGCGGGCTGACTAGAATGAAAAATATTAGAAACAATTGACAGTTGAAAAACAGGAGATAAATATCATCATGAGGTTATGTGACGAGAAAGTAAACAAAAGAGTTGAAAAATTGTGATTTCAAGTTACTGTTGAGTTTAAGATGAAAAGAAAAAACAAAACATTTTTTTTTTTCTTTTCAACAACCTGTGATTGATTATACAGTAGATCCATCTCTTTAGTAAGTTGTATTCTTTGATCCCATCTATATGCTACCACATGTTGAATAGTTTCTTTAGTAAGTTTGTCACTTTAGTAAGTTTTTTGTCGGGTCCCCTGAAAAACGTAGTAAAGAGGTTCCACTGTATAACTTGGGAGCAAAGAAGTTGAAAACAAAAACATGACAACAGTATATCTTTCAAGGATTTTATTAGACAATTGTATGTTTGACTTCCAAAGGTACAAGGCAGCTGATGTTTAGTTCTAGGTTTGTGTTTGTTGTTTTTTAGTTTTCAACAATATGTTTGTGATGTTTGTGGGTATGTTGTATTGCACTTTTGGGGGACTTGCCCTGTTGCTAATAATATTTAATAAATAAATACATTGAATTCAACATCGATAGAGACATGTAAAAATAGCAATTGCTATAAAAGCGACAAAATATGAAAGTGCTTTGAAACACATTTTTCTAACATTTCTTCATGTTTGTATACATTTAAAGTTGTTTGATCATGTTTTTGAAAAGGCGACAAAGCGCTACAAACATCTGAATCCGCTGTTTCAACGTATCGGCGATATAGACGCTATATGTGGAATAAAAGCATTATAGAGGCTATTTTCTGCAGAATAAATCAATTGGGAAGTAAACGGGTGGAGTCAGTTGAGGAAATTCGAAAACCAAAGTGCATCTGCAAATGTAGGTGATAGATGAGGCGTAGGTTTAACGTGGGTGGTGGACACCATTTTCCTAAAACCATCAATTTGAGTGTTCCACTTTTATGTCTGTTGTATGTTATATAATGGTTTTGAGGGTACCGTACTGTTGTTATGCTACAGAATGTTGTTGCGCTACAAAACACAATGGTTCAAAATAATAAATGCACCAAAGTGCTTCTTTTCAAATTCTGAATGCTATGGAAAGTAAAAATAGAAGCTATATTTACATGTCTCTAAACAATAAACATCGATAATCTCTATTAAATGTCCATACTACACATCGTATGGCCCAACACAAACACAGATAGGGTGATCAATTCTTTGGCCTACATAGAACGTAAAATGAACTTTCTTTACAAGCTGGCTTTATCTCTATTTGTAGAAAAGATCATCGTTTTCCCCCGGAGCGCATTGAGTTACTGACGCAACTGTCTAAGAAAGATGATATTTATGACCGTCTTGCTCGAGCGATTGCGCCTTCTATCTACGAGAATGAAGACATCAAGAAGGGGATTCTCTTGCAGCTGCTCGGAGGAACCAAGAAGTCGTTTGCCAACTCGGGTCGCGGACACTTCAGGTATTCACTATCTTCATCTAACTGTAATCGCGATCGTAGCGTCACTAATCGTGGGCCTGTATTTTACCTTTGCTAGCACCGTTGGAAGAGCAAAGGATTGAGAATTAAGATTGTATCTGATGTAAGGTTATGTGATTCCATATGTTCTAGTTCAGGTTAAACTTGGGACATTTTCATTTTATTTTATTTTACTACACATTGTATCACATACAACACTTCATACGATGGTTACATTAGGAACTCAACCTTTAATGAACCAGAAGTGAGTATATCCGACACGATCACAAACCTCAAGTGGGAAGACCTGAACACAAGGCGTAAACAATCTTCCCTGTGGTGCTTGTACTAGGTGCTTTCAGGGGTTCCTGCCTGGACAGATCTGGATAAATACGTATCAAAAGCACGTCGCTTGAGTAGAAACGACCACAAGTACAAACTACAGCTTCAACTCTACAATACCAATGTAGGATTGCATTCCTTCCTCGGCAGAGCTACCCGCTTGTGGAGCAACCTCCCGTGCAAGCTGCTAGAAAGTTTCCCAGACCAGACACAGATGAAAGCAATATTAGACTAGATGTAAAGTAGATTAGGCCTTAAAATACGTCTGTCAATCCTCTAGTTTACTATCATTCATATTGCCTATTATATCATTATTGTTCATTATATTTTTACTGTATATCAATATTTATAACTTTGTCAAAGTGGAGCAGAGTAGATTCCTGCAGAATAGTATTTAACTACAGTTAAGAGACTGTTGTTAAATGTGTTAATTTTCAAACCTGTGAATAATGAATAAAAATAAACTATACATGAGTATTTGAGCTCCCAGTGAGATTATATCGTAGGGGAGCATAAGGACAAAATACTAATCATGGTGTATCTGTCGTGTCTTCTGAGGAATGTAGCACGATCAAATCACATATTGCAACCAAAAATATTCATTTTAAACCCTAGTGTTATTGTTGACTATGACTATCAATAACGTAACAAGCAACATGACGTAAGTCATATACTTTTAACATTAGGCCGTTTTCACCATGATGGAATCAGCGCGCTTTCGTGTACATTTTGTGAGATTCGCAATTTCAAATCAAATCGTACGTATTAGGCTCGTATTTCAGTGTATAGTACATAGTTGTAAACTTGCATTGCTTCTGATCTTTCTTGTAGATGATGAGTAATTATCCAGTTATCAAATGGTAAATATAGCAGTAGGGCTCTTGACTAGGGGACTAGATGCTTTTACAGACGTATTTTAAATTTAGATTGGCCAATTCAAATGGAATTTTTTCCAATATTGCTTAATGCAGTTGGAAAGAGCTGGATTCACAGATTGCATTACATCTATTACATGTATAGATCAACATACAACAATACCAGCAAATCATCATAACATTTGTGAGGCGGCATCCTTTTGATATACGCATGGTGCGAAAGGAAAGCGCCATGTTGCTTATCCCGTTACGTTATTGATAGTCATAGTTGTTGATTATAAAAATTTGTTTTGATTAGTCTTTTGAATTGAATTATCTTATTTGGGCCTACACTTTTAATGTTTTTTGGACATCATCATATAATTGTACAGCTTTGCTTATAACTGCCATTTTATCAATATTTGTTTTCATAAAATCAATCTGTATATCAACAGCTGTCTAGTATTTTATATGTACATCTGACTTTCTCAGCATTTGGTTATGGAGATAAGTTGGCTTCCAGATTTACTAAAAAGAGCCTCAAGCATTATGGATATAACATTTACAATAAACTTCCACTCAAAGTAACATGCAGCAGGAAAAATAAATTCAAAATCAACCTAAAAAATCACTCTTTAAAAACTGACCTCCATACTTGTTTTAGTAACTTCTATCCCTCATGTCCTTGTATTTCCCGACCTTTTCCTTTTAACTGCGGCCTGTACTCAAATATTTGTTACTGCTCTTCTAGACCTTTTCCTAAAAGATTCATACTACCAGGAAACTTCTATTAGCTTGCATTATATTTTATTCATTACATATTTTTTATTTTTTTAAACTAGGAAAACGCGGGATGCGCGTTGTTAGACGAGCTTAGGGGTATAGAAATCTAGAATGAAAAATAATTTGTCAACCCAATCTACATCTACAGACCTTGGATCACTCCAAACGTTCAAAAACCTTACGAGAATCAGTTATGTCACGGCCTTCCTCTTCATTCATTTCAATCGTTTTGAATTAATTGGTGACACTTGTTGCTATAGATTTAATTGGTTCCCGTAATAGCCTAAATTGATGGGAAAATGCTTTATAAATGCGTTTTCTTCGTTATTTCTCATCCAATTGATGCGAAAAATCTCTCAAAATGTGCTTAATAGTTTCCTTTATATTCAGCGAAAATTTGAGAGGTCTTGAAAAATTTTGATTTTCCAAGTATTTTCCTCCGCGTTATTCTAATGAGGATTTTTGAAATTTCTAAAATTCATAAAAAAAAGGTTACCACCCGATAATGCCACAAAACTATACAGATCTAAGTTAGATGAGGAACCATGACGAAAAAAAGTTTGAAGTTGATAGCTGTAGCCGTTTGACCTGTGGAGAACCAACAAAAAAACATAAAAAAAAACAAAAACAAAAAAAAACATAAAAACGAACACCAATTTTTTTCAGTATGCCAAATTGAATCCTCGCTAAAGCTCGTCTAATCACCATATTATTACATAAGAACCAATACTGTAACGAGTGATAAAAAACTCATTGTATTGTGATGATCAATAAACAAATAAACAAAATGAAATATAGTAGGTATGATACTTATTCTCAACTGACTCACAATCAATTTTAGCATAGAGAATTTGCATCAATATTTTGATGGTAATTCCCGTTGGCGGCGAGCCGAGTCCTCGTCTTTGGTCTAGTCGTATTCTCGTTGTGGAGGTCAGTTGACCGGGTGATGTGATGATTGTACGTATTGCAGGGCTGAGATCAACATCTTGCTGTGCGGAGACCCGGGCACGAGCAAGTCGCAGCTGCTCCAGTACGTGTACAACCTCGTGCCGCGGAGCCAGTACACCTCCGGCAAGGGCTCCTCGGCCGTCGGCCTCACTGCCTTCGTCACCAAGGATCCAGAAACCAGGCAGCTTGTGCTGCAGACGTGAGTTCATTCAACTTGCCCAAGACTCTTGTCCTGTGTGTTCTGTGTAAATCAGGTTAAATAACGCAACTGGGAGCTTTTACAAACTACAGGTTAAACTGATGGAATAAATTTTTTTTTTCCCAATGAGTATGATTAGAGACATGTAAATATAGCTTCTATTTTTACTTTCCATGGCATTTAGAATTTGAAAAGTAGCACTTTGGTGCATCTATTATTTTGAAACATTGTGTTTTGTAGCGCAACAACGTTCTGTAGCATAACAACAATACGGTACCCTCAAAACCATTATATAACATACAACAGACATAAAAGTGGAACACCCAAATTGATAGTTTTAGGAAAATGGTGTCCACCACCCACATTTAACCATCTGCCACTTGCATTTGCAGATGCACTTTGGTTTTCGAAATTCCTTTATTGACTCCACCCGTCTACTTCCCAATTGACATATTCTGCAGGAAATACTCAAAATAGCATCTATAATGCTTTTATTCCACATATAGCGTCTATATTGCCGATACGTTGAAACATAGCGGATTCAGATGTTTGTAGCGCTTTGTCACCTTTTCAAAAACATGATCAAACAACTTCAAATGTATACAAACATGAAGAAATGTTAGAAAAATATGTTTCAAAGCACTTTTTATATTTTGTCGCTTTTATAGCAATTGCTATTTTCACATGTCTCTAAGTATGATGAAGAAAAATTGTTCATCACATTTGTTACAATACAGTCAACCCTCGCTGATTCGAAATGGGAGGGACCCCAAAAAATTAATTTCGATTCATACAAATTCGGATTAATCAAAAAACTCCTTTTCCACGAAAATCATCACTCCTGGTTAGAATTTCGTGCATTTTGTATTCCGCTTGAGAGGAAGCTATGCCGCCACTGGTCGAAACTAGGGTGAGGAGCCTCACTGAACCAGTGTACTCGGCCGGTCCGAGCTATTGTCTCGTGCTCGTCAAGGTCAGACTGCACACAAACCATGGAACAGCTCAACGTAAAGCCTATCACTACGCGGCAAATAAACAGCACGGAAACGGGGAAAATAATTATGACTACTCAAACTAATTCAAATTATCCAATCCAAAACATTGTTGAAGCAATTGAAGGTTCAAAGATTCGGATTGAGCATAACAGTAACGTTGAAGTACCTTCAGCCGGAGACCGACTTCTAGTTTGAAACATTTCAGATTAGCCGAGTTTGGATTAACGAGGGTTTGCTTTATAGAGCTCCCAATTGGCTTGGCGAAGAACAAACAAGTAGACCTGTCGCAGTTTGCTGTACTTCTGTTTGTGTCAAATGTCGATAGGTCCACAAGATGAGTTACCACACCTGTTCAAGGCCATACTGGTGTGTATAGGCCACTCACGAATAACTTGTTACTGAGACGCGTGGTCAAGTGGTCAATACACTGAAGCGTCATTCAGGAGAACGGGCTTCCCGCCATGGTCCACCATCCTGACAGGAGTCCCTCTGTCGTTCAGGTCAATACTGCGATGGTTCCTAATAACAGGCCACAACCGACTCCTCCCCACTATCCAAAAACACATGAATGATAAAATAACATTTCTAGGGGTGTGCGAATCCATGTTCTTCTAATCGAATCCGAATCCACTTTCAGATTCGGATTCGGTTTAACATTGAAGATTCGCCAAAAACGTAGCAACATCGCAGTAACAACTAGTGTTGATAATGTTTCATTTTGTGTAAATATTTATTAGTTATTACTTATTAGTAATAAATAATGTAATTACTGAACTATTCCTTGTTTATTTTTATATCTGCCGATGAAATGTTTTATGCAGCGGTAATTATGAGAATGCTGAGATAAGATTTCCACTTCCTGGATCAAGTGTAACTTGACAGCAGTGTCGTTCGTCCCATTATTACGCTTCACCATACATGTTGAATGGATTCGGGTTTGGTAATTTTGATGAAGATTCTGTTTGAAATAAGAAACATGGATGTGCACACCCCTAATTAGTAATTACATTTCATCTCACCATCCTATCATCTCGTATATATATCTCACATATCGTCGTTGAAACTGAATATAAAGATAGGCCTGTGACTGGTTCACAGAGGCGCGCTCGTATTGGCTGACAACGGTATCTGCTGTATCGACGAGTTTGACAAGATGAACGACTCGACTCGGAGCGTGTTGCACGAAGTGATGGAGCAGCAGACGCTGAGCATCGCCAAGGCTGGTATCATCTGCCAACTGAACGCGCGTACGTCCATCTTGGCGGCCGCCAATCCCTGCGAGTCCCAGTGGAACAAGAACAAGACTATCGTCGAGAACATAATGCTGCCTCACACTCTCATGTCTCGGTAAGTTCTTGATCACAGTTATGCCCTGATACGTGAGAAATCTCACGTGTTGATACTAGGGATGACATCGATTCTCAAAATCGGGAATCGATTCTCCATGCTCCGGAATCGATTAAAAATCGATTTTGAAAAAAAAAAATTGAAAAAAAGGAGTGTAATTTGAAACTTTTTTTCTCAACTTTCCCAAGGCGTTCACGTGAAAAGTAGCTGCTAGAGACTTCTTTGAACTGAACTGTACCATTTGGGTATTTCCGTCAACGTTCGGCTGTCAGACGTAACCGAAGGGATAGTTTGTGTCCAGATAGTAATATCTCAACAATACAGAATAATATAGACAGCGAAATAAGCACTTATTGTGACGTAAAGAAAAGTACAGCACTGAACCAGAAAAAAAAAATTTTTTTGTTTGAAAAATCGATTTTTTTATTTGAGAGTCGTTTTACATCAGAATCGATTCTTAATCAATTCTTGATTAATCGATGTCATCCCTAGTTGATACCATAGGCCTGGTTCACAATTGATGTGTGGAATAGCGAGTATATCATCTTTATGCGTAGTGTATTAGCGAAATGGTTGAAGGTGAGTTTGCAATAAGAAACTGTGGTATGGTGATTATATTAATTGGTAATAATTCATAATTTTTCATAAGAAATGAAATGAACCCAAGTTTTATGACTTTTCTTATAACCGCTATGATGAGCCAAATTGTGACCAATCAGATGATGTTACTTCTGTAGTCAAGTGACTAGTCTATTCATTTCGGGTGTTTTATTCTTCTATGAGAGTCAAGTCAGACACTCTCAAGAAGCAAATGTCATGTCTCGGGCATTGTTGCAATTTAATGAATTCATAGGATCTTCAAAACTAATTTCTCGAGAAGTTTTACAAATTCTGTGGCCATATGAATTATTTCTGTCTTGTGATAGTTGTTGCCACTGAACTTGAACCGTTCAAGGTAAAATAATGACTTATGTTGGCGATGAACTGGATCTTCCGGTGAACTATTGGCGAACCTTCAGTTGAAATAGTAGACTATATTGCGGCTCACCCATGTCTATGTCTGCGTTCCGAAACTTTCAGAATCTACTGCAAGCGTACTAGATGCATTCCGAAACCCACTCCGAGTAATTTACTAAACGTTCCGAAACCCACCGCACTAGTAGAATCTGCGTACTGGAAACACTGGAGCTATTTGTCCCAGTGAACCCAGTACAAGTAATGGCGACCTCCAATAAATGCTGCGACATTACATTAGTTCATTCACAGACAAATCAGAGTGTAAATATTGTTGTAAATAAGGCAGAGAAACTCCATCTGGAGAAATGTTAGTTGATTTAAAATGTATTCAAAGTTGATTTGCATATACATTTTCCTACACATTGTTTCATAACCTAACATTTTATTGAAACTGTTGAATTGTACTGCTTGCGTTCTGTTATTGATGCCTACTGGATACAAATAATACTACTGGCAAGTACTGTACTAGTTACAAGTAAGGCCAGTAGGTTCCAGGATGCACCCTACAAGTAACACGATTACTATTTCATATTGACTAATCCATATTTGAGTTGTGAAGAGGCCGCAGCTGTTGATCAATGACGGGACGATATTGTTGTAGGTTCGACCTGATATTCCTGATGCTCGACCCTCAGAACGAGCTGTTTGACCGCCGTCTTGCGCGCCATCTCGTCTCGCTGTACTATAAGAGCCACGAGGCTGAAGAGGACGAACTCATGGTGAGAATGGTGGACTTGTGAACCTCAAGGTTGATTTCCATGGACGCGAATTTCGCGTCGCTTAAAAGCGAATTTGCGTTGCGAACTTTTGGCAGACATTTTGAAAATTCGGCCAATCAGTGACGACTGCGACACGGGCGACGAAAGTTGAACAAAATTCAATATTTTCGCATACGCTGAGCGATTTCGCTGGAAGTAGGCTAGTGTTCCTGATAAATATCCCAGGATCGCGTACTGCATCCGGCGAGATATCGATATATGGAAACTCGATCTCCAAACTCAAAAGTGTGACAGTCAATTGCAACAACTCATTTTCCCGCAAAAACGAGGTTGATTGAGCTTTGAAATTCCACCGATGGAGTGCTGAACTCGGCCGAACTGTACCTCACCAGTTTACCGCTAGAAGTCGCACCACCACGCGAATTTAAAATGGCGACGCATTTTCGGTAAGCGAATTTGCTTTCGCTACGCGACGCGAAATTCGCGTTCATGGAAAACTTACTTTATACACCACGAGTTGAATGAAAAGCAGATAGTGACTTGGTTTAGTGAACCAATTCAGTGAAACCTCTATAGGTGCATCGATCCCACATCCAACGTTCTCCTGGGCCCAGTCACAACTTTGATCCGGCTCAGAGTTACGTCAATTTCTAGAGATAATACCATATTTGATGTACAGTAAACCCTCGTTAATCCGAAATTCAAGGGACCCCAAAAAGTTATTTCGATTTATAAAAATTCAGATTAACCAAAAAACACCTTTTCCACAAAAATCATCACACTTCCCGGTTAAAATTGAAGCAATTTCGTATTGAGCGCGAGAGAAAGCTAGATGCCACATGTGTGAGGAACCGAATCACTGAACGTGTGTATTCGGCTATCTTCGACAGCAAACGAACGTTAGATCGCCAGCTTTCATTGGCGCTCAGCCGTTCCGAGTGATTGAGTGTTCCGAGCCAAAGACCTTAGTATCTAACCCAACGAAGTTAGATATTAAGGTCTTTGGAGCGGCCCGAGCGCACTCGGAGTCGGATGACGTATTCAGTGGCAGCAAACAGCTGAGCTGGCTTCGGCCTATTGTTACGCGTCAAATGAAAAGGATGGAATTTACGAAAATAATGATCAATTCAAGGAATTCACTCGATCTATTTCGGATTATCCAATCCGAAAACAGTGCTGAAGCAATTGAGGGGTCGAAATATTGGTTCGAATTACGGATTAGCTGGAATTCGGATTAACCATATTCATTAACATTGAAATGCCCATACCTTCAGCCGGGGACTGACTTCAAGTTCGAAATATGTCAAATTTCGGATTAACCGAGTTTGGATTAACGAGGGTTTACTGTATTATTTTTGATTTTTTAATCTTAATTTTTGATTAAATCTATTATTATCATCAATCTATTATTTATTGAGATTGAAAAATCAGAAATAATAGATCAAATATGGTATTATCTCTAGAAATTGTCGTAACTTTGAGCCGGATCAAAGTTATGACCTTTTGTGAATTTGGCCCCTGCTTGTATCATTCATTTGTCCTCATCCCACTTCCATATAATCAATGTTGAATTTTCCTGAATGGATCATTTTCCTGCGTGGACAGTTTTAGTTTCCTGTTCCCTTGAAAAACTATGGTTAGAGGTTTCTTTTTTGTGATTGACTGTTTGAAAAACAGAAGATGAAAAAAAATGTTGGTCTGAATATTGACATTTTATTACAAAATACCTTATTAGTTATTAATTACTAATGTAAATAGGGGGAGCTCTGCCCACTTTGATTGTTAAGAACCACGACACAAATGTCAGAGCGCCCTAGCAGCAGGGACTGACTTTTCTTTGCTAAGCTCTGCCCACTTTGATTGTTAAGAACCACGACACAAATGTCAGAGCGCCCTAGCAGCAGGGACTGACTTTTCTTTGCTAAGCTCTGCCCACTTTGATTGGTGAGAGAAGAATAATTAATAAGAATATAAAAAAAATATTTTTCAAGTTCTTAACAAATGACGTGTGACACTAATGGCTGACAACTTGCATGTTTGTATCGTGGTCAGTCTTGTCTGCTTGGGGTGCTGGTGTCACTTTGTCGCCTGCCTAAACGTCAGCCGTCCCGTAATTATGGTAAAGAGTATTTTTTTACCATAGACTTCAAATATGCTTGAGACATTATGTAGTACTAAAATGAAAATTATTCCCCTCTACCTTCTCCTCTCCCTGATAACCCCTCCCCACAAAGGCCCTGTGGCTCGGTACGCAGAACGCTGGATTGTGATTGGCTCTCAGTCGTTACGGGCGGGGGGGGGGGGGGGGTGCTTGCAAGTACCTACTATCACCCAGACACAGGCGAGGAGAACGGACTGTCTTGGTGATAGTATACCTTTCACTGAGACGCGTGGTTGAGTTGCTAGCACACTGAACCGTCATTCAGGAGGCCGGTGTTCGATTCCCGCCATGGGCCACCATTCCAACAGGGTTTTTTGTGGTTTCCCTCCGTCGTTCTGGTCAATACTGGGATGATCCCTTGACAACAGGCCACGACCGACTCCTTCCCACTATCCAAATCACCTAATGAATTGACCCCCATCTCATCATCCCACCATCTCATATATCATTCACCGACGCCAATAGATCATAGTAATCAGTAAAGAACGTCGTTAAACCCAATATAAATAACTTGAGTATATCTTTCCGTATTACATACTTTGACGTAACATATGTTTCGTTCCGACTTGAACTAATTTAATTCTGATTCAACAGGACATGAGTATTCTTCGTGACTACATAGCTTACGCACGAGAGCACGTTCAGCCGAAACTGAGTACTCTCGCCGGCACTCGTCTCACCGACGCGTACGTCGAGATGCGGAAGCTTGGATCCGGTCGCGGACAAATCACGGCGTACCCGCGTCAACTCGAATCTCTTATTCGTATGTCGGAAGCCCATGCCAAGATCCGGTTCTCTCAAACTGTGGAGATCGAGGATGTAGAAGAAGCCTGGAGGTAGGCAATCAGTACAGTTGTCTCAACATCTTTGAATATACTCTTAAAGCAGGGTTTCCAGTTTCGATTCTTTCTTGTCGTCCGACACGATATCGGTGCGATTCTTGTCATGCCTGTTTCCATTTGGCTGTGTCGTAACGTTTTCGTGACGTCACAGCCATAGCCTTCATTACCTTTAAACTCACAGGCTTCTCCGAATGTGAGGAATTGAGCTGTCAGATTACAATTCAATTATTTCAATTATTCAATTATATTCAATTTATTTCAAATTCAAATTCGAGTCGCGCAATAGTAAAATAAAAATGAAAGCCAAAGAGATTGCTGCTTTGATTTTAATGTTGCGAACTCTACTTCGAATGGCATTGCAGAAGTTTAAGGATTAAGAGAGAACAAATGATACTTTGAAAACCAGTGCTGACAGCTGACTACAGAATGTTGACGTATGATGTTCGATGAATCGATATTTGATTAATATTTTTTTCGATCGTTCGATAACCGGAAGCATATGAATCGCAATCGCAGTGTAACTTCTGGTAAAATCGTAATTTCAGCCAACGAAAGTTGGAGTTTAGTCAATAATCACGACACCGAATGGGAACCGAATTGGTGTCGTGAACCGCCATGTTGTTTAGGTGAATACTGACTTGTGATTGGTCAGTTGGGGAAATCGTGTTGGACGACAAGAAAACGTCAGAACTGGAAACCCTGATTAAGAGGCCGCAGGCGCTCGTATTTCACGCCGCAAACTCTCATGGCCGTAATTTTTGAGATATCAATATGATTGTTTTTGCATTCTCTTGATAATTGAAAAACGGAAGTTACCGTGAATACAGAATTTTGAACAAAAGAAATGTAATTTTTCAAATTTTTCAAATGGAAAATGAAAAAAAGTCCAGTTTACGAAAACCTAGATACATATTTTTGAATACCGAAAAAAAATATAGACTATGAAATATATCAGAAGTGTGAGTAAGGAAATTAACGGCGTTTACGTGAATATGAGTTCGGCGGGCTAGTCTACGGGCTGCGCCTAGCACACGATGCATGTTAAACTCGAGTCTGAAGCGAGCGAACAACGAGCCCGCGTAGAGCTCCCGCGGCCTCTTAAGGCGGTGCATGCACGGTGCTTATAGAAATGGAGAAGTTCATCTTCACTACGTTTTTCTATGTTCACGAACCAGTGTTATTGGATAAAAGTATATCAACTCCGAGGTAATTGTATGCTCTTTAATCAATATGATATTCTGTGAATTCAATCAGTTATACAGTATAGGAAAACACGTCAATGAATATGAATGAGATGAAATTCATTGCCGTATTATTTTGAAATTGATCGAATTCACATGAATAGAATGTTGTATTAATTAAAGAGCATAGAATTATCTTGGGGTTGATATACTTTTCATATACGTACTTTTGATATACCTGACACCGAGACGCGTGGCCAAGTGGTGACTCACTGAACCGTCATTCAGGAGACCGGGGCTCGATTCCCACCATGGTCGACCATCCTGACAGGGGTGCATCGTTGTTCTCCTCTGTCGTTCAGGTCAATACTGGGATGGTTCCTTAACAACAGGCCACGACCGACTCCTTCCCACCATCCAAAACACCTAATGAAATAACCTCTCATCTCATCATCCCATCATCTCATTCATCATCCATCGACGCCAATAGATCGTAGCCATCAGTACAGTGCGTCGTTAAAACCCAATATAAATAAATAAATAAATGAATGATATACCAGACAAGCTCAATTTGGCTTTGTGGGTCATAGTGTGGGATTTATGTATGTTTTTATGTGATGTATCAATGAAGAGATAATAATAATAATGATAAAATAAATTATCAATGATGAATCTGAAAAAAAAAATCAATTACACTTGTTCGTGAACATGGAAAAAAAATTGAAGATGAGTTTTTCTATTTTTTTTTTTGGCACTGTGCATGCACCCACTTATTGCTTGTAATGACATCAAGTTGCCAAAATAACTGCTAAGTGCATTGAAATCTTCAGGCCTATACATCAGTCCCAGATCCATTGTTTTCCCGCTTCTAGCATTCATATTGACGCACCCTACTCCTATATAATCAGTGCTAAATTTTCCTAGTTGGATTGTTTTCCTGCATGGATGGTTTGGTTTTTCTGGTACCGTGAAAAACAATGGATAAAGGTTTCACTATAGTCCTACATGCTTGAAAAAATTTACCCCAATTACTGTTATCTTGAATACATTTGATTCAAACTTGAGGCACATTTACTCTTCTGCTTGATGCTACTTGCAACATTCTTCCCGCACCAAGAGCCAGTTTACTGTTGAGCGCGGGCCGGCTCCGAAATTGCACTCCCAATCGAGGTTGTGTGACATCGAGCAGGTCGTTGAACTTCAACCAAATCTCTCAATCCATCATTGTGTAGGACCTTTTATTTACCATTAGGAAAACGCAGGATTCGCGTCGTGAGACGAGCTCAGAAGTATAGAAATGTACAAAGAAAAATAATGTGTCAGCTCAGTCTACATCTACAGACATTGGATCACTTCAAACGTTTAAAAACTCTACCAGAATCAATTGTCACGGCCTCCCTGTTCATCAATAACTGATTTCAGTCGTTTTAATTCAATTCATGACACTTGTTGCTATAGATTTAATTGGTTTGTAAATACGTTTTGAATGTGTTTTCTTCGTTATTTCTCATTCGATTGTTGCAAAAATCTCTGAAAAAGTGTACTGGTATAATAGTATTCTTCATATTCGGTGAAAATTTGAGAGCTTTTGAAAAATTCTTGTTTTTCAAGTATTTTTTCTCGGGGTTATTCCTATAAGGATTTTTCAAACTTTCTGATTTTTTTTTCGGAAAAACCTTCCGACCGATTTTTCTGAAAAACAATCCCAACCTGTTCTGGTATGACAGAAATATGTAGAAAAAGTTTTAAGTCGATGAGTGTTTTTTCCACAAAATAAGAAAAACAACATAAAAACCAAGCCCATTTTTTTTTCGGTATGTGTAATGGAATCTTCGCCATGCTCATCTAAATAATAACAATGCTGATGGCAGATGTACCATCGCCTGCCGAGGACAAGCAATGATGTGTGTGCTTGTGTTGGGGGCAGGTTGCACCGAGAGGCGTTGAAGCAGTCGGCCACGGACCCGCTGTCGGGTAAGATCGACGTGGGGATCCTGACGACGGGCTTGAGTACGGCGTCACGGCGTATCCGAGCCGAGGTGACTCAGAGCCTCAGGCAGCTGGTGCTCGCGTCCAAGGGCAGGGGCGTGGCGGCTCCACTCAATCAACAGAAGGTGTTCCAGCAGCTGAAAGAGGGCTCGCAAACGGTGAGATTATTCACACTACGCTACTCGTGCAAATTGTGCTGGGGCCGAATTCACAAAAGGTCGTAACTTTGATCCGGCTCAAAGTTACGACAATTTCTAGACATAATACCATATTTGTATCTCTTATTTTCAATTTTTAATTTTAATTTAAATTGAATCCATTATTATTATCAATATATTATTATTATCTTTGAGACAGTATCAAAGTTGATCAGTAATATCTTTGTAGCAACTTTTTTTTTGTATATGACCTTTTGTGAATTCGGACCCTGGATTAAAATTGAACTAGGCAAATGCAGATCAGCAAGATATCTGTATGAAATATAGTCGAAAACTCTACACACCTTGACTCATAAATTGTACTTCATGTGGTAATTATCGAATCTAGAAAGCTGTGGATGTCGGCACCAAGGTTCTGCCACGATGTAGTGATACCAACATACTGCATCATAATATAAACAAAGTGTTCCGACTCGCGGCTTCAAAGTGAAATATTTCCGGGGTCAGAATCTGAGTCCAGGGTCCCAATTGACTGTAGCGCAACTATTGCTTTTATATCAAACTATTTAAAATAACAATGCTATACACGGCTCAGTAGAATTATTGTTAGCAGTTGTGTTTGTTTTGCACGAAAATGATAGATTTTGTGAGTTCAACAATGCCACCGGTACCGCAGCCACTCTTATCTACATCTAGTTCACGAGGGAATCCGCTAAATCGAGACAGGCAATCGGGACCTTTGGCTCTGAACTGACCGCAAGAAACCACAAATACCGTCCAACCTCTTGAGTATGTTTCTCGTTCAGTACATTTTTCACCTTAGTAAGTTTTATTCCTTGATCCCCTCTATATGCTCCCACATGTTGAATAGTTTCTTCAGTAAGTTTTTCACTAGTAAGTTTTTTTTAGTCTGGTCCCCTGAAAAACGTACTAAAGAGGTTCCATTGTATTAGTATGAGAGTCGGTACACCTTCTTTATATCATGATGAAGATAAAGTATGTTGGTAGCAGCACATCGTGGTGCTGCTATTATTTCTATCCATCTATTTGTTGAATAAAGAATGTGTATTATTCAATTATTTTCTTCAAAATGGCTGGTCCGAATTGCATACAAATTTGTAATAATGTACAGCACTCAGTGAAAATTTGGATTTCTTCGTAGAGATTTTGTTTTTCAAATTTTCCCGCCCAGTCTTATCGGGTTTGAAGAAGCTTTGAGATGGTATTTCTCAAAAATCGTCCAACCAAATTATCTCCAAAACTTGCCAGGTCCGAGTTGGATAAGTCTGCGTGTACAGAAAAAGTTTCGTGTCGATCAGTCAAACCGTGCGACCTGTGCAGTGTTTACAAACAAACAAAAACAAACAGACAATTAGCTCCGTAAGACTTGGATGGAAGTTGTTGCTATCGCCATTGATAAACTAGTGTCTAGATAGGCAACGCCGTATGCCAGAGCCTATGATCTCCAATTGCTCGCCTACAATGAAACAGTTGGCTGATCACAGCGCTCCTAGCAGGATTACCAGGCGTAACACTACCAGGGTCTGTAGATTGTTCAACCAGAGCTCTGCCTCTCTCCCGTAGGATACTTCTTTACTCAATGCTATTGCCATTGAGTGAATAAGTATCTTAAGGGATAGAGTGGCAGAGCTCTGGTTCAACAGTCCACAGACCCTGGCAGTGTTACGCCTGGTAATCCTGCTAGGAGCGCTGTGATCAACCAACTGTTTCATTGTTGGCGAGCACATGCTCTGTCATATGGCGTTGCCTGTCTAGAGGCTACTTTAGCTATACTATTGCTCATCTAATTACTCATTTCCCATGTTACAGATGATTACAAGAGAGATGTTTGAAGACTCGATGAAGGTTCTCCAAGATGACGGCTTGATTATTGTTTCCGGCCGAAGCACCATTCGTATCTGCTAAATGGAAGTGAAGGGCAAAGACGTTTGCCAATTAATTCTGTTCGAATCTCGTTCTACTCAATGTGATCCTTGATCACCCTAACTGTTAGCTTGTTTCAATTGAATGTATGTAGTACCGATACCTCATTGTTGAAACATTGTCGTAATGTAATGATAAATTAAGGTAAAATGATTATTTACTACTATCATACTCGACTCGACTGAAGTAAACGTGAAACTTTACATGAGGAGTTTTTGCCCCACCATTTTGTTTCACCAATTGAAATTTTAATTCATTTTCAGGTGAATATAAAATGTAGATCTACTAAATAATAGAATACAGTAGATGAGAATAGATTTTTATACAATTATAAATTGATAACACCAGTGACCAATATGCTAATAAGTACACATTACAGTACCATTAAAAAAGACTAGCTTTTGTCACTACAGAATACATCTTCAATAGCACTATGTCTTTATTCAAACAATAGGTCTTGCTTTTTGGTAAATATTTATCTACATTATTCCATTGTTAGGATAGATTATAGTTTGTCAGTCATGTTCAACCTCCCAGATGAGTGGAGTGGAGGAGTGGAGAATGTCGAGCTAGACAGCCTGAGCTTGCGAACGTGTGACTGTCAGCTTGAGACGGTATTGTACTGGTTCAAGGATTCCACTCGTATTCATGTTGTACAGTATTTAATCATCAAACATGATAATAAACTGATTTACCAAAATAAGCCCAAGTTCTTGGTTACGTGGCAACTTATTTATCACAACAACATAAGTCCATCTAATACCTAATATCCTAAATAGGTAGAACTTTTAAATTCTGTAGGCCTACATCTAGGTTATAGAAAATGCTAGTCTTGTTAGTTGTTACGTTAGTGGAAGAACGTTGGAATGAATATATATATATATATATCTCAAACCCAGATGACCAATTAAATTGGGCCAGGGGGTGCTTCCCCCAGTTTTTCTAGGGCAGACTTCTCATATCAATCGGTTCCTGCCAGTTCCGACTTATTCCTCCTCTTCTTCACTACTGCTAGGCCTATCCTCTATTTCTTCTTCTCTTCCTACGAGTTCCCTCCATCGTTCTCTATTCTCCCACCATCTCTCGTCTTCCACTTCATCCCATTTTTCTCCTCGGTTGACTACCCCGAACTTGACTCCCTCCTGCCACCTTTCTCTTGGTCTTCCAACTCTTCTCTTAGCTCCATTGTTTTCCGCTGTTTGGAATGAATATAATAATAAATAATAATAATGTTTATTTGATAACTCAGAAGCCAATTTTTCACATATTTCATTACAAACAATTCAGATCGAAGTTGAAATTGACCCAAGTATAGTAATATATTGAAGTATACAAGGAAAACGCGGGATTTGCGTTGTGAGATGAGCTTAGAAGTATGGCAATCTAGAATGAAAAAAAACTTGTCAGCTCAATTTACATCTACAAACCTTGATTTACTTCAAACGTTCAAAAACCTCACCTGCAACTTGTTGATATTTATAGTAACCTGCAACCTGTCGCATAAACACTTTGCAAAACCAATTGATCCAAATATTCAATAAAATGTATACGTTTATTGCGTTTTCTTCATTATTTCTCATTCGATTGTTGTAAAAATCTCTGTAAAAGTGGATAAAAGTATTTTTCATATTCTGTGAGAATTTGAGAGCTTTTGAAAAATTCTTGTTTTTCAAGTATTTTTCATCCGGGTTATTTCCTGAGGATTTTCCAAACTTTCCGATTATTTTCAGGAAAAACCTTCCGACCGATTCCTCTGAATAACAATCCCAACCTATTCTGGTATGACACCAACGTTTAGAAAGTTTCAAGTTGATTGATTCATTTCTCTGACCTGTATGCCACGTACATAATTACAAAAAAAAAAAAAAACATAAAAACGAAGCCCATTTTTTTCAGGGTGTGAAATGGAAAGCTTCGCTACGCTCATCTAACAAGGTATATTATAATTAAAAGTATGGTATATAATTCTTATATATTAAGAGACACATCATAAGTATCTGTGTATATGAATGAGGTAAAAGGGAAAGAAAGAACAGCAGCTTACTGAGATTTATTGATGAGCGTAGCGAAGTCTCCATCCCACTCTTATAGGGCTTTGTCTGTGTGTTTTTTTTTTTTTTTTGTTTGTAAGCACTCCACAGGTCGCAAGGGTTGACTGATCAACATGAAACTTTTTTTGTACACGCAAACTCATCCAACTTAGAACTGTATAGTTTTTGGGATGAATCGGTCGGACCGATTTCGAGAATCATCATCTCAAAGTTTCTAAAAACCCCATAAGATTTGGCTGGGCGGAAAATGTTGAAAAATAAAATCTCTCCAAATGGGATGAAATTTTCTCTAAATGTGTATACATGGATTTTACACATTATTACGATTTTTTAAGCAATTCTGATCAGTCGTTTTGAAGAAAAAAAATAAAATGACTGATAATATTCTTCAAATACATCATACAAATTGTGACAGAATTAAGTTGTCAAGATTCACTGCTTTCTAGATTCAAGAGTTGACCAACAATGAAGTATTTTTTATATGCGTCAAGGTGTGTAGAATACCAGAGTCAATGAAGTGGCAAGAGTAGAACTACTTTAACGACTTTAATAGCTTATTCAGATATCAAGGTGTGTAGAATACCAGAGTCGATAAAGTAGCAAGGGTAGAACTACTTTAAGGACTTTTATACCTTATTGAGATATCTCGCTCATCTTACAACGCATATTTCGCGTTTGACTAGTGAGTAGAGAATGGCCTACTCATATTGGAGAGCCCGTTGATAAAACACATAGAGATGAAAGTTACATGAGGTTTCTACGTTTCGGCTATTGCCTTGGTCACAGTAGAGTCGAGTACTGTGACCAAGGCAATAGCCAAAACCTCGTGTAACTTTCATCTCTATGTGTTCTATCTACGGGCTCTCCACTACGAGTAGGCCTTTCTCTACTCATAAATGTTGGTAAGCTGCTGTTCTTCTTTCCTTCCACCCAATTCATATATTCAGCCTCGGGTTTTTTCCTATACACACCATAAGTATCTGCGAGTAGTTTTAATCCATTCGACGCACCTAACCTTGAATCATCCTACACTTCTCAAGTTTCTAATAGTGTGGGCAACTTATACTCTTTCATACCTGCATGTATATGCCTACGTGTAACATCGACTGCTTAGTTTGTCAGAAATGAAATGTTTTAGCAATAATTGCATGAATACAGCATCAGAAGCATCATGAATACAGATGAATACAGCGTCTATTACGAGTTTAACAGGTTTCACGAATCTCTTCAGCTGGTAAAACTGAGCAAGGAATATATGCAGCCTGTCCTGTTGGATGGCTCTCGAGCGTTTAGTATTATGCACGCGTTCAATTCAGTACCGCACTCAGTGGCGAGGCGCGAGGTCTGATTGACGGCATGCAGTGGTGGGAGTTGATGGTAATGGAGTAGATATTATACAAGGGGTGGTAGTCTGCAATGCAGCCTCAAGGCCCATATGCTGAAGGCGATTTTTTTTCATATTTTGAAACCTATAACGCTAAAAATAGCGTTTACGAATGTACGTAATTGATTTATTCAACTCACCAGACCCCGTCTTTGTTATTACTGTCGATTTTATCCATGGCGTCCAAGTGAGTAATTTTATATTGATTATTAAATAATAAGTAATTAATTAGTGAATTAATAATAACATATGCGATACTTGTGATAAGGTGTTGACCAAAAAACATATATTATCGAAATGTATCAAATATAAAAATATAGGACAAGTCAACAACTAGCATTTGAAGACTCAGTTTCCAAAGTTTTGGCCGATAATAGTAATGCTATTAATAAAGTATTCATTTTCCTAAAGCAAACTGATTTGATAGATAAAATTTAATCGAGCTCACATAGTCCACTATCAACATTCATTTTGAACAATAATATTCGAAGCTATCATTATGAAAACAGGTGACGAGATGACCTTGTTGTCGGTGTCACCCACAAACGAGGAGGGGTTTTAGTCGGTAAGAATCCGTCCTGGGGGGTCTTATTCAAGATTTCTCCTCCTCACAAAAAAAAATAATATGAACAAAAAATGTATGAAATAAAATTAAAAAGAACTCCTTTACGAACTTTTTGCTATCTATTTATATATCTATTGGCAACGAACTTGTTCACAAGACGCAAACCAAGAAGTAAAGAGACACATCCCATCCCAAAATGGTCATTCTTGAATTTATTGTCAACACATGTCTTCACAGAAGACCCTTCAGTACCATTACTTATCTTCATTATGGGTGTCATAAAATTGGGTCTTTCGTTTACTTCAAGTTGTGTTTCCGTTGTCTTTTGTTTTAAAAAGCGCATTTGACAATTGAAAAAATGGCCCTTCTATGGCCACCCGGTGACCCCTCGGTCCGGGCCAACATTCTGTACTGAACCTCATGTTGAGAACAAGCCATCATTTCCTCAGCTATTGTACTGTGCGACACAAAGGGAAGATGGCATCCACTAGAGTTATATGAAGAAAATAGGGATAACATCGATTAAGAATCGATTCTGATGTAAAACGATTCTCAAATCAAAAATTTGATTTTTCCAAAAAAAAAAAATTTCTTTTTTTTTTCAGTTCAGTGCTGTACTTCTTTGCGTCGTAATAAGTGCTCATTTCGCTGTCTATATTATTCTGTATTGTTGAGATATTACTATCTGGACAAAAGCTATCCCTTCGGTTACGGCTGACAGTCGAACGTTGACGGAAATACCCAAATGGTACAGTACAGTTCAAAGAAGTCTCTAGCAGCTATTTTTCACGTGAACGCCTTGGGAAGGTTGAAAAAAAAAGTTTCAAATTACACTACTTTTTTGAGAATAAACTTTTTTTCCAATTTTTCTTTCAACTTTTTTTTAAAAAATTTAAATTTTTTTTTTTCAAAATCGATTTTTAATCGATTCTGGAGCATAGAGAATCGATTCCCGATTTTGAGAATCGATGCCATCCCTAGAAGAAAACAAACTACCGTAATACTGTGCTGTGCATAAAATACAGAGATTATGTGGTGGTGATCGTAGTCGGTTGAAAAAGTCACTTTCAACCATTTTTGCAAACCGGTACTCCTTTCAAGAAAATATTGAATTACTTTATTTTTCCAATTAAACGAGATTTTACGTAAGTGACACTGTTGAAAGAAATCACTGGGCAAGCACTGCATGCCTTGCATTATTATTCATTTACTAGTGACTCCCCTCATGTGAAACATCTTTTTTTTTTGTATATTGGGTTTAACAACGCACTGTAATGATGACTAAGATCTATTGGCATCGGATGGATGATTAATGAGATGATGGGATGATGAGATGAAGGTTTTTATGAGTAGTGGGAAGGAAGCGGTCGTGGCCTATATTATGGGAACCATCCCGGCATTAGCCTGGACTACAGAGGGAAACCACGAAAAACCCCTGTAAAGATGGACTGCAGCGGGGATCGAACCGGGTCACATGAAGCAAGTTCGCTAACCACTCAGTTACCTGTGCCGGTGACATGATCTTCAACGACGTTGAACAGAGAAGAGTAAATAACCATACATGACGGGAAAACAGAAGACATAATGTGTAAAATTACGTCTTGTGCTGTCGCCGAGTGACTTTTGCCGATGTCGAAGCCATTACTTATACCAATGACAGTGTGCGCGGGCCGCACACACACACACGCACACAGAACTGAGTAAGTGTATGTATAATTAGGGATTTATACAGTGGGAATGTTTACAGGTAGCGAGGATAGAGTGGAGCATGTAATTACATTAATTATTCATATATATATATATATATATATCTCAAACCCAGATAACCAATTAAATTGGGCCAGGGGGTGTTTCCACCAGTTTTTCTAGGGTAGACTTCTCATATCAATCGGTTCCTGCCAGTTCCGACTTCTTCCTCCTCTTCTTCACTACTGTTAGGCCTATCCTCTGTTTCTTCTTCTCTTCCTACGAGTTCCCTCCATCGTTCTCTATTCTCCCACCATCTCTCGTCTTCCACTTCTTCCAATTTTTCTCCTCGGTTGACTACCCCGAACTTGACTCCCTCCTGCCACCTTTCTCTTGGTCTTCCAACTCTTCTCTTAGCTCCATTGTTTTCTGCTATCTCAAACATTGCTCTTGGTATTCTCTCCATTTCCAATTTAAATGATGACCTTTCCACTCCCACTTCCTTCCTTATATTACTGCTTCTCTTCTTCTCCAACTTTGACACTCCTGCTACGCTCCTTACAAACTTCATTTCTGCTGCCTCCATTTCCTTTTCTTCTCTCCAGTTGATTGACCATGTAACTGCTCCATATGTCAAGATGGGTTAATTAATTAAAATTAATTAGTAAAGCATGTAATTGAACAGAGCAGTATTCAGTTGTTTCCATTTTTTTTTATTACCTTAGGCCTATGTCAATTAAAATACAATGTAGCCACCATACACAATAATTCAAAGAACTAACATCTGTACAAATTTAAATGCATTCCTATTTTCTATAATTATTAATTTTAATCAATCACAAATGACAGATAAACATTGTACAACACCTTGGAAAAAATACCTATTTTACATGCAATGAATATCACCTTTGACTTGGGTCTAAATAGCTATTATTACAGTATGCATAGTTGGGTACAAGTCCCACTTTTCAGGAAGATATTCTCTTGAAGATGCCGACTAGCCATTTGTTCTCGTTGCACGACTACAACCTGATAAAATCGTAAAACTTTCCAAGTGAAATGATTGTGCAATTGAATGATACACCAATCAGATGACTCGAGATACTCGGATACGGCATGCCCATTCAATAATCCAAGTACTCGGAGAAAAATTAAAACTTGTCACTCGAAAGTAGTTGGTTCAAAACAGAATATATCAAATTTTACATACAAGTTTCAGAGTTGATAAAGTAGCATGTAATTCAATAAATTTTATTCTTGTTGATACAGTCTGTTGAAAGAAACAAGATCAATCATCCTACGTCATCAACATTATTCTCACCTCATTTCCTCCAATAGGCATGTTTAGGATCTGCCCCTACACGTGAAAACATGCTGGACATTTGCTTGGCATATTCCCATGAAGGAGCTGGAAAGGGAAACTTTTTACCAAGTAAAAAACTAATTACCACAAATATGACCCGGGCAATTTCGGAGGGTACCCGGCCCCAAAGTTGATGCTGTACCGTAAGGCAATTTGCCTACTCCTACGTTTCAAGGGGAATAACTGCATCCCAGTACCGGTGCTGTGTCCGATTTAAACGCCTTCAAAAATCAGCAGAACAACTTTTATTGCGTACAATGTAAATCTAACATAATTGTCATCTCAACAAATCACACTTCTTGATGAATAGATTGTTAACGATATATTGATTATAATTATACTGAAATTGTATTAGATAATTGCAGAAATGTTTTACTCGCACGATGTTTGTAGTACTGCGATTGAGCTGAGGCAATTCTCGATAAGAATTACAATGAAAGTGAAGCTTTCATCTAGTGGAACGTTTGTCACAACAACACTATCTACTGTAACTTACATGGAATTAAAACAATTATTACAATTTCGTGAATTACATCTATGAATAGGGCGTTTCCACAGTTCTTGGAAATATTTCCAAGAACAACGAGACAATGGTAATGGACCATGAAATGTATAAAGAAATAGAATGTGTAAACAATTTCACAATTGTAACATTATTCAAAGTACAAGCAACTGATTGGACTAAATGACGATAACATTCTTGGAATGTCGATTGAGTGCTAGGTCGATTTTCTTACATGTACCATAACTGACTCGATTACAAAACAGTTCTTTGCTATGATCGTTTTCAATACAAATTCAAAACAATTTTAGAAAAAACCTCGACGGGCAAAATTTACTTTTTTCAAAAAACACGAATTGTATTCAAAATTCTCATGGCTTATAAATATCAAATTACTTTCAACCTAAGATTAATAAATCAGTTCTGAAACGTACACCGTACGTCGTAACAGGGGCGTCCAGTGATTACTGAACTTTCGAGAGGGTATGCATCTTGTCTCTAACCCAACCGTACGTCCACGCTGCGTACACCTGAGTCGTGTTGATGGCGTCTTGAGAATACTGCTGCAGGTTTTCTGGCGACAGCTTGCCGCTAGAAACACACAAGGTCACCATCGTGTACAACGCTGAAGTGTTCGACAGTAAACCCTCGCTAATCCAAACACATCCATTGTGTGCAAGCAACGCATAATTGTTCGACTCATAAGATTGATATAAAAGCCTGAATTAACATCACCATCAACAAGAATAGGTAATTCCTCGCTAATCCAGACTCGGTAATCCAAAATTTGATATATTTCAAACTTTGTCGGTCTCCGGCCGAAGGTACAGTAGGCCTATAGGCATTTCAATATTAATTAATATGGTTAATCCAAAATCCAGCTAAACCATAATCCAAACTGATATTTTGATCCATCAATTGCTTTTACACTAATTTCAGATTGGATAATCCCTAATACCGGTAGTTTGAAGATATTCCTTGAAATGACCATTATTTTCCCAATTTAGATGCTCTTCTATTTACGCATAAAAATAGGCCTAGATATTTCTCCCACGCTAGCTACCAAGCAACTGGTGTAAGAGTCCCCTGTTTGTGTATTGCCTGTACCGTTTGGCTGTTCTCGTTATGGCTTTGACCTTGTAGCTTGTTCTTGCTCCAAGTTCAATGGCATCGTACGCCTTCAGTTCAGTGACACCGCGCTGTATTTTGTCAACTTTCACTACATGCTTTCAAAGAATAGTGTCGAGATATCAAAACGAAAACAACGAGATGACTTTCGCAAAAAAGTGGAGCTATCGCGAGAAATAGATAAGAAGGAATTGCCCAAAGGTCAACTTGCAATTATATATGGAATACCGATTCCACATTGTCGACAATTTTGAAAAATAAGTAAGAGCTTGAGCGCGACTTCATCGAGGGCAGCGAGTCTGACAAAAGCCTGATGGCCTGATGTTATAGCCTGATCGAAGGGGCCGTAGCTTCCCACCTAGCCGACGCAACGACTCTCACCACGCGAAGGTGGCTGCATGGTCACGTAGAGAAGCCAAGTTGAGATTCAACAAACTCAATTTATTAGAAAGAGATGCATCCCAATCTCTGGGCGGTGTGCAGCAAGAAGGGTCAGTTGACTCTCGCCGAGGTAGCCAAATGCGGTACCCGACAAGGCACTGCCCAATCACAGCGTGAGCAAAGCCGCCTACGACCTACTCCTCGCCCACAAGGAGCCGGATGCATCAGCAACGAGAACGAGTGTGACACGTTCGCCCCTACTCGCAGAGGCAGCAAAGTCGTGACAAAAAGCCACGCCAGAGCCAAAACTGAACACTCAAGTCCGGAGACGACTCAACACGACGAATCCCCGCCCCTGATCCACCATCACACCCCGAGTGACAACTTGCTCCCCCAGATAAGCTGAGGTTACACACTTCGCGAGCACAACAGGTAGGCCTACTCCACGGCCACTTCAGGGTCGTAAGCACAACACGGAGGCCTACTCCACGCACCCCCGGGTGGCTCCCACTTGACTCCTCCTGTCGGGTAGCGCATTTGGCTACCTTAAGAGAGTCTAAAGCTGCATGAATCTGTGGTCGGGAGAATATTTGACAGGCCAAGTGAGCATCAATATTAAATCATGATATATAACGATGTATTTAGGCTATACAAACTGCCGAGTGTGACAGCAGTGTACCTTACGGCCATCTTGCGTCAACAGCGTGCTCAGTGCGCATGACCGTTGAGGCACCTCACAACAGTTTCTCACTATGCACGTACCGGTACATACATAGATACATACATACATACATACCGGTATGGACCCTTGGCATGGCTTTTCTCACGCGTAATACAAAAGCGACGAAATTCTAAATAGGAGAAATGGTTTTTTTTTTTTCCGGTTATCCAAATTTTCATCAACTGAAATTGATTTTTTTGGGTACCTTGCATTTAGGATCAACGAGCGGTATTTACGCCGTGAGTACAGTGTGTGTATGTGTGAGTTGTACGCTAATAATTCTGATGCATGTTTCGGTAAATTTCCTTCAGGCTGCATTTCAATGTGGCTTGATTGACCAGTTTAATGTGACCGAACATTGTTGAAAGCAGTAAACGAGGTGAGCTCAAGTTGCAAATATCAATTTCATTGACCAGTTAGATGAAACAACTTCACTACCAAAACAATATACGTAATACACAAGATGCATCAAGGGTTGCATTGGTTCACTGAGGGTTGCGTTGGTTCATTGAGGGTTGCGTTGGTTCATTGCTGGTTGGCAATGTCCTCACTTCTTATCCCTCCCATACCGTATGTTAAAAATATATATTCAAATTCACCGTCCACGTTTAAAGAACTATTGACCGTGCGTAGATAAGTGGTGATAAAAGGAACCAACTTTACCCAGTGACGTCGGCTCAGCTGATAACAGCCGTCACCAAGTTTGTCAGCCCATCAGCCGTTTCTACAGAACAACACTAGATAGAGCAGCGATCAACATTTCTCAGGAAATGGAACGTGTTTTCGAACTAGTTGAGTCTCCATGTCTCCAACCAGCAATCCTATGCAACCCTCAATGCATCTTGGTAATATACAGTATGAAATAGTTTATAATTAGAGACATGTAAATGTAGCTTCTATTTTTTCTTTTCATAGCATTTAGAATTTGAAAAGTAGCACTTTGGTGCATCTATTATTTTGAAACATCGTGTTTTGTAGCGCAACTACATTCTGTAGCGTAACAACAGTAAACCACTAGATAACGTACAATAAACATACAAGAGAAACACCTCAATTGATATTTATCAGAAAAATAGTGTCCACAAGCAGGTTAAACCTACGCCTCATCTGCCGCCTGCATTTGCTACTCCACTTTTTTCCAAATTCCCCGAACAACTTCACCCGTTTACACCTCAATTGAAATAATTTAGTAAAAAATAGCATCTGTAATGCTTCTATTCCGAATAAAGCATCTCTATCGCCAATACATTGAAACGTAGCGGATTCAGACGTTTGTAGCGCTTTGTCGCCTTTTCAAAAACATAATAGAACAACATCAAATGCAAATTGAAACATGATGAAATATTAGAAAAACATTTAAAAAAACACTTTTAGATTTCATCGCTTTTATGGCAATTGCTATTTTTACATGTCTCTATTTATAATCAAATTTCAAAAAACATTGGAACTGGTCGTATAGAGTTGATCAAGTTAAAGCTCATGCCTAATCTATGGACCTTGGTGAACAAAACCACATTAAGATTGGTTTACCACAGTAATGTTTACTCCCGCTCATCGTACGGAGTAGGGATAACATCGATTAATCGAGAATCGATTAAGAATCGATTCTGATGTAAAACTATTCTCAAATCAAAAAATCGATTTTCAAAAAAAAAATTTTTTTTTGGTTCAATGCTGTACTTCTTCACGTCGCAATAAGTGGTCATTTCGTTGTCTATATTATTCTGTATTGTTGAGATATTACTATCTGGACAAAAGCTATCCCTTCGATTACGTCCGACAGCCGAACGTTGACGGAAATACCCAAATGGTACAGTACCGTTCAAAGAAGTCTCTAGCAGCTATTTTTCACGTGAATGCATTGGGAAGGTTGGAAAAAAAGTTTCAAATCACACTATGTTATTGAGAATAAACTTCTTTTTCAATTTTTTTTTTCAAAATCGATTTTTAATCGATTCAGGAGCATAGAGAATCGATTCCCGATTTTGAGAATCGATGTCATCCCTCGTACGGAGTTATCTTTTGGGAAGAATTCTGTTCTTGCAAGCAGAATACTTATTCTTCAAAAGAGTGCAGGAAGAGCCATGGTGGGGACTCCAGACAATCATACTGACTAGTAAGAGCTTCACGCTACCTTGCTGATGCTAGTCTAGATCCAACGGCAGTTACTTTTAATAAAGACTCCTGTCGATATCTTTTCAAGAGATTTAATATTCTGACGCTTCCATGCTTGTTTAAATGTGATCACGTATTTTGTGGGGGGTAATTTTAATACAAGTCATGTCAGCGAGTTGAAAGCAAATCATGTACACGTCACTAGATATAAAAATAACGTTAGATTGAGAAAATATCGACTGGAAATGTGCAATGAGGGCCTTATACGCTCCGGTCTTTAACTATTTGAAAGTCTCCCTATTTCAAAGTCTCCCCCTCAATATCAACTGGAAATGTGTAATAAGGGCCCTATATTCTCTGGTTTTGAACTATTTCAAAGTCTCCCCCTCAACATCAGGACGGTAGCAAATGAAGTCATCAGCAAGTTCAAGAGAGTCCTCAAGAATCTTTCATTGCAAAAGTGTTTTTATAGTGTTGATGATTTTTTAAATGAACTGCTCGAGTGATTTTTTAATATTTGTTTTTAATTTGGTTTTACCATATTTTATTTCATCCATATTTATATTTTTGTATTCAATTTGTTCGACATTTCCGATAGCTTGTACAGTGATACTCTATGCATCGTTTTTCAAGGGACCAGGTGAATAAAATCATTCATGCAGGAAAACGATCCATCCAGGAAAATTTAACATTGATTATATGAGAGTGGGATGAGAAAAAATGAATGATGCGAGCAGGAAAACGATGGATCCGGGAACGATGCATATAGGTTTCACTGTAATATGATCAAGATTGAAGGAATAAATGAATTATTATTATTATTATAATATTAACACGGAGACCGATATTGAAATTATTGAACACATCAACATTTCCAAATGTCTTTACACATAACTCTGTTTTACTTGCCAAAGAACACGGCAATTACAAGACCACATGACCAGGAGAAGAACAATGTCTTTACCCACCCAACATTTAGCCTACAAAACTCGGGAGCTATGCTGTTCAACAAACCACCCGAGGAGTGGAGGAAGATGGATGTCCGTAGTCTCAAGAAACCACTTGAACAAGAGCTCGGGGCGATCTGTCCAAACACAGTATTAGTGACTATTCACTAGGGATGACATTGATTAAGAATCGATTCTGATGGAAAACGATTCTCAAATCAAAAAATCGATTTTTCAAAAAACATTTTTTTTTTTTTTTGGTTCAGTGCTGTACTTTTCTTTACGTCGCAATAAGTGCTCATTTCGTTGCCCATATTATTCTGTATTGTTGAGATATTACTACATCTGGACACAAGCTATCCCTTCGGTTACGTCTGACAGCCGAACGTTGACGGAAATACCCAAATGGTACAGTACAGTTCAAAGAAGTCTCTAGCAGCTATTTTTCACGAGAACGCCTTGGGAAGGTTGAAAAAAAAGTTTCAAATTACACTACTTTTTTCAATTTTTTTTCATTTATTTTTTTCAAAATCGATTTTTAATCGATTCCGGAGCATGGAGAATCAATGTCATCCCTACTATTCACAATATAAATTTGTATCAATCATATTTCATTCTTAAAATATTATATTCATATTTTCAATATATTTTACTATTCATATGCATTCAACAAGTTGTAAAAGCAGTTCCAATGAATAAGTATATAGGTCTAGGCTTATTATAGACCTCTGTTGTCATTCAAATAGGGGTGTCTTGTGAAACACAAGAATGCCTTGAGCAGTGTAACACTGACTTAGCTACGGACACTTCATTTCACTCTGAACTCAACATTCTGAATTGGGTGAAAGGGAAAGAAAGAACAGCAGCTTACCAAGATTTATGAGTAGAGAAAGGCCTACTCATAGTGGAAAGCTCGTTGATAGAACACATAGAGATGAAAGTTACACGAGGTTTCGACGTTTCGGCTAGTAGAGTAGCCAAGGCAATAGCCGGAACGTCGAAACCTCGTGTACCTTTCATCTCTGTGTTCTATCTACGGGCTATCCACTATGAGTAGGCCTTTCTCTACTCATAAATCTCGGTAAGCTGATGTTCTTTCTTTCCCTTGAACTCAAGATTCATTATGCACGTTCAATCAGTTTAATTATTATCAATTTTTTTTTTCGGTTTGGTTAGATTACTTTGTGGTCCCCGATCCGAACGATCCTACCTCTCACCCTCATTCGGTCATCAGACACATCATTCAAATTCAACGCTATGCACATTTTGCCTCGAATTTTTCATTTTTAGTTCACGTCAACAAATTTTCTTTGGAACGCATTTTGATGTTACTCGATCAACGTTTATATGCGACTGCGAGATTAAAAGGATCGAGTGCCCTTGCCAGTTTCTGAACTTGCCGACTAGCTCACAAAACAAGCTTGTCATTCATCCACTGATCTAACGCTGTTTATCCTCAATACTGCACAATCTACAGCCACTCCATCTGTTTCAACGTTACAGATTACAGTGCATCACTTACACAAAAATGTTTGTCTTGGCCCAGTTAAAAGCCAAGTAGGACTGCTGTACGACAAAGTCTCCGACGAAGATACTTTGCTCCTTGGTAAAAAGCCAGAGTTTTACCGACTGCGCCTGCACGGTGTCGATTAGTCCCGGGGCGTAGTGGTTCACCTGCAACAAGAGGGAACATGTGCTATTATACTGTATCGGGTTCAACGACGCACTGTAATGATAGCCAAGATCTATTGGTGTCGGATGAATGATTAATGAGATGAAGCAATGATGAGACGATGGAAGGATAGTGGGAAGGAAGCGGTCGTGGCCTATATTGTAGGAACCATCACATAATTAGCCTAGACTACAGAGGGAAACCACGAAAAAACTCCTGTAAAGATGGACGGTGGCGGGGATCGAACCAGGTTCGATATGTCCGTCACCTACCGGATCACATCTTTGCACAAGCTCACTATAAAAATGGTGTTCAAGTGTTTATACTGAAAGACTTTTATCTACGGCAAAAAATTATGGTCACAGACAGCGCAGTCCTGGTGTTGAAATTCGTTAGTTATAAATAATTAAAATGGGGTGGTAAGATCGCCCTTGTGGTGCCCCGTCCAAACGATCCTATTTTTCATCCTTAGCCTTAATTGGGGAACGATTTTGTATCAAGTTTCGATGTTATTAAAAAAGAAAAAAAAAGAAGAAAAATGGTTTGATTGACCAAATTGTCATTTCATTTTGTTATATTTCACATAGGTAGATCCAGGAAGGCTAAATGACCTCGCTGTCGATGCGCCTTAAAACCCTAATATTTATTCATTCAGAAAACATTTCTAATGACCCAGGAAATATCGTAAGTCAAATTCTGATCAAATTCTTGACCAGAATTTTCCGATGACTACAGTTACGTCGAGTACGTATAAAAACAAATCCGATGAGAAATTGTCCAAAATTGAAATTCAAAGACCTAATTAATCATGAATCTTGATTTTTTTTCTATATTCATCTACAGCAATTTTGCTAAGAATTTTTTCAAGAAGGTTAAACGAACAATTATTCAATAATTTGATCATAAATTGATTACATCTGAAACTTGAGTTGAACTGCATGGTTCTGATTAAAAGGTCACCTGAGGTTAACCATTATTGGATTGGCCTACAGTTGCAGTTGGTTTCTATGACCGACACTCATCATCCACTTTATATCAATTACGATTACCAAACTGAAAGAATCAATCATTTCCGACGAGAGATTTGTGTGACATACCGTACTCTTATTGCTGAGATGTCAAACTTGCACATCCATTTACATTATCAGTATTTGGATCCATATTAAAATCAATTTAGTTGATTTTCAATTAGTCCCACATGGAAAGTGAATGAGATGACTAATAAATAAACCACGATAATGTAGTGATACCAACAGACTTTGTATCATAATAATACTTCATAGTAATACATAATACATAGTACTTCATCATAATATAAAGAAGGTGTAAGACTCGCCTACTAATAACATGTGGTTTCTTGCGGTCAGTTCAGAGCCAGAGGTCCCGATTGCCTGTCGCGATTTAGCGGATTCCCTTGTGAACTAGATGTAGATAAGAGTGGCTACGGTACCGGTGGCATTGTTGAACTGACAAAATCCATCATTTTCGTGCAAAACAAATGCAGCTGCCGATATAATAATTCTACTGAGCCATGTATAGCATTGTTGTTTCATATAGTATGATATGAAAGCAATAGTTGCGGTACAGGCAATCGGGACCCTGGACTCGGGAACTGATCCTGGAAATATTTCACTTTCAAGACTCGAGTTGGGTCACCTCCTTTATATTATGATGAAATAGGTTGGTATCACTATATCCTGAATAAACAGCAGACTGTCAGTGTTGTGGGATTGGTCATATCCCTGGCAGTGTGCTCTCTCTCTCTCTCTCTCTCTCTCTCTCTCTCTCTCTCTCTCTCTCTCTCTCTCTCTCTCTCTCTCCTCCACAATATCATTCAATCATTCATCACAACATATAGCCACATGCATTTGGTTTAAATCTCTTATTATTTAGACCTAAGAAAAATCAATCAGCAAAAAGAAAAATACAAACAACAAATGAACAATCCACTGAATCTTTTTCATTGAAAAAATAGATATATAAAAAAAAATCCATATATTATCATGAAATTATTAAACTGGGAAGATAGAAGGGACAGAATATTATCTATTTTTTTTTTCCTCTCTATTTTTAAAACATCAAAACTTGAAAGAAAATTAGAGACTGTTAACTTACTAATATAGGAATAGATTAATTCATTATCAGAAGATATTTCCTCAACATTAGCAGTCAGGAGTTGGGAGTTTGGAGTGTGTGTGGCCATCTGGCTCATCTCAACACTTACACAATACCACCTCTCTTTGCAAGTAGAGGAGGGTTGAGCCGTGAGGACTGGGGGAGGGAGGGGGGGGGGCTGTGTTGGTAATCAAGTGAAACAGATACTGCCAACATCAACAAAATCTTGTCAAATATTATAAACTTCACTTTATATTACTAAATACTTGATTGCCTGTTTACCCTAAGCTACAGTAAACACTGACATTTCTATCAATTCATACTTGTTGGACAAGTGGATAGTAATAGTATGTCCACTTTTCTATTGGCGTCGGTGGATGATGAATGAGATGATGGGATGATAAGATGAAAGGTTATTCATTTCATTAGGTGTTTTTGGATGGTGGGTAAGAGTTGGTCGTGGCCTGTTGTTGAGGAACCATCCCAGTATTGACCTCAACGACAGAGGGAAACCATGAAAAACTCTCGTCAGGATGGTCGATCATGGCGGGAATCAAACCCCGGTCTCCTGAATGACGGTTCAGTGTATTAACCACTCGGCCACTTGTCTCAGTGAAAATTTAACATTGATTATATAAGTGACGTAGGATAAAATTGATGATAGAAGCGGGAGAACGATGGATCCGGGAACGATGCAAAGAGTTCTCTCTGTACAGTGAAAGCTCTATGCGTCGTTCCCAGATCCATCGTTTTCCTGCTTGTATCATTCATTTTTTCTCACCCTACTCCCATAGGTTTAGCCAATGTTGAATTTTCCTGGATGGATGGTTTTATTCTCCTGGAGGGGCATTCATGTACGCCTAGCAAGCTCTAGCAAGGCATGAAACCTGTTTGACAACTGTCATGGCGGCAATTTGCCATCAACTTCGCGGGGTGGTTTTCGATGATCGCAAGTTGCGACCGCTAGCATCTTTGCTAGACGTACATAAATGCCCCCCCTGGTCGCTTGAAAAACGATGGATAGATGTTTCACTGTATTTACAAGTCTAAGGTTCAACCGTTTATTGAACTTGCCAATTTCAACAACCTGGAAAAAAGTTCTCAACAATCAAAGTGGGCGGAGTTTAGCGAGCAATAGTCAGCCCCTGCCACCAGGGTGCTCTGAAACTTGTGTCATAGTCTTCAACAATCAACGTAGGCAGAGCTTCCCATATTTGCAATAGTAATGGACGATGTTTGATTCAACACAATTTTATGCAAGTCTGATTCTGTCAGAGCCTTGGACTAAAAACCACATCAACTCTCACACCCCTAATGACTTGGTGTGTACAGGAAAAAAGCCTGAGGCTGAATATATGAATTGGATGAAAGGGAAAGAGAGAACAGCAGCTTACCGAGATTTATGAGTAGAGAAAGGCCTACTCATAGTGTCCCTTTCCCCCTCCCCCCATTTACACCCACCCACCTGAACAAGCAGCCTTCATCAGTTCATCACTCTCTACTCTACTGTGACCAAGGCAATAGTCGAAACCTCGTGTAATTTTCATCTCTATGTGTTCTATCAACGGGCTCTCCACTATGAGTAGGCCTTTCTCTACTCATAAATCTTGGTAAGCTGCTGTTCTTTCTTTCCCTTTCACCCAATTCATATATCTCACACCCCTAAAACATTGTTAATGAGCAAGAAAATGTAAGATCAATTGACCCTTACCCAAGCCTTGACGAGCGGCGCCTTCTCCTGAGTGTATTCATACGCGTTCCAGTATGTCTGGTTAGCGTACGAGCCCAGGACGAGCGCCGACTCCTTGACTTGCAGGAGATACGGCCTGGCTCTCTCGCTGGTCTGCTTGTAGTACGCGGGCAGGTTCTGCTTGGCCCAGCCGTAGCCTTGGTCCGAGTAGTGCCTCGTGCGCTCCCACGCTTGTTCTCCGTACTTCAGAGCCCCGACGTCTTGCAGGAACCGTCCCGTGCTGCACGCTGGGGACATCAACACGACTCTTTGTACATTGCCTCCACGTCCATAACCAGATACAATATAGCAGTTATTCCAACAAATGAGATATAACCAGATACAATATAGCAGTTATTCCAACAAATGAGATCAGATTTGGATTTGGTGAACAACTAGAAATGAAGGTAAATTTACCGATTAACGTACCACGCCTATTTTTTTCGTTTTTTGAAGATTTTTCATTTTTTTTTCATTTTTTTGAAGTATATAAGCTTCGTTCTGCATGCCGGCAGTATACGCGAGGTTTATACATCAACCTGACCCTAACCTAACCTAAACCACTGTCATTATTGGAAAGTAGGACTTGATTTAAAGAATATTATTTTGTGATGGGCGATATGAGATGAATGATTGATGATGATGCAGAGTGAGAGGAACAAGTGATGTGAGAATAATGAGGTGGGTACAGGTTTGAGGAGATACATAGACAGAGCACAAACACACACATGTGTGGACTGGACAATGCAAGTACTGGTTAGGTTCCACAAGAATCAACAAACTCAGGTTTCCCACTACCTTTTCCACGGACTCTGAAGGAAATAACCAACAGGTGAAAATCACAGAAACATTAATAATAAACTAAAACTCACGACATGTTTCGATCTTGTTGGATCTCATCAGGTGAGTATATCAGGTATTCTTAATAAAACCACTGTCCACCTTTGTCACCTTTGCAACCTTTATCAGATCACAAAGCATCAAATTCAAGTGAGTAAAATACATAACAAAACTGAGAAAATACGAAATGTCTAAACTACACACCATAAATATAAACAAGATCTATCAGAAAACACCAAAAATGCAAACTTCAAACAAAAATTGACCATGGTAAGTTAATCAGTAAAATTACCGAAATTAATGATACGGAAATCAAATATATCGATTTCAACTGGTCCCACTTTATTTCCGTTTAGAGTAGAACCAACGCACAATCATTAATCAATTACATACTAGGGTTGCTGTTTGATTTTGATATTTGCGATCGATTCAATATTTTACGACTTCCATTCGATATCAAGCTGGAATATTATTAATTCAATATCGAAACGATGACTGATATCGAATGAATAAATTGGGAATAGCTAAAATGTATTAGATTCAAGTTGATAAATAATAGGGCGTTTGCGCACGTTTCTTGGTGCTGGACCCCTGTTCCTGAGATAAATGAGATGTGAGAAAAATAAAAATGAGTGAGAAAACGATTATCTCACTCAAAATGACAGATTTTAAAATTTCAAAATGGGCCATTTTAAGTGAGATAATCGTTTTCTCACTCACTTTTATTTTTCTCACATCTCATTTATCTAAGGAATAGGGGTCCTGTAAGTGCCGAGTAGCGTGGGGTAGAGCTTGATGTACTCATAACGTTTTCTCGTAACTATCAGAAGATAGATTGTTATAAGATTACTGCCAGATTGTCAATGACTTTCTCCTATAAAATGAAGAATGACAAATTTTGAAGTTGAATTTAAATATAATTTTATTTATTAGGCCCTATTGCAAATATAATTTTAAATTAATTTTAATAAATATAATTTTGTTTATTATTGCAAAATGGGTGGAAAATAAACTGAAACGGAAGCATGAACACGAATCATCTCTCTCTCTCTCTCTCTCTCTCTCTCTCTCTCTCGCTCCCTCTCTCTCGCTCCCTCTCTCTCGCTCCCTCTCTCTCTTTCTCTCTCGCTCTCTCTCTCGCTCTCTCTCTCTCTCTCTATTTCTCTCTCTCTCTCTCTCTCTCTCTCTCTCTATTTCTCTCTATTTCTCTCTCTCTCTCTCTCTCTCTCTCTCTCTCTCTCTCTCTCTCTCTCTTTTTCTCTCTCTCTCTCGACTTCCAAACTCACATTTTATTTAATTTGATATTTTCGTTTGATATTGATTGTGAAATGAAAATTTTGATATATTTTGGACGAAAGTTTCAATGTTATTTGCTATTTACATAATGAAGCCTATTAAAACCCTATTATTTATCAACATTGCGCTCTACAAATACAGGCATAGTCCTGATATTTTTCCCACCATGGCCAGGGCTCCATCTAATAACTGTATTTTGAACAGTGAAATAGTTGAAAGTTTTGCTTCATTTATTCATGGCATTTCTTGAAGAAATTGTCCTCACGTACCTTTGAATGATCCATGTTTCTGAACGTCAACTGCGATGAGTCCAGTCAGCGCCAACAGAAGGAGAAAGCTCCCGAAACGCCAAGGAAATGACCTGGTGACGGTCATCTTTTGAATAAGGTCCTGAAACAAAGTGAACAAAAATATCAATCTAAATTAACACAAATGAACTCTAGTTATATGAATGAAAAATTATATAATAAACTTCCAAGTTATATTAAAAATATTGAAAAAGCATATTATAATATAGAGGAATATCTTGCTGATCAAAATTTAAGTTTAATACAAACATAATCAGAATCATAGATGAATTTACAAAGCGATCAGAAATAACTAATTTCATCATTTAAATTACAATTCACAATGAATTAGTTAAAATTTAATTTGGTTTTTCTTCTTCATTTATGAATGTCCTCTTCTAGATTAATTACATTTATCTCATATCCTATATGATATATGAATATATCCTATATATTTATATCATATCTAATATCTCATAGGCCTACTATTTGAACCCTCTGAAAATGATACTTTGCTAAATTGGCTTCCAAGCACTAGGGTCTACTACAAAACTACATAGGCCTGCTTAATTTAATCTATCTAATAACCCAGTTGGCAGCATTTTGCTTTTTGCATTTTGCTTTTCATTTTGCAATTTGCTTTCAAATAGCAGTAGCCTATAATAACTGAGAACATTATCTGAAATAAGACGCTAAAATCTAGAATGCAGGCCAGAATTTTCTGCACATCGTCATTATGACATTTGACAAAAGAACATAAATCACGTCTAAATTACGCACTTACGTCTGGTGACTTGAAAATCTGAAACTGCTTACCTAGCCTACAATGTTTTCAATTTCAGGTATAAACAACTTCTTCACTCCAATGAAATACGGCTCACAAGTTATTCACCAAACACAAATCAACTACGCCAACATATCCTACATAATTATCTTCCACTTGATCAATTATCACAAGGCTCGACTTGGAATTGAAGGAAAGTTTTGTAGAAAACAGTACTAGACCACTTCCCGTAGCGGAATGCAATGCAACGAACGCAAACGCAGTAGGCCTACGGATGGCAACGGTTCGATTCAAAATCGACCACCGCTAACTGTCAGACAGCTGCTGGTGGATCAATACAACCCCCCCCCCCCCACAAGTAATGACTGTTCGAAAAACATTGCCGCCTGCTGACGAATGCTCTATCTCTCTCTCTCTCGATATGTTTGTTTATGGTTTACGGGAGGAGATGGGTAACAAGATAATAAAGGTCAATGTTCATTACGTAAATACATGTTGGGCATAATCAAGACTGTCACTAGGCAACTCGATACACACGTGTTGCATCTGGTTCAGTGCCCATCACGATCGGGAGTTCCCAACAGTCGTGGGGAATATGAATGTGAAAAACAAGTGGACAGAATTACTCGGGGGATGAAAGTATTATTAATCACCATACTTTATTTCTTGGTCAAATAGTATTTTTGTAATGATATCTGAAAAATGGGAAATTTAATTGAAACAGACGTTTGAAAAAGTCCAGTTTATTATTGTGCTATGAACTCGAAAAAAAAAAATATATATTTTTTCAAATTTATCATATTATATATATATATATATATATATATATATATATATATATATATTTAAATTCATCATATTATATATATATATATATATATATATATTTTTTTTTTTTTAAATTCATCATATTATATATATATATATATATATATATATATATATATATATATATATATATATATATATATATATATATATATATATATATATATATTTATTAGATGTTCTATATTTCTTGAATCAACACTCAGACATCAACATTTTAAAATATGTAGACCTAAATCTATTAATTTTGAAAACTTTTGATTTATTTTTCATTGTCTTGTTTTTTAATGTAGAATAGTCTAGGCCTATATTTGTAATCAACCACCTGCCTTGTAGTCTTAGAACAATCCAGAGGTACCACTTGTGAATGAACGGTCTTATCAATTTGCCACATTCGAAAAAATTATTGTACAGTACATCAAGATTTCGATGTTGGTATCACTTTTAATATTCCTAATTTATTATTGATGCAAATATTTTTTTTTTGCTTTGTAAATTGAAATAGACTGAGGAAAATACTTCTACCACGAAGTAGTGAAACCAACCTATTTTATTCTAATGTAAAGAAGGTGCTCCAACTCGGGTATTGAAAGTGAAATATTTCCAGGGTCAGTTCCCGAGTCCAGGGTCCCGATTGCCAGTAGCACAACTATCGCTTTCATATCGAACTATATAAAACAACAAAGCTCAACAATGCTATACATGGCTCAGTAGAATTATTATGTTAGCAGTTACATTTGTTTTTTTACGAAAATGATGCATTTTGTGAGTTGAACAATACCACCGGTACTGTAGCCACTCTTATCTACATCTAGTTCACAAGGGAATCCGCTAAATCGTGACAGGCAAATAAAGGAAGAAAGAGAGAAAGGGGGGAAGGGGAATCGTGGCTATTTGTTGGAGTGATAGTACGTCATTGCGTTAACACGGTAGACTGGCTGGCGATGTGTAAAAATGATCACGCGTAGAAGTGCGGGGCAGTGGGGAATTGGCGAGTTCATGTTTGAAACATGAGGGATCTGGCTAGTTATTATTGAAACCGATTAACTACAAACTGATGGTAACTATTAAGCAGTGTTGGGTACGTTCCTCAAATAAAGAAACTAGTTACCGTTAAAGTTCCTCAGAAAAAAAGGAACTCAGAAGTTTCCCCCAAAATAAAGTTCTTTAAATTTCTTTTGAAAGACACAAGAGCAGAGTTTTTCGTTTGAATTTCATGGATTTTAAAATGTAACAAAACAAAATGTTTCCATGCTCACCCCCCCTCCCCCCCCCCCCCTCCCCCACACCGATGTTGAAACAGTAATTCATCATAATCAATTCAATAATCAATAATTTTTCAGTGACTTTTGTAAACGTTTTTTTATAAGTAACTTTTTAAAATATCGAATCGGAGTGTCAGCACTTAAAGACTCCGTAAGAATTTTAAGAAATCATTTGTATAATTAACGTTTCCATATATCACTTTTAATTTTGTAATCACTGAATCTCCTTATTATTTTATTCAATCCTATTTTGTTTTTACATCTTTTCTATTCGATCAGTTCCCTTTTCATGTATCAATATATAATATTTTCAATCTATTTCTCTATATTTTTCTATGTATTTTTTATACTGATTGCTATCCTGTTTTATAATTTAGTCAGGGACCAATAAAGGTTATTTCTTCTTCGATAATTATTGACAAAACTCTACGACAACACAGATTTTTGGATGATCTCATCGCGAGGGCTAGCAGGGTCGAGATGGAGCACTGAAGTGGGATGGGCCTCTTGTTAGATTAGCAGATGCAAATATCTCCATCCCTCTTTTATGGGGCTTTGTCTGTGTGTTAGTTATTTATTTTTTGTTTGTTTGTAAGCACTGCAAAGGTCGCACGGTTTGACTGCACAGGTCGCACGGTTTGACGCACGGTTTGACTGCAAAGGTCGCACGGTTTGACTGCACAGGTCGCACGGTTTGACTGCACAGGTCGCACGGTTTGACTGCACAGGTCGCACGGTTCGACTGCACAGGTAGCACGGTTTGACTGCACAGGTAGCACGGTTTGACTGCACAGGTAGCACGGTTCGACTGCACAGGTAGCACGGTTTGACTGCACAGGTAGCACGGTTTGACTGCACAGGTAGCACGGTTTGACTGCACAGGTCGCACGGTTTGACTGCAAAGGTCGCACGGTTTGACTGCACAGGTCGCATGGTTTGACTGCACAGGTCGCACGGTTCGACTGCACAGGTCGCACGGTTTGACTGCACAGGTCGCACGGTTTGACTGCACAGGTCGCACGGTTTGACTGATGGATCTGAAACTTTTTCTCTACACGCAGACTTATCCAACTTTCAAACTGTATAGTTTTTGGGTCTCATCAGTTTGACCATTTCTTAGAAATTTTATCTCAAAATTTCTAAAAACTCCATGAGATTTGGCTGGGCAGGCAAATTGAAAAAATAAAATCTTCCTCAGAAAAAAATGTCTCTGAATGTGAACACAATAATAATACATATCATCACAATTTTCTATGCAATTCAAACCAGCCGTTTTGAAGAGAATAATTTAATAAATGTTTTTATTCAACACATAAATAGAAATAATAGCAGAACCGTTGCTGAAATTCACGACTTTCTAGATTCGATATTTACCGAATGGAGTATATTTGATAGGAGTCAAGGTGTGTAGAGGTTTCGATTACACTCCATACAGATGTATCGCTCATCTTACAACGCATATGCTGCGTTTGCCTAAAACAAATCTCCCTATTTGCGTCTTGAAAATAACCTCATTCTCATTGGTCATTGGTGACGTCACCAGGTAGTAATGATTTTCTTGGAAAGCATCAGCTAGGTACATATTGACATTTTCCTCCAACCCCTCAACACTGACGCTCGCTCGGTTATTTCGAGCCATCACACTACAACAACATGTGACGAGAAGTAGACAGGGAAATACCGTGAAATACGTCTGGGAATAATAATATACAGGATGGACTGGACTGCATAGATAAGGGATTACACTGAGTCAATAGGGTGTGAGATAACGGGTCAAAGACAAAATCTTTCATATGCCATCATCACACAAATAGCAAAATCTTTTGCACATGGAGATTCGTATGAATTCTTGAGCTAAAATCTGTTCAAAAAAAAATGAAAAAAAAAATGAAATTCTGTTCCTCGTTACCGATAAAAAGTAACGAGACTCCGTCAGAAATTACTGCTTAATAATAGGAACGCATTCCTTCCGTTGAGTTCCTACCCAACTCTGCTCCGAGGTATCGGTTGGTCAACTTCTACAAAATATTCGTTCATGAGTTATTCTGTGTTTCTGTGTGTCACCATATGTTCGATAACTGTCGGTGGATTGTATTGTGTTTAAAGAGATGTCTAATGGCCAGTTCACACGAGGCATTGCAATGCCACCGTTGGAACGTTAGCCTTCCAATGCTTCCGTGTGAATCAACAAAACATTGACATTGGCGGGCTAAAAACTTTTAGAGCTTGGTTCTAAAACCTAGCATTTGAGTGCCAAGCTTTGGAACGTTGACCAACAGGAGATCAGTATTTCAGAGTCGATCGACTACGAAAATCGATTATCGATAACATCGTCAGCATCGTCACTGTCGCTTTCACTCATCTCTTAGGCCTAGGCTTATATAACTGATAACTATAATGATAATAATACTAATAAGTTATAATCAATCCAATAATAACTTATAATAACTGATAATCAATATATTAATAACTGATAATCTCTTCAAGCTACCCAGTACAAATAGAAACGACGACAGTGAACGACGATATTATAGGTTATGTCAGAATCAAGTATCAACATATCTGGCGCAAAAATAACAGCCTCCTATTGGTTTGCAATTCCACAGCCTGCGAAGTATTCACGACATCACTCAAAACGTACAGAATACAAGCTGTGGCTTAAACTCCAATGCAGCATTGCAAGACTTGTGTGTGAATAGCAATAGCATTGGCATTGGAACCCTAGCCTTCCAACGCTAGCATTGCAAGACTCGTGTGTGAATAGCAATAGCATTGACATTGGAACCCTAGCCTTCCAACTCTAGCATTGCAAGACTCGTGTGTGAATAGCAGTAGCATTGACATTGTAACCCTAGCCTTCCAACTCTAGCATTGCAATGCCTCGTGTGAACTGGCCATAACTCTGTGCAACCAGCCCAGAAAAACAAATACCAGTAGATGAGACCTTCATCAAGTGCACAAGTCAAGTCAATGAGACAATGCCGACTTATTTCATAGAAGATGAATCATAAGAATATGATTTGAAGAAAAAAAAAAACTGTTAATATTCATCAAATATATCATACAAATTGTGACAGAATTGAAGGGAAAGTTAACTTGTTATTTGTAGATTATTTGTAGATTGCAGATTTGTATTCTATTCATAATTTCAAGATATACAGTATTTTTTATTTTATCTATAAGTTGACGCGTCCGGGAGACAAGTGCAATGGTAGTATTTGCTAATTCCTGGAAATGGGGACTGTGACGTACGGTGGTCAAGTCGCTCTCCTCCCCACACAATGATCCATTCATCTGAATATATCTGAATATTCAATAAATGATCATTCTTCCATTCATAAGAAGATGATTCATAGAAGACATCATAGGCTTCGTATCATGGATTACGACCTGCTCAATGTTGGCGCGAAGATCGTGAATAGCCTTCCACTACGACTGAGATGCATTGCAAGCAGGGACCTCAAGATCTTCCTCCTCCAAGAAGAGTTCCATAATTCAGAGGAATTTTATGGTAGAGATGATTAGGTTAGGGCGTGCTTGGTTAGACAAGTGATGTTAGTTCTTATTTAAGTTAAAGTTCCTTGCTTTTTACTATACTACTCTGCTATTAGTAATATTATCTGATGACAATGTTTACACATTGAAAAATGTACTACAACAGCTAATAAAATACAATACAATACAATACAAATACAATACAATACAAGTGTAGTTTCTCCAGAAAACAAAACAAACAAAAAATATACAAATACAAAAAAAATATAGGTTTGTCAACTTACTACATGTATATCAAAACTGATGTTGACCATAAATTATTGAATATCTATGACCTTGTATTTTAAAAGCGTGATATAATTCTCTATAAATGGCTGATTATTCAGGTCTTGGGTCAAAGCAAACGCTTGATAAGTTTCTGTCTAGGTAATCTAATCATAATTTGCCAACCGAGAGATTATATAGACTCATGTTTTCAAGACTTTATGTTCACATTGACTTTTCAAATCTAGAGAAGTGGGGGGAATTATTCGGCCTCTCACATCAGCTACTTTGGATCGTTCATCTTTACAGGGGTGCATCGTGGTTTCCCTCTGTAGTCTGGGCTAATGCTGGGATGGTTCCCACAATATAGGCCACGACCGCTTCCTTCCCATTACTTATAAGACCTTTATCTCATCAGCCCATCATCTCATTAATCATTCATCCGACGCCAATATATCTTAGTCATCATTACAGTGCGTCGTTAAAACCCTACTATATATAAAAAAAAACTGCTACCCAAGTGAAGCTACCGAAGAATAGCGAAGCTATGCTGTGAAATAACTGAGGGCCCGTCTGATTACGCTGGTTAGCTTCTATACTTATGCAGTTACAAAAACGCAGAACATTTTCAGAATTGTCATTACCGGTGTGATATATTGTCACGATATTCAATCATTTGGGCGCGCTGGGAATTAGTTGAATGTTCCTCCGCGAGGGGTCAGCAGGCCACGGGACACGGCGTGCGCCACCGAGAGGCAGAGAACGGTGTGGCGAAGGTTCGACGAGGAACCAGGAGAGGATTTGATTAAGACCTGTTTCGCTCTCTCTGACTGGAACTTCCGACGAAGCAGGTCGTTTAGCACGTGAGCAGACGGGGCGAGACTGGACCGGAAAAGGGGCGTATACCTAGTACGCCGTAGAACAAGATGTTTCTCCGTTCTTAACTTTATGGTTTGTCACACTTTTCGGCGTGTTCAATTTATTTATTATTTTTAGTTTTTGCCTATTCCTTGGCTCATGTGAGCTGAACCTAGATTACATATATAGGACATAGTACGTAGTGAAACAAGATGGTTCCTCGTTCCTAACTTTGTGGTCTGTCATCACATTTTTCGATGTATTTAATCTATGGGCGTGTACGAATTACATGTTATATGAACTTGTTGACTTGGACTTGTACTAGCAAACTTTACTTGCAAACTTGGCGCCATTAGTTTTGGCGAATTCAGACAGGTCTGTACCATCACGCCACCGGGTGGCAAACTTTTGAACTTGCGAATGAAAACCCGTGCGAATGAATTGGCGCAGAAATGGCGATGATGTATAACCTCATTTTTCAAGGTTTATTGCATCAAAACAGGGACATTTAACAGAAGAAGCAAAAATAAGCACACCAATTCAAATCCGCCACTTTATTGTTGAATAAAACGTACGAAAGTTTGATGGTCACTGTTTCAAATCGTTATCATAAATGTAATACGGATTCATGCAAGTGGCAGCCAAAGTATACAAGTAAAGTACGCAAGAACGCATGCCACTCGTACTTGCGAACTTCCATACTTGGACTTGTGCACTTGTCAATTCAGACGTTCGAAATGACGTCACTTCCGTACTTTTAACAAGTTCAAGTATAGAAGTACGCATAAACTGGGTAATTCGGACACGTCCTATGTATTTATCTTGTCTATTCCTTGTGCCATGTGAGCCAAACCTAGGTTTCGTATATTTGTGATTAAACGCGTGATCAGAAACATTGTGTACATCAATGAACTCGTGACCCCCCCTGGTAATCTTCTCACAGACGTCAGTCGCCACAATATTTGATAAATATGCTGATATTGCTCAACCAACAACGGATATGTTGCGTTTTCCTAGTTCTAGAATGTGTTCTACTCACCTCGCACGTTGCCTGACAGTCCTTGATGGCAGTTCCACGCTGTTTCACGGTCAACAGCTCTTTGTTGGTCGTGTGGAACGTGGCAACAGTGCTTAGCAGCAGCTTGGGGTTCAGGCTGGTCCATTCTTCATCACCTGAAACAAGAATAACCAGCAATATGATTATTGATGAGCGTAGCGAAGTCTCCATCCCACTCTTATAGGGCTTTGTCTGTGTGTTTTTTTTTTTTTTTTTTTGGTTTTTTTTTTTTTTTTTTTTTTTTTGTAAGCACTCTACAGGTTGCAAGGATTGACTGATGAACATAAAACTTTTTTTGTACACGCAAAATCATCCAACGTAGAACTGTATAGTTTTTGGAATGAATCGGTCGGACCAATTTTGAGAAAAATCATCTCAAAGTTTCTAAAAACCCCATAAGATTTGGCTGGGCGGAAAATGTTGAAAAATAAAATCTCTCCAAATGGGATGAAATTTTCTCTGAATGTGTATACATAGATTTTACACATTAATACGATTTTGTGAGCAATTCTGATCAGTCGTTTTGAAGAAAAAAAAAAAATGACTGATAATATTCATAAAATAGTATATCATAAAAATTGTGACAGAATTAAGTTGTCGAGATTCACTGCTTTCTAGATTCAAGAGTTGACCAACAATGAAGTATTTTTTATATGCATCAAGGTGTGTAGAATACCAGAGTCAATGAAGTGGTAAGAGTAGAACTACTTTAACAACTTTTATAGCTTATTCAGATATCAAGGTGTGTAGAATACCAGAGAAGATAAAGTAGCAAATGTAGGACTGTTATTATACCTTATTCAGATATCTCGCTCATCTTACAACGCATATTTCGCGTTTGACTAGTTACAAACATCTGTGCAAGTTCAGCTGTTGCGTAACAAACTGCACATTAGTTGAGAATTAATGATAATTGTTAGTTCAACAAACCCAACAATAGCTTGGTTATTTGGGGATACGAATGACGTTTAGGCCCTAGTTCCCTTATTACAAATAATACATTTGTTGATTAAGCAATGATTAGTGGATTAACTTGTTATTACCCTCGGTTACCAATGGTATTTTTGTACCCCAATTAATAAATCAGCTTAATTAACACTTTTTCATCATTGGTAATATATAATCTTAGAGAAACCCGTGCCTCACTTGAACTCTTGTTTGAATTGACTTTCAGAAAATGAAATTGAATTTGTAACTAGATATTTACCAAGTGAATGTTTAGTAGTTGAGGCTGATGACAGTGACAACTTACCGAGGTGTTGGAGGAGGATTGCAGACGACGCCATGTTCTTCTCGTAGAGATCTCGCCACACGGTGAACGTTTGTTTGTCGGACTTGAGGCAGATCACCAAGCTCGACAACAACTGAAACCGACAGACGTTATCCCACCTGACGACAGCTGCCCACCGTCACGTTGCAAGCGTACATATCCAGGCTGTGGCTGAACGCTTCTACACTTGCCTTCTTTCCTATACTTAGAGACATGTAAATATAGCTTCTATTTTTTTCTTTTTGTACCATTTAGAATAATGAAAAGTAGCACTTTGGTGCATCTAATATTTTGAAACATCGTGTTTTGTAGCGCAACAACGTTTTGTAATATAAAAACAGTGCGGTACCCTTACAACCACTATATAGCGTACAATAGGTATTCAAGAGAAACACCCCAATTGATATTTTTTAGGAAAATAGTCTCCACAAGCAGGTTAAACCTACCGCCTGCATTTGCAATTGCACTTTTTTCCAAATTTGCCAACTAACTTCACCCGTTTACACCTCAATTGAAATAATTGTGGGAAAAATAGCATCTATAATGCTTCTATTCCGAATATAGCGTCTATATCGCCAATACATTGAAACGTAGTGGTTTAAGACGTTTGTAGGGTTTTGTCGCCTTTTCAAAAACATGATAGAACATTAGACCAATTGAAACATAAAGAAATATCGGAAAAACAAGTGAAAAACCACTTTTAAATTTCATAGCTTTTATAGCAAATGCTATTTTTACATGCCTCTACCTAATACCTCTACTCCACCTCCTACGTCCTACGACCTTTCAAACAATTGTTGTCGACCATCCCGACTACGGAGCGTACTAGCTACGAAACTGCAATTTCACGGCCTTCCAAATAATAAGTTACCCGCATATTTGAAAGAAGTGAGGTTATAAGCAGCATTCACTGTTTCTCTAGGAACAGTGACCGTCATAACACGAGGCATCTTTTCACTTTAAACAATCATTAAATTACTAGGCCTATATTCATGTACTTTTCAGTCGTACCTAAATACCACAAGTTGAATATTATTGGAATTGATGGTATTTTTACTGATGAACGTACCATGGCCAATTTTTGTCCTATGTTCGCGTTTTTTATGTTTTTTGATAGATCTTGTTCATATCTATGGTGTGTACTTTGGACATTTTGTATTTTGTTTGTTTTAATATTTTTTTACTCACTTGAAGTTGATAGTTTGTGATCTGACTAAGATGACAAAGGTGGACAGTAGGTTAGGTTATTGGGTCAGGTTAGTGTACAAACCTCGCGTATACCGCCGGCAGGCGGAACGGAGCTTATATACTTGAAAAAAAATTAGGAAAAAAATTGAAAAAAATTGAAAAAAATGGCGTGGTACGTTAATCAGTAAATTTACCGAATTGATCATATCATTTAATTTGCACTTTCCTCGCAGCGACCACCATCATGATCTAGTCGGCCAGAGCGTACATACATTCTCGTTTGCTACGAACTACCAACTTAATAGGTTATTGATGAGCGTAGCGAAGTCTCCATCCCACTCTTATAGGGCTTTGTCTGTGTGTTTTTTTTTTTTTGTTTGTAAGCACTCCACAGGTCGCAAGGGTTGACTGATCAACATGAAACTTTTTTTGTACACGCAAACTCATCCAACTTAGAACTGGATAGTTTTTGGGATGAATCGGTCGGACCGATTTTGAGAATCATCATCTCAAAGTTTCTAGAAACCCCATAAGATTTGGCTGGGCGGAAAATGTTGAAAAATAAAATTCTCATTTACTATGAACTACCAACTTGATAGGTCATCTACATGCAACATTCGTCATCAACTATGCGATGTATTCAGTCGGACTAGCAAGTTGACTCGGTGACATTTAGAGCTTTCAGCCACAGCCGTAGAATCTCGCTGACTACTTGACATTCTCTAATGCTGCTCACAACAAAGCTCTCGGAGAATAAATGAAACCTCTTACGTGGTTCTTGAGTGGGTTGACTGTGGACGGGTTCAACCGCTTGAGGAATGCCGGGAAGAAGTGGTGTTGACATTCTCTAATGCTACTCACAACAAAGCTCTCGGAGAATAAATGAAACCTCTTACGTGGTTCTTGAGTGGGTTGACTGTGGACGGGTTCAACCGCTTGAGGAATGCCGGGAAGAAGTGGTGTTGACATTCTCTAATGCTACTCACAACAAAGCTCTCGGAGAATAAATGAAACCTCTTACGTGGTTCTTGAGTGGGTTGACTGTGGACGGGTTCAACCGCTTGAGGAATGCCGGGAAGAAGTGGTGTTGACATTCTCTAATGCTACTCACAACAAAGCTCTCGGAGAATAAATGAAACCTCTTACGTGGTTCTTGAGTGGGTTGACTGTGGACGGGTTCAACCGCTTGAGGAATGCCGGGAAGAAGTGGTGTTGACATTCTCTAATGCTGCTCACAACAAAGCTCTCGGAGAATAAATGAAACCTCTTACGTGGTTCTTGAGTGGGTTGACTGTGGACGGGTTCAACCGCTTGAGGAATGCCGGGAAGAAGTGGTGTTGACATTCTCTAATGCTACTCACAACAAAGCTCTCGGAGAATAAATGAAACCTCTTACGTGGTTCTTGAGTGGGTTGACTGTGGACGGGTTCAACCGCTTGAGGAATGCCGGGAAGAAGTGGTGTTGACATTCTCTAATGCTACTCACAACAAAGCTCTCGGAGAATAAATGAAACCTCTTACGTGGTTCTTGAGTGGGTTGACTGTGGACGGGTTCAACCGCTTGAGGAATGCCGGGAAGAAGTGGTGTTGACATTCTCTAATGCTGCTCACAACAAAGCTCTCGGAGAACGCACTAAATGAACCTATACGTGGTACTCTGAGTGGGTTGACTGTGGACGGGTTCGCTTGAGGAATGCCGGGAAGAAGTGGTGTTGACATTCTCTAATGCTGCTCACAACAAAGCTCTCGGAGAATAAATGAAACCTCTTACGTGGTTCTTGAGTGGGTTGACTGTGGACGGGTTCAACCGCTTGAGGAATGCCGGGAAGAAGTGGTGTTGACATTCTCTAATGCTACTCACAACAAAGCTCTCGGAGAATAAATGAAACCTCTTACGTGGTTCTTGAGTGGGTTGACTGTGGACGGGTTCAACCGCTTGAGGAATGCCGGGAAGAAGTGGTGTTGACATTCTCTAATGCTACTCACAACAAAGCTCTCGGAGAATAAATGAAACCTCTTACGTGGTTCTTGAGTGGGTTGACTGTGGACGGGTTCAACCGCTTGAGGAATGCCGGGAAGAAGTGGTGTTGACATTCTCTAATGCTACTCACAACAAAGCTCTGGGAGAATAAATGAAACCTCTTACGTGGTTCTTGAGTGGGTTGACTGTGGACGGGTTCAACCGCTTGAGGAATGCCGGGAAGAAGTGGTGTTGACATTCTCTAATGCTACTCACAACAAAGCTCTCGGAGAATAAATGAAACCTCTTACGTGGTTCTTGAGTGGGTTGACTGTGGACGGGTTCAACCGCTTGAGGAATGCCGGGAAGAAGTGGTGTTGACATTCTCTAATGCTACTCACAACAAAGCTCTCGGAGAATAAATGAAACCTCTTACGTGGTTCTTGAGTGGGTTGACTGTGGACGGGTTCAACCGCTTGAGGAATGCCGGGAAGAAGTGGTGTTGACATTCTCTAATGCTACTCACAACAAAGCTCTCGGAGAATAAATGAAACCTCTTACGTGGTTCTTGAGTGGGTTGACTGTGGACGGGTTCAACCGCTTGAGGAATGCCGGGAAGAAGTGGTGTTGACATTCTCTAATGCTACTCACAACAAAGCTCTGGGAGAATAAATGAAACCTCTTACGTGGTTCTTGAGTGGGTTGACTGTGGACGGGTTCAACCGCTTGAGGAATGCCGGGAAGAAGTGGTGTTGACATTCTCTAATGCTACTCACAACAAAGCTCTCGGAGAATAAATGAAACCTCTTACGTGGTTCTTGAGTGGGTTGACTGTGGACGGGTTCAACCGCTTGAGGAATGCCGGGAAGAAGTGGTGTTGACATTCTCTAATGCTACTCACAACAAAGCTCTCGGAGAATAAATGAAACCTCTTACGTGGTTCTTGAGTGGGTTGACTGTGGACGGGTTCAACCGCTTGAGGAATGCCGGGAAGAAGTGGTGTTGACATTCTCTAATGCTACTCACAACAAAGCTCTCGGAGAATAAATGAAACCTCTTACGTGGTTCTTGAGTGGGTTGACTGTGGACGGGTTCAACCGCTTGAGGAATGCCGGGAAGAAGTGGTGTTGACATTCTCTAATGCTACTCACAACAAAGCTCTCGGAGAATAAATGAAACCTCTTACGTGGTTCTTGAGTGGGTTGACTGTGGACGGGTTCAACCGCTTGAGGAATGCCGGGAAGAAGTGGTGTTGACATTCTCTAATGCTACTCACAACAAAGCTCTCGGAGAATAAATGAAACCTCTTACGTGGTTCTTGAGTGGGTTGACTGTGGACGGGTTCAACCGCTTGAGGAATGCCGGGAAGAAGTGGTGTTGACATTCTCTAATGCTACTCACAACAAAGCTCTGGGAGAATAAATGAAACCTCTTACGTGGTTCTTGAGTGGGTTGACTGTGGACGGGTTCAACCGCTTGAGGAATGCCGGGAAGAAGTGGTGTTGACATTCTCTAATGCTACTCACAACAAAGCTCTCGGAGAATAAATGAAACCTCTTACGTGGTTCTTGAGTGGGTTGACTGTGGACGGGTTCAACCGCTTGAGGAATGCCGGGAAGAAGTGGTGTTGACATTCTCTAATGCTACTCACAACAAAGCTCTCGGAGAATAAATGAAACCTCTTACGTGGTTCTTGAGTGGGTTGACTGTGGACGGGTTCAACCGCTTGAGGAATGCCGGGAAGAAGTGGTGTTGACATTCTCTAATGCTACTCACAACAAAGCTCTCGGAGAATAAATGAAACCTCTTACGTGGTTCTTGAGTGGGTTGACTGTGGACGGGTTCAACCGCTTGAGGAATGCCGGGAAGAAGTGGTGTTGACATTCTCTAATGCTACTCACAACAAAGCTCTCGGAGAATAAATGAAACCTCTTACGTGGTTCTTGAGTGGGTTGACTGTGGACGGGTTCAACCGCTTGAGGAATGCCGGGAAGAAGTGGTGTTGACATTCTCTAATGCTACTCACAACAAAGCTCTCGGAGAATAAATGAAACCTCTTACGTGGTTCTTGAGTGGGTTGACTGTGGACGGGTTCAACCGCTTGAGGAATGCCGGGAAGAAGTGGTGTTGACATTCTCTAATGCTACTCACAACAAAGCTCTCGGAGAATAAATGAAACCTCTTACGTGGTTCTTGAGTGGGTTGACTGTGGACGGGTTCAACCGCTTGAGGAATGCCGGGAAGAAGTGGTGTTGACATTCTCTAATGCTACTCACAACAAAGCTCTGGGAGAATAAATGAAACCTCTTACGTGGTTCTTGAGTGGGTTGACTGTGGACGGGTTCAACCGCTTGAGGAATGCCGGGAAGAAGTGGTGTTGACATTCTCTAATGCTACTCACAACAAAGCTCTCGGAGAATAAATGAAACCTCTTACGTGGTTCTTGAGTGGGTTGACTGTGGACGGGTTCAACCGCTTGAGGAATGCCGGGAAGAAGTGGTGTTGACATTCTCTAATGCTACTCACAACAAAGCTCTCGGAGAATAAATGAAACCTCTTACGTGGTTCTTGAGTGGGTTGACTGTGGACGGGTTCAACCGCTTGAGGAATGCCGGGAAGAAGTGGTGTTGACATTCTCTAATGCTACTCACAACAAAGCTCTCGGAGAATAAATGAAACCTCTTACGTGGTTCTTGAGTGGGTTGACTGTGGACGGGTTCAACCGCTTGAGGAATGCCGGGAAGAAGTGGTGTTGACATTCTCTAATGCAACTCACAACAAAGCTCTCGGAGAATAAATGAAACCTCTTACGTGGTTCTTGAGTGCGTTGACTGTGGACGGGTTCAACCGCTTGAGGAATGCCGGGAAGAAGTGGTGTTGACATTCTCTAATGCTACTCACAACAAAGCTCTCGGAGAATAAATGAAACCTCTTACGTGGTTCTTGAGTGGGTTGACTGTGGACGGGTTCAGCCGCTTGAGGAATGCCGGGAAGAAGTGGTGTTGACATTCTCTAATGCTACTCACAACAAAGCTCTGGGAGAATAAATGAAACCTCTTACGTGGTTCTTGAGTGGGTTGACTGTGGACGGGTTCAACCGCTTGAGGAATGCCGGGAAGAAGTGGTGTTGACATTCTCTAATGCTACTCACAACAAAGCTCTCGGAGAATAAATGAAACCTCTTACGTGGTTCTTGAGTGGGTTGACTGTGGACGGGTTCAACCGCTTGAGGAATGCGGGGAAGAAGTGGTGTTGACATTCTCTAATGCTACTCACAACAAAGCTCTCGGAGAATAAATGAAACCTCTTACGTGGTTCTTGAGTGGGTTGACTGTGGACGGGTTCAACCGCTTGAGGAATGCCGGGAAGAAGTGGTGTTGACATTCTCTAATGCTACTCACAACAAAGCTCTCGGAGAATAAATGAAACCTCTTACGTGGTTCTTGAGTGGGTTGACTGTGGACGGGTTCAACCGCTTGAGGAATGCCGGGAAGAAGTGGTGTTGACATTCTCTAATGCTACTCACAACAAAGCTCTCGGAGAATAAATGTATCCTCTTACGTGGTTCTTGAGTGGGTTGACTGTGGACGGGTTCAACCGCTTGAGGAATGCCGGGAAGAAGTGGTGTTGACATTCTCTAATGCTACTCACAACAAAGCTCTCGGAGAATAAATGAAACCTCTTACGTGGTTCTTGAGTGGGTTGACTGTGGACGGGTTCAACCGCTTGAGGAATGCCGGGAAGAAGTGGTGTTGATATTCTCTAATGCTACTCACAACAAAGCTCTCGGAGAATAAATGTATCCTCTTACGTGGTTCTTGAGTGGGTTGACTGTGGACGGGTTCAACCGCTTGAGGAATGCCGGGAAGAAGTTGTGTTGACATTCTCTAATGCTACTCACAACAAAGCTCTCGGAGAATAAATGAAACCTCTTACGTGGTTCTTGAGTGGGTTGACTGTGGACGGGTTCAACCGCTTGAGGAATGCCGGGAAGAAGTGGTGTTGACATTCTCTAATGCTACTCACAACAAAGCTCTCGGAGAATAAATGAAACCTCTTACGTGGTTCTTGAGTGGGTTGACTGTGGACGGGTTCAACCGCTTGAGGAATGCCGGGAAGAAGTGGTGTTGACATTCTCTAATGCTACTCACAACAAAGCTCTCGGAGAATAAATGTATCCTCTTACGTGGTTCTTGAGTGGGTTGACTGTGGACGGGTTCAACCGCTTGAGGAATGCCGGGAAGAAGTGGTGTTGACATTCTCTAATGCTACTCACAACAAAGCTCTCGGAGAATAAATGTATCCTCTTACGTGGTTCTTGAGTGGGTTGACTGTGGACGGGTTCAACCGCTTGAGGAATGCCGGGAAGAAGTGGTGTTGACATTCTCTAATGCTACTCACAACAAAGCTCTCGGAGAATAAATGTATCCTCTTACGTGGTTCTTGAGTGGGTTGACTGTGGACGGGTTCAACCGCTTGAGGAATGCCGGGAAGAAGTGGTGTTGACATTCTCTAATGCTACTCACAACAAAGCTCTCGGAGAATAAATGAAACCTCTTACGTGGTTCTTGAGTGGGTTGACTGTGGACGGGTTCAACCGCTTGAGGAATGCCGGGAAGAAGTGGTGTTGACATTCTCTAATGCTACTCACAACAAAGCTCTCGGAGAATAAATGAAACCTCTTACGTGGTTCTTGAGTGGGTTGACTGTGGACGGGTTCAACCGCTTGAGGAATGCCGGGAAGAAGTGGTGTTGACATTCTCTAATGCTACTCACAACAAAGCTCTCGGAGAATAAATGAAACCTCTTACGTGGTTCTTGAGTGGGTTGACTGTGGACGGGTTCAACCGCTTGAGGAATGCCGGGAAGAAGTGGTGTTGACATTCTCTAATGCTACTCACAACAAAGCTCTCGGAGAATAAATGAAACCTCTTACGTGGTTCTTGAGTGGGTTGACTGTGGACGGGTTCAACCGCTTGAGGAATGCCGGGAAGAAGTGGTGTTGACATTCTCTAATGCTACTCACAACAAAGCTCTGGGAGAATAAATGAAACCTCTTACGTGGTTCTTGAGTGGGTTGACTGTGGACGGGTTCAACCGCTTGAGGAATGACGGGAAGAAGTGGTGTTGACATTCTCTAATGCTACTCACAACAAAGCTCTCGGAGAATAAATGTATCCTCTTACGTGGTTCTTGAGTGGGTTGACTGTGGACGGGTTCAACCGCTTGAGGAATGCCGGGAAGAAGTGGTGTTGACATTCTCTAATGCTACTCACAACAAAGCTCTCGGAGAATAAATGAAACCTCTTACGTGGTTCTTGAGTGGGTTGACTGTGGACGGGTTCAACCGCTTGAGGAATGCCGGGAAGAAGTGGTGTTGACATTCTCTAATGCTACTCACAACAAAGCTCTCGGAGAATAAATGAAACCTCTTACGTGGTTCTTGAGTGGGTTGACTGTGGACGGGTTCAACCGCTTGAGGAATGCCGGGAAGAAGTGGTGTTGACATTCTCTAATGCTACTCACAACAAAGCTCTCGGAGAATAAATGAAACCTCTTACGTGGTTCTTGAGTGGGTTGACTGTGGACGGGTTCAACCGCTTGAGGAATGCCGGGAAGAAGTGGTGTTGACATTCTCTAATGCTACTCACAACAAAGCTCTCGGAGAATAAATGAAACCTCTTACGTGGTTCTTGAGTGGGTTGACTGTGGACGGGTTCAACCGCTTGAGGAATGCCGGGAAGAAGTGGTGTTGACATTCTCTAATGCTACTCACAACAAAGCTCTCGGAGAATAAATGTATCCTCTTACGTGGTTCTTGAGTGGGTTGACTGTGGACGGGTTCAACCGCTTGAGGAATGCCGGGAAGAAGTGGTGTTGACATTCTCTAATGCTACTCACAACAAAGCTCTCGGAGAATAAATGTATCCTCTTACGTGGTTCTTGAGTGGGTTGACTGTGGACGGGTTCAACCGCTTGAGGAATGCCGGGAAGAAGTGGTGTTGACATTCTCTAATGCTACTCACAACAAAGCTCTGGGAGAATAAATGAAACCTCTTACGTGGTTCTTGAGTGGGTTGACTGTGGACGGGTTCAACCGCTTGAGGAATGCCGGGAAGAAGTGGTGTTGACATTCTCTAATGCTACTCACAACAAAGCTCTCGGAGAATAAATGAAACCTCTTACGTGGTTCTTGAGTGGGTTGACTGTGGACGGGTTCAACCGCTTGAGGAATGCCGGGAAGAAGTGGTGTTGACATTCTCTAATGCTACTCACAACAAAGCTCTCGGAGAATAAATGAAACCTCTTACGTGGTTCTTGAGTGGGTTGACTGTGGACGGGTTCAACCGCTTGAGGAATGCCGGGAAGAAGTGGTGTTGACATTCTCTAATGCTACTCACAACAAAGCTCTGGGAGAATAAATGAAACCTCTTACGTGGTTCTTGAGTTGGTTGACTGTGGACGGGTTCAACCGCTTGAGGAATGCCGGGAAGAAGTGGTGTTGACATTCTCTAATGCTACTCACAACAAAGCTCTCGGAGAATAAATGTATCCTCTTACGTGGTTCTTGAGTGGGTTGACTGTGGACGGGTTCAACCGCTTGAGGAATGCCGGGAAGAAGTGGTGTTGACATTCTCTAATGCTACTCACAACAAAGCTCTCGGAGAATAAATGTATCCTCTTACGTGGTTCTTGAGTGGGTTGACTGTGGACGGGTTCAACCGCTTGAGGAATGCCGGGAAGAAGTGGTGTTGACATTCTCTAATGCTACTCACAACAAAGCTCTCGGAGAATAAATGTATCCTCTTACGTGGTTCTTGAGTGGGTTGACTGTGGACGGGTTCAACCGCTTGAGGAATGCCGGGAAGAAGTGGTGTTGACATTCTCTAATGCTACTCACAACAAAGCTCTCGGAGAATAAATGAAACCTCTTACGTGGTTCTTGAGTGGGTTGACTGTGGACGGGTTCAACCGCTTGAGGAATGCCGGGAAGAAGTGGTGTTGACATTCTCTAATGCTACTCACAACAAAGCTCTCGGAGAATAAATGAAACCTCTTACGTGGTTCTTGAGTGGGTTGACTGTGGACGGGTTCAACCGCTTGAGGAATGCCGGGAAGAAGTGGTGTTGACATTCTCTAATGCTACTCACAACAAAGCTCTCGGAGAATAAATGAAACCTCTTACGTGGTTCTTGAGTGGGTTGACTGTGGACGGGTTCAGCCGCTTGAGGAATGCCGGGAAGAAGTGGTGTTGACATTCTCTAATGCTACTCACAACAAAGCTCTCGGAGAATAAATGAAACCTCTTACGTGGTTCTTGAGTGGGTTGACTGTGGACGGGTTCAACCGCTTGAGGAATGCCGGGAAGAAGTGGTGTTGACATTCTCTAATGCTACTCACAACAAAGCTCTCGGAGAATAAATGAAACCTCTTACGTGGTTCTTGAGTGGGTTGACTGTGGACGGGTTCAACCGCTTGAGGAATGCCGGGAAGAAGTGGTGTTGACATTCTCTAATGCTACTCACAACAAAGCTCTCGGAGAATAAATGAAACCTCTTACGTGGTTCTTGAGTGGGTTGACTGTGGACGGGTTCAACCGCTTGAGGAATGCCGGGAAGAAGTGGTGTTGACATTCTCTAATGCTACTCACAACAAAGCTCTCGGAGAATAAATGTATCCTCTTACGTGGTTCTTGAGTGGGTTGACTGTGGACGGGTTCAACCGCTTGAGGAATGCCGGGAAGAAGTGGTGTTGACATTCTCTAATGCTACTCACAACAAAGCTCTCGGAGAATAAATGAAACCTCTTACGTGGTTCTTGAGTGGGTTGACTGTGGACGGGTTCAACCGCTTGAGGAATGCCGGGAAGAAGTGGTGTTGACATTCTCTAATGCTACTCACAACAAAGCTCTCGGAGAATAAATGAAACCTCTTACGTGGTTCTTGAGTGGGTTGACTGTGGACGGGTTCAACCGCTTGAGGAATGCCAGGAAGAAGTGGTGTTGACATTCTCTAATGCTACTCACAACAAAGCTCTCGGAGAATAAATGAAACCTCTTACGTGGTTCTTGAGTGGGTAGACTGTGGACGGGTTCAACCGCTTGAGGAATGCCGGGAAGAAGTGGTGTTGACATTCTCTAATGCTACTCACAACAAAGCTCTCGGAGAATAAATGAAACCTCTTACGTGGTTCTTGAGTGGGTTGACTGTGGACGGGTTCAACCGCTTGAGGAATGCCGGGAAGAAGTGGTGTTGACATTCTCTAATGCTACTCACAACAAAGCTCTCGGAGAATAAATGTATCCTCTTACGTGGTTCTTGAGTGGGTTGACTGTGGACGGGTTTAACCGCTTGAGGAATGCCGGGAAGAAGTGGTGTTGACATTCTCTAATGCTACTCACAACAAAGCTCTCGGAGAATAAATGAAACCTCTTACGTGGTTCTTGAGTGGGTTGACTGTGGACGGGTTCAACCGCTTGAGGAATGCCGGGAAGAAGTGGTGTTGACATTCTCTAATGCTACTCACAACAAAGCTCTCGGAGAATAAATGTATGCTCTTACGTGGTTCTTGAGTGGGTTGACTGTGGACGGGTTCAACCGCTTGAGGAATGCCGGGAAGAAGTGGTGTTGACATTCTCTAATGCTACTCACAACAAAGCTCCCGGAGAATAAATGTAACCTCTTACGTGGTTCTTGAGTGGGTTGACTGTGGACGGGTTCAACCGCTTGAGGAATGCCGGGAAGAAGTGGTGTTGACATTCTCTAATGCTACTCACAACAAAGCTCTCGGAGAATAAATGTATCCTCTTACGTGGTTCTTGAGTGGGTTGACTGTGGACGGGTTCAACCGCTTGAGGAATGCCGGGAAGAAGTGGTGTTGACATTCTCTAATGCTACTCACAACAAAGCTCTCGGAGAATAAATGAAACCTCTTACGTGGTTCTTGAGTGGGTTGACTGTGGACGGGTTCAACCGCTTGAGGAATGCCGGGAAGAAGTGGTGTTGACATTCTCTAATGCTACTCACAACAAAGCTCTCGGAGAATAAATGAAACCTCTTACGTGGTTCTTGAGTGGGTTGACTGTGGACGGGTTCAACCGCTTGAGGAATGCCGGGAAGAAGTGGTGTTGACATTCTCTAATGCTACTCACAACAAAGCTCTCGGAGAATAAATGAAACCTCTTACGTGGTTCTTGAGTGGGTTGACTGTGGACGGGTTCAACCGCTTGAGGAATGCCGGGAAGAAGTGGTGTTGACATTCTCTAATGCTACTCACAACAAAGCTCTGGGAGAATAAATGAAACCTCTTACGTGGTTCTTGAGTGGGTTGACTGTGGACGGGTTCAACCGCTTGAGGAATGCCGGGAAGAAGTGGTGTTGACATTCTCTAATGCTACTCACAACAAAGCTCTCGGAGAATAAATGAAACCTCTTACGTGGTTCTTGAGTGGGTTGACTGTGGACGGGTTCAACCGCTTGAGGAATGCCGGGAAGAAGTGGTGTTGACATTCTCTAATGCTACTCACAACAAAGCTCTCGGAGAATAAATGTATCCTCTTACGTGGTTCTTGAGTGGGTTGACTGTGGACGGGTTTAACCGCTTGAGGAATGCCGGGAAGAAGTGGTGTTGACATTCTCTAATGCTACTCACAACAAAGCTCTCGGAGAATAAATGTATCCTCTTACGTGGTTCTTGAGTGGGTTGACTGTGGACGGGTTCAACCGCTTGAGGAATGCCGGGAAGAAGTGGTGTTGACATTCTCTAATGCTACTCACAACAAAGCTCTCGGAGAATAAATGAAACCTCTTACGTGGTTCTTGAGTGGGTTGACTGTGGACGGGTTCAACCGCTTGAGGAATGCCGGGAAGAAGTGGTGTTGACATTCTCTAATGCTACTCACAACAAAGCTCTCGGAGAATAAATGAAACCTCTTAAGTGGTTCTTGAGTGGGTTGACTGTGGACGGGTTCAACCGCTTGAGGAATGCCGGGAAGAAGTGGTGTTGACATTCTCTAATGCTACTCACAACAAAGCTCTCGGAGAATAAATGAAACCTCTTACGTGGTTCGTGAGTGGGTTGACTGTGGACGGGTTTAACCGCTTGAGGAATGCCGGGAAGAAGTGGTGTTGACATTCTCTAATGCTACTCACAACAAAGCTCTGGGAGAATAAATGAAACCTCTTACGTGGTTCTTGAGTGGGTTGACTGTGGACGGGTTCAACCGCTTGAGGAATGCCGGGAAGAAGTGGTGTTGACATTCTCTAATGCTACTCACAACAAAGCTCTCGGAGAATAAATGTATCCTCTTACGTGGTTCTTGAGTGGGTTGACTGTGGACGGGTTCAACCGCTTGAGGAATGCCGGGAAGAAGTGGTGTTGACATTCTCTAATGCTACTCACAACAAAGCTCTGGGAGAATAAATGAAACCTCTTACGTGGTTCTTGAGTGGGTTGACTGTGGACGGGTTCAACCGCTTGAGGAATGCCGGGAAGAAGTGGTGTTGACATTCTCTAATGCTACTCACAACAAAGCTCTGGGAGAATAAATGAAACCTCTTACGTGGTTCTTGAGTGGGTTGACTGTGGACGGGTTCAACCGCTTGAGGAATGCCGGGAAGAAGTGGTGTTGACATTCTCTAATGCTACTCACAACAAAGCTCTCGGAGAATAAATGTATCCTCTTACGTGGTTCTTGAGTGGGTTGACTGTGGACGGGTTCAACCGCTTGAGGAATGCCGGGAAGAAGTGGTGTTGACATTCTCTAATGCTACTCACAACAAAGCTCTCGGAGAATAAATGAAACCTCTTACGTGGTTCTTGGGTGGGTTGACTGTGGACGGGTTCAACCGCTTGAGGAATGCCGGGAAGAAGTGGTGTTGACATTCTCTAATGCTACTCACAACAAAGCTCTCGGAGAATAAATGAAACCTCTTACGTGGTTCTTGAGTGGGTTGACTGTGGACGGGTTGAACCGCTTGAGGAATGCCGGGAAGAAGTGGTGTTGACATTCTCTAATGCTACTCACAACAAAGCTCTCGGAGAATAAATGAAACCTCTTACGTGGTTCTTGAGTGGGTTGACTGTGGACGGGTTCAACCGCTTGAGGAATGCCGGGAAGAAGTGGTGTTGACATTCTCTAATGCTACTCACAACAAAGCTCTGGGAGAATAAATGAAACCTCTTACGTGGTTCTTGAGTTGGTTGACTGTGGACGGGTTCAACCGCTTGAGGAATGCCGGGAAGAAGTGGTGTTGACATTCTCTAATGCTACTCACAACAAAGCTCTCGGAGAATAAATGTATCCTCTTACGTGGTTCTTGAGTGGGTTGACTGTGGACGGGTTTAACCGCTTGAGGAATGCCGGGAAGAAGTGGTGTTGACATTCTCTAATGCTACTCACAACAAAGCTCTCGGAGAATAAATGAAACCTCTTACGTGGTTCTTGAGTGGGTTGACTGTGGACGGGTTCAACCGCTTGAGGAATGCCGGGAAGAAGTGGTGTTGACATTCTCTAATGCTACTCACAACAAAGCTCTCGGAGAATAAATGTATCCTCTTACGTGGTTCTTGAGTGGGTTGACTGTGGACGGGTTCAACCGCTTGAGGAATGCCGGGAAGAAGTGGTGTTGACATTCTCTAATGCTACTCACAACAAAGCTCTCGGAGAATAAATGTATCCTCTTACGTGGTTCTTGAGTGGGTTGACTGTGGACGGGTTCAACCGCTTGAGGAATGCCGGGAAGAAGTGGTGTTGACATTCTCTAATGCTACTCACAACAAAGCTCTCGGAGAATAAATGTATCCTCTTACGTGGTTCTTGAGTGGGTTGACTGTGGACGGGTTCAACCGCTTGAGGAATGCCGGGAAGAAGTGGTGTTGACATTCTCTAATGCTACTCACAACAAAGCTCTCGGAGAATAAATGAAACCTCTTACGTGGTTCTTGAGTGGGTTGACTGTGGACGGGTTCAACCGCTTGAGGAATGCCGGGAAGAAGTGGTGTTGACATTCTCTAATGCTACTCACAACAAAGCTCTCGGAGAATAAATGAAACCTCTTACGTGGTTCTTGAGTGGGTTGACTGTGGACGGGTTCAACCGCTTGAGGAATGCCGGGAAGAAGTGGTGTTGACATTCTCTAATGCTACTCACAACAAAGCTCTCGGAGAATAAATGAAACCTCTTACGTGGTTCTTGAGTGGGTTGACTGTGGACGGGTTCAACCGCTTGAGGAATGCCGGGAAGAAGTGGTGTTGACATTCTCTAATGCTACTCACAACAAAGCTCTCGGAGAATAAATGTATCCTCTTACGTGGTTCTTGAGTTGGTTGACTGTGGACGGGTTCAACCGCTTGAGGAATGCCGGGAAGAAGTGGTGTTGACATTCTCTAATGCTACTCACAACAAAGCTCTCGGAGAATAAATGAAACCTCTTACGTGGTTCTTGAGTGGGTTGACTGTGGACGGGTTCAACCGCTTGAGGAATGCCGGGAAGAAGTGGTGTTGACAATCTCTAATGCTACTCACAACAAAGCTCTCGGAGAATAAATGAAACCTCTTACGTGGTTCTTGAGTGGGTTGACTGTGGACGGGTTCAACCGCTTGAGGAATGCCGGGAAGAAGTGGTGTTGACATTCTCTAATGCTACTCACAACAAAGCTCTCGGAGAATAAATGAAACCTCTTACGTGGTTCTTGAGTTGGTTGACTGTGGACGGGTTCAACCGCTTGAGGAATGCCGGGAAGAAGTGGTGTTGACATTCTCTAATGCTACTCACAACAAAGCTCTCGGAGAATAAATGAAACCTCTTACGTGGTTCTTGAGTGGGTTGACTGTGGACGGGTTCAACCGCTTGAGGAATGCCGGGAAGAAGTGGTGTTGACATTCTCTAATGCTACTCACAACAAAGCTCTCGGAGAATAAATGAAACCTCTTACGTGGTTCTTGAGTGGGTTGACTGTGGACGGGTTCAACCGCTTGAGGAATGCCGGGAAGAAGTGGTGTTGACATTCTCTAATGCTACTCACAACAAAGCTCTCGGAGAATAAATGAAACCTCTTACGTGGTTCTTGAGTGGGTTGACTGTGGACGGGTTCAACCGCTTGAGGAATGCCGGGAAGAAGTGGTGTTGACATTCTCTAATGCTACTCACAACAAAGCTCTGGGAGAATAAATGTATCCTCTTACGTGGTTCTTGAGTTGGTTGACTGTGGACGGGTTCAACCGCTTGAGGAATGCCGGGAAGAAGTGGTGTTGACATTCTCTAATGCTACTCACAACAAAGCTCTCGGAGAATAAATGAAACCTCTTACGTGGTTCTTGAGTGGGTTGACTGTGGACTGGTTCAACCGCTTGAGGAATGCCGGGAAGAAGTGGTGTTGACATTCTCTAATGCTACTCACAACAAAGCTCTCGGAGAATAAATGAAACCTCTTACGTGGTTCTTGAGTGGGTTGACTGTGGACGGGTTCAACCGCTTGAGGAATGCCGGGAAGAAGTGGTGTTGACATTCTCTAATGCTACTCACAACAAAGCTCTCGGAGAATAAATGAAACCTCTTACGTGGTTCTTGAGTGGGTAGACTGTGGACGGGTTCAACCGCTTGAGGAATGCCGGGAAGAAGTGGTGTTGACATTCTCTAATGCTACTCACAACAAAGCTCTCGGAGAATAAATGTATCCTCTTACGTGGTTCTTGAGTGGGTTGACTGTGGACGGGTTCAACCGCTTGAGGAATGCCGGGAAGAAGTGGTGTTGACATTCTCTAATGCTACTCACAACAAAGCTCTCGGAGAATAAATGTATCCTCTTACGTGGTTCTTGAGTGGGTTGACTGTGGACGGGTTCAACCGCTTGAGGAATGCCGGGAAGAAGTGGTGTTGACATTCTCTAATGCTACTCACAACAAAGCTCTCGGAGAATAAATGAAACCTCTTACGTGGTTCTTGAGTGGGTTGACTGTGGACGGGTTCAACCGCTTGAGGAATGCCGGGAAGAAGTGGTGTTGACATTCTCTAATGCTACTCACAACAAAGCTCTCGGAGAATAAATGAAACCTCTTACGTGGTTCTTGAGAGGGTTGACTGTGGACGGGTTCAACCGCTTGAGGAATGCCGGGAAGAAGTGGTGTTGACATTCTCTAATGCTACTCACAACAAAGCTCTGGGAGAATAAATGAAACCTCTTACGTGGTTCTTGAGTGGGTTGACTGTGGACGGGTTCAACCGCTTGAGGAATGCCGGGAAGAAGTGGTGTTGACATTCTCTAATGCTACTCACAACAAAGCTCTCGGAGAATAAATGAAACCTCTTACGTGGTTCTTGAGTGGGTTGACTGTGGACGGGTTTAACCGCTTGAGGAATGCCGGGAAGAAGTGGTGTTGACATTCTCTAATGCTACTCACAACAAAGCTCTCGGAGAATAAATGAAACCTCTTACGTGGTTCTTGAGTGGGTTGACTGTGGACGGGTTCAACCGCTTGAGGAATGCCGGGAAGAAGTGGTGTTGACATTCTCTAATGCTACTCACAACAAAGCTCTCGGAGAATAAATGAAACCTCTTACGTGGTTCTTGAGTGGGTTGACTGTGGACGGGTTCAACCGCTTGAGGAATGCCGGGAAGAAGTGGTGTTGACATTCTCTAATGCTACTCACAACAAAGCTCTCGGAGAATAAATGTATCCTCTTACGTGGTTCTTGAGTGGGTTGACTGTGGACGGGTTCAACCGCTTGAGGAATGCCGGGAAGAAGTGGTGTTGACATTCTCTAATGCTACTCACAACAAAGCTCTGGGAGAATAAATGAAACCTCTTACGTGGTTCTTGAGTGGGTTGACTGTGGACGGGTTCAACCGCTTGAGGAATGCCGGGAAGAAGTGGTGTTGACATTCTCTAATGCTACTCACAACAAAGCTCTGGGAGAATAAATGAAACCTCTTACGTGGTTCTTGAGTGGGTTGACTGTGGACGGGTTCAACCGCTTGAGGAATGCCGGGAAGAAATGGTGTTGACATTCTCTAATGCTACTCACAACAAAGCTCTCGGAGAATAAATGTATCCTCTTACGTGGTTCTTGAGTGGGTTGACTGTGGACGGGTTCAACCGCTTGAGGAATGCCGGGAAGAAGTGGTGTTGACATTCTCTAATGCTACTCACAACAAAGCTCTCGGAGAATAAATGTATCCTCTTACGTGGTTCTTGAGTGGGTTGACTGTGGACGGGTTCAACCGCTTGAGGAATGCCGGGAAGAAGTGGTGTTGACATTCTCTAATGCTACTCACAACAAAGCTCTCGGAGAATAAATGAAACCTCTTACGTGGTTCTTGAGTGGGTTGACTGTGGACGGGTTCAACCGCTTGAGGAATGCCGGGAAGAAGTGGTGTTGACATTCTCTAATGCTACTCACAACAAAGCTCTCGGAGAATAAATGAAACCTCTTACGTGGTTCTTGAGTGGGTTGACTGTGGACGGGTTCAACCGCTTGAGGAATGCCGGGAAGAAGTGGTGTTGACATTCTCTAATGCTACTCACAACAAAGCTCTCGGAGAATAAATGTATCCTCTTACGTGGTTCTTGAGTGGGTTGACTGTGGACGGGTTCAACCGCTTGAGGAATGCCGGGAAGAAGTGGTGTTGACATTCTCTAATGCTACTCACAACAAAGCTCTGGGAGAATAAATGAAACCTCTTACGTGGTTCTTGAGAGGGTTGACTGTGGACGGGTTCAACCGCTTGAGGAATGCCGGGAAGAAGTGGTGTTGACATTCTCTAATGCTACTCACAACAAAGCTCTCGGAGAATAAATGAAACCTCTTACGTGGTTCTTGAGTGGGTTGACTGTGGACGGGTTCAACCGCTTGAGGAATGCCGGGAAGAAGTGGTGTTGACATTCTCTAATGCTACTCACAACAAAGCTCTCGGAGAATAAATGAAACCTCTTACGTGGTTCTTGAGTGGGTTGACTGTGGACGGGTTCAACCGCTTGAGGAATGCCGGGAAGAAGTGGTGTTGACATTCTCTAATGCTACTCACAACAAAGCTCTCGGAGAATAAATGAAACCTCTTACGTGGTTCTTGAGTGGGTTGACTGTGGACGGGTTCAACCGCTTGAGGAATGCCGGGAAGAAGTGGTGTTGACATTCTCTAATGCTACTCACAACAAAGCTCTCGGAGAATAAATGAAACCTCTTACGTGGTTCTTGAGAGGGTTGACTGTGGACGGGTTCAACCGCTTGAGGAATGCCGGGAAGAAGTGGTGTTGACATTCTCTAATGCTACTCACAACAAAGCTCTGGGAGAATAAATGAAACCTCTTACGTGGTTCTTGAGTGGGTTGACTGTGGACGGGTTCAACCGCTTGAGGAATGCCGGGAAGAAGTGGTGTTGACATTCTCTAATGCTACTCACAACAAAGCTCTCGGAGAATAAATGAAACCTCTTACGTGGTTCTTGAGTGGGTTGACTGTGGACGGGTTCAACCGCTTGAGGAATGCCGGGAAGAAGTGGTGTTGACATTCTCTAATGCTACTCACAACAAAGCTCTCGGAGAATAAATGTAACCTCTTACGTGGTTCTTGAGTTGGTTGACTGTGGACGGGTTCAACCGCTTGAGGAATGCCGGGAAGAAGTGGTGTTGACATTCTCTAATGCTACTCACAACAAAGCTCTCGGAGAATAAATGAAACCTCTTACGTGGTTCTTGAGTGGGTTGACTGTGGACGGGTTCAACCGCTTGAGGAATGCCGGGAAGAAGTGGTGTTGACATTCTCTAATGCTACTCACAACAAAGCTCTCGGAGAATAAATGAAACCTCTTACGTGGTTCTTGAGAGGGTTGACTGTGGACGGGTTCAACCGCTTGAGGAATGCCGGGAAGAAGTGGTGTTGACATTCTCTAATGCTACTCACAACAAAGCTCTCGGAGAATAAATGAAACCTCTTACGTGGTTCTTGAGAGGGTTGACTGTGGACGGGTTCAACCGCTTGAGGAATGCCGGGAAGAAGTGGTGTTGACATTCTCTAATGCTACTCACAACAAAGCTCTCGGAGAATAAATGAAACCTCTTACGTGGTTCTTGAGTGGGTTGACTGTGGACGGGTTCAACCGCTTGAGGAATGCCGGGAAGAAGTGGTGTTGACATTCTCTAATGCTACTCACAACAAAGCTCTCGGAGAATAAATGAAACCTCTTACGTGGTTCTTGAGTGGGTTGACTGTGGACGGGTTCAGCCGCTTGAGGAATGCCGGGAAGAAGTGGTGTTGACATTCTCTAATGCTACTCACAACAAAGCTCTCGGAGAATAAATGAAACCTCTTACGTGGTTCTTGAGTGGGTTGACTGTGGACGGGTTCAACCGCTTGAGGAATGCCGGGAAGAAGTGGTGTTGACATTCTCTAATGCTACTCACAACAAAGCTCTCGGAGAATAAATGAAACCTCTTACGTGGTTCTTGAGTGGGTTGACTGTGGACGGGTTCAGCCGCTTGAGGAATGCCGGGGAAAAGTGGTGTTGACATTCTCTAATGCTACTCACAACAAAGCTCTCGGAGAATAAATGAAACCTCTTACGTGGTTCTTGAGTGGGTTGACTGTGGACGGGTTCAGCCGCTTGAGGAATGCCGGGAAGAAGTGGTGTTGACATTCTCTAATGCTACTCACAACAAAGCTCTCGGAGAATAAATGAAACCTCTTACGTGGTTCTTGAGTGGGTTGACTGTGGACGGGTTTAACCGCTTGAGGAATGCCGGGAAGAAGTGGTGTTGACATTCTCTAATGCTACTCACAACAAAGCTCTCGGAGAATAAATGAAACCTCTTACGTGGTTCTTGAGTGGGTTGACTGTGGACGGGTTCAGCCGCTTGAGGAATGCCGGGAAGAAGTGGTGTTGACATTCTCTAATGCTACTCACAACAAAGCTCTCGGAGAATAAATGAAACCTCTTACGTGGTTCTTGAGTGGGTTGACTGTGGACGGGTTTAACCGCTTGAGGAATGTCGGGAAGAAGTGGTGTTGACATTCTCTAATGCTACTCACAACAAAGCTCTCGGAGAATAAATGTATCCTCTTACGTGGTTCTTGAGTGGGTTGACTGTGGACGGGTTCAACCGCTTGAGGAATGCCGGGAAGAAGTGGTGTTGACATTCTCTAATGCTACTCACAACAAAGCTCTCGGAGAATAAATGTATCCTCTTACGTGGTTCTTGAGTGGGTTGACTGTGGACGGGTTCAACCGCTTGAGGAATGCCGGGAAGAAGTGGTGTTGACATTCTCTAATGCTACTCACAACAAAGCTCCCGGAGAATAAATGAAACCTCTTACGTGGTTCTTGAGTGGGTTGACTGTGGACGGGTTCAACCGCTTGAGGAATGCCGGGAAGAAGTGGTGTTGACATTCTCTAATGCTACTCACAACAAAGCTCTCGGAGAATAAATGAAACCTCTTACGTGGTTCTTGAGTGGGTTGACTGTGGACGGGTTCAACCGCTTGAGGAATGCCGGGAAGAAGTGGTGTTGACATTCTCTAATGCTACTCACAACAAAGCTCTCGGAGAATAAATGAAACCTCTTACGTGGTTCTTGAGTGGGTTGACTGTGGACGGGTTCAACCGCTTGAGGAATGCCGGGAAGAAGTGGTGTTGACATTCTATAATGCTACTCACAACAAAGCTCTCGGAGAATAAATGAAACCTCTTACGTGGTTCTTGAGTGGGTTGACTGTGGACGGGTTTAACCGCTTGAGGAATGCCGGGAAGAAGTGGTGTTGACATTCTCTAATGCTACTCACAACAAAGCTCTCGGAGAATAAATGAAACCTCTTACGTGGTTCTTGAGTGGGTTGACTGTGGACGGGTTCAACCGCTTGAGGAATGCCGGGAAGAAGTGGTGTTGACATTCTCTAATGCTACTCACAACAAAGCTCTCGGAGAATAAATGAAACCTCTTACGTGGTTCTTGAGTGGGTTGACTGTGGACGGGTTCAACCGCTTGAGGAATGCCGGGAAGAAGTGGTGTTGACATTCTCTAATGCTACTCACAACAAAGCTCTCGGAGAATAAATGTATCCTCTTACGTGGTTCTTGAGTGGGTTGACTGTGGACGGGTTCAACCGCTTGAGGAATGCCGGGAAGAAGTGGTGTTGACATTCTCTAATGCTACTCACAACAAAGCTCTCGGAGAATAAATGAAACCTCTTACGTGGTTCTTGAGTGGGTTGACTGTGGACGGGTTCAACCGCTTGAGGAATGCCGGGAAGAAGTGGTGTTGACATTCTCTAATGCTACTCACAACAAAGCTCTCGGAGAATAAATGTATCCTCTTACGTGGTTCTTGAGTGGGTTGACTGTGGACGGGTTCAACCGCTTGAGGAATGCCGGGAAGAAGTGGTGTTGACATTCTCTAATGCTACTCACAACAAAGCTCTCGGAGAATAAATGAAACCTCTTACGTGGTTCTTGAGTGGGTTGACTGTGGACGGGTTCAACCGCTTGAGGAATGCCGGGAAGAAGTGGTGTTGGCATTCTCTAATGCTACTCACAACAAAGCTCTCGGAGAATAAATGTATCCTCTTACGTGGTTCTTGAGTGGGTTGACTGTGGACGGGTTCAACCGCTTGAGGAATGCCGGGAAGAAGTGGTGTTGACATTCTCTAATGCTACTCACAACAAAGCTCTCGGAGAATAAATGAAACCTCTTACGTGGTTCTTGAGTGGGTTGACTGTGGACGGGTTCAACCGCTTGAGGAATGCCGGGAAGAAGTGGTGTTGACATTCTCTAATGCTACTCACAACAAAGCTCTCGGAGAATAAATGTATCCTCTTACGTGGTTCTTGAGTGGGTTGACTGTGGACGGGTTCAACCGCTTGAGGAATGCCGGGAAGAAGTGGTGTTGACATTCTCTAATGCTACTCACAACAAAGCTCTCGGAGAATAAATGTATCCTCTTACGTGGTTCTTGAGTGGGTTGACTGTGGACGGGTTCAACCGCTTGAGGAATGCCGGGAAGAAGTGGTGTTGACATTCTCTAATGCTACTCACAACAAAGCTCTCGGAGAATAAATGTATCCTCTTACGTGGTTCTTGAGTGGGTTGACTGTGGACGGGTTCAACCGCTTGAGGAATGCCGGGAAGAAGTGGTGTTGACATTCTCTAATGCTACTCACAACAAAGCTCTCGGAGAATAAATGAAACCTCTTACGTGGTTCTTGAGTGGGTTGACTGTGGACGGGTTCAACCGCTTGAGGAATGCCGGGAAGAAGTGGTGTTGACATTCTCTAATGGTACTCACAACAAAGCTCTCGGAGAATAAATGAAACCTCTTACGTGGTTCTTGAGTGGGTTGACTGTGGACGGGTTCAACCGCTTGAGGAATGCCGGGAAGAAGTGGTGTTGACATTCTCTAATGCTACTCACAACAAAGCTCTCGGAGAATAAATGAAACCTCTGACCTGGTTCTTGAGTGGGTTGACTGTGGACGGGTTCAACCGCTTGAGGAATGCCGGGAAGAAGTGGTGTTGACATTCTCTAATGCTACTCACAACAAAGCTCTCGGAGAATAAATGAAACCTCTTACGTGGTTCTTGAGTGGGTTGACTGTGGACGGGTTCAACCGCTTGAGGAATGCCGGGAAGAAGTGGTGTTGACATTCTCTAATGCTACTCACAACAAAGCTCTCGGAGAATAAATGAAACCTCTTACGTGGTTCTTGAGTGGGTTGACTGTGGACGGGTTCAACCGCTTGAGGAATGCCGGGAAGAAGTGGTGTTGACATTCTCTAATGCTACTCACAACAAAGCTCTCGGAGAATAAATGTATCCTCTTACGTGGTTCTTGAGTGGGTTGACTGTGGACGGGTTCAACCGCTTGAGGAATGCCGGGAAGAAGTGGTGTTGACATTCTCTAATGCTACTCACAACAAAGCTCTCGGAGAATAAATGAAACCTCTTACGTGGTTCTTGAGTGGGTTGACTGTGGACGGGTTCAACCGCTTGAGGAATGCCAGGAAGAAGTGGTGTTGACATTCTCTAATGCTACTCACAACAAAGCTCTCGGAGAATAAATGAAACCTCTTACGTGGTTCTTGAGTGGGTTGACTGTGGACGGGTTCAACCGCTTGAGGAATGCCGGGAAGAAGTGGTGTTGACATTCTCTAATGCTACTCACAACAAAGCTCTCGGAGAATAAATGAAACCTCTTACGTGGTTCTTGAGTGGGTTGACTGTGGACGGGTTCAACCGCTTGAGGAATGCCGGGAAGAAGTGGTGTTGACATTCTCTAATGCTACTCACAACAAAGCTCTCGGAGAATAAATGAAACCTCTTACGTGGTTCTTGAGTGGGTTGACTGTGGACGGGTTCAACCGCTTGAGGAATGCCGGGAAGAAGTGGTGTTGACATTCTCTAATGCTACTCACAACAAAGCTCTCGGAGAATAAATGAAACCTCTTACGTGGTTCTTGAGTGGGTTGACTGTGGACGGGTTCAACCGCTTGAGGAATGCCGGGAAGAAGTGGTGTTGACATTCTCTAATGCTACTCACAACAAAGCTCTCGGAGAATAAATGTATCCTCTTACGTGGTTCTTGAGTGGGTTGACTGTGGACGGGTTCAACCGCTTGAGGAATGCCGGGAAGAAGTGGTGTTGACATTCTCTAATGCTACTCACAACAAAGCTCTCGGAGAATAAATGAAACCTCTTACGTGGTTCTTGAGTGGGTTGACTGTGGACGGGTTCAACCGCTTGAGGAATGCCGGGAAGAAGTGGTGTTGACATTCTCTGATGCTACTCACAACAAAGCTCTCGGAGAATAAATGTATCCTCTTACGGGGTTCTTGAGTTGGTTGACTGTGGACGGGTTCAACCGCTTGAGGAATGCCGGGAAGAAGTGGTGTTGACATTCTCTAATGCTACTCACAACAAAGCTCTCGGAGAATAAATGAAACCTCTTACGTGGTTCTTGAGTGGGTTGACTGTGGACGGGTTCAACCGCTTGAGGAATGCCGGGAAGAAGTGGTGTTGACATTCTCTAATGCTACTCACAACAAAGCTCTCGGAGAATAAATGAAACCTCTTACGTGGTTCTTGAGTGGGTTGACTGTGGACGGGTTCAACCGCTTGAGGAATGCCGGGAAGAAGTGGTGTTGACATTCTCTAATGCTACTCACAACAAAGCTCTCGGAGAATAAATGTATCCTCTTACGTGGTTCTTGAGTGGGTTGACTGTGGACGGGTTCAACCGCTTGAGGAATGCCGGGAAGAAGTGGTGTTGACATTCTCTAATGCTACTCACAACAAAGCTCTCGGAGAATAAATGAAACCTCTTACGTGGTTCTTGAGTGGGTTGACTGTGGACGGGTTCAACCGCTTGAGGAATGCCGGGAAGAAGTGGTGTTGACATTCTCTAATGCTACTCACAACAAAGCTCTCGGAGAATAAATGAAACCTCTTACGTGGTTCTTGAGTGGGTTGACTGTGGACGGGTTCAACCGCTTGAGGAATGCCGGGAAGAAGTGGTGTTGACATTCTCTAATGCTACTCACAACAAAGCTCTCGGAGAATAAATGAAACCTCTTACGTGGTTCTTGAGTGGGTTGACTGTGGACGGGTTCAACCGCTTGAGGAATGCCGGGAAGAAGTGGTGTTGACATTCTCTAATGCTACTCACAACAAAGCTCTCGGAGAATAAATGTATCCTCTTACGTGGTTCTTGAGTGGGTTGACTGTGGACGGGTTCAACCGCTTGAGGAATGCCGGGAAGAAGTGGTGTTGACATTCTCTAATGCTACTCACAACAAAGCTCTCGGAGAATAAATGAAACCTCTTACGTGGTTCTTGAGTGGGTTGACTGTGGACGGGTTCAACCGCTTGAGGAATGCCGGGAAGAAGTGGTGTTGACATTCTCTAATGCTACTCACAACAAAGCTCTCGGAGAATAAATGAAACCTCTTACGTGGTTCTTGAGTGGGTTGACTGTGGACGGGTTCAACCGCTTGAGGAATGCCGGGAAGAAGTGGTGTTGACATTCTCTAATGCTACTCACAACAAAGCTCTCGGAGAATAAATGAAACCTCTTACGTGGTTCTTGAGTGGGTTGACTGTGGACGGGTTCAACCGCTTGAGGAATGCCGGGAAGAAGTGGTGTTGACATTCTCTAATGCTACTCACAACAAAGCTCTCGGAGAATAAATGAAACCTCTTACGTGGTTCTTGAGTGGGTTGACTGTGGACGGGTTCAACCGCTTGAGGAATGCCGGGAAGAAGTGGTGTTGACATTCTCTAATGCTACTCACAACAAAGCTCTCGGAGAATAAATGAAACCTCTTACGTGGTTCTTGAGTGGGTTGACTGTGGACGGGTTCAACCGCTTGAGGAATGCCGGGAAGAAGTGGTGTTGACATTCTCTAATGCTACTCACAACAAAGCTCTCGGAGAATAAATGTATCCTCTTACGTGGTTCTTGAGTGGGTTGACTGTGGACGGGTTCAACCGCTTGAGGAATGCCGGGAAGAAGTGGTGTTGACATTCTCTAATGCTACTCACAACAAAGCTCTGGGAGAATAAATGAAACCTCTTACGTGGTTCTTGAGTGGGTTGACTGTGGACGGGTTCAACCGCTTGAGGAATGCCGGGAAGAAGTGGTGTTGACATTCTCTAATGCTACTCACAACAAAGCTCTCGGAGAATAAATGAAACCTCTTACGTGGTTCTTGAGTGGGTTGACTGTGGACGGGTTCAACCGCTTGAGGAATGCCGGGAAGAAGTGGTGTTGGCATTCTCTAATGCTACTCACAACAAAGCTCTCGGAGAATAAATGTATCCTCTTACGTGGTTCTTGAGTGTGTTGACTGTGGACGGGTTCAACCGCTTGAGGAATGCCGGGAAGAAGTGGTGTTGACATTCTCTAATGCTACTCACAACAAAGCTCTCGGAGAATAAATGAAACCTCTTACGTGGTTCTTGAGTGGGTTGACTGTGGACGGGTTCAACCGCTTGAGGAATGCCGGGAAGAAGTGGTGTTGACATTCTCTAATGCTACTCACAACAAAGCTCTCGGAGAATAAATGAAACCTCTTACGTGGTTCTTGAGTGGGTTGACTGTGGACGGGTTCAACCGCTTGAGGAATGCCGGGAAGAAGTGGTGTTGACATTCTCTAATGCTACTCACAACAAAGCTCTCGGAGAATAAATGAAACCTCTTACGTGGTTCTTGAGTGGGTTGACTGTGGACGGGTTCAACCGCTTGAGGAATGCCGGGAAGAAGTGGTGTTGACATTCTCTAATGCTACTCACAACAAAGCTCTCGGAGAATAAATGAAACCTCTTACGTGGTTCTTGAGTGGGTTGACTGTGGACGGGTTCAACCGCTTGAGGAATGCCGGGAAGAAGTGGTGTTGACATTCTCTAATGCTACTCACAACAAAGCTCTCGGAGAATAAATGAAACCTCTTACGTGGTTCTTGAGTGGGTTGACTGTGGACGGGTTCAACCGCTTGAGGAATGCCGGGAAGAAGTGGTGTTGACATTCTCTAATGCTACTCACAACAAAGCTCTCGGAGAATAAATGAAACCTCTTACGTGGTTCTTGAGTGGGTTGACTGTGGACGGGTTCAACCGCTTGAGGAATGCCGGGAAGAAGTGGTGTTGACATTCTCTAATGCTACTCACAACAAAGCTCTCGGAGAATAAATGTATCCTCTTACGTGGTTCTTGAGTGGGTTGACTGTGGACGGGTTCAACCGCTTGAGGAATGCCGGGAAGAAGTGGTGTTGACATTCTCTAATGCTACTCACAACAAAGCTCTCGGAGAATAAATGAAACCTCTTACGTGGTTCTTGAGTGGGTTGACTGTGGACGGGTTCAACCGCTTGAGGAATGCCAGGAAGAAGTGGTGTTGACATTCTCTAATGCTACTCACAACAAAGCTCTCGGAGAATAAATGAAACCTCTTACGTGGTTCTTGAGTGGGTTGACTGTGGACGGGTTCAACCGCTTGAGGAATGCCGGGAAGAAGTGGTGTTGACATTCTCTAATGCTACTCACAACAAAGCTCTCGGAGAATAAATGAAACCTCTTACGTGGTTCTTGAGTGGGTTGACTGTGGACGGGTTCAACCGCTTGAGGAATGCCGGGAAGAAGTGGTGTTGACATTCTCTAATGCTACTCACAACAAAGCTCTCGGAGAATAAATGAAACCTCTTACGTGGTTCTTGAGTGGGTTGACTGTGGACGGGTTCAACCGCTTGAGGAATGCCGGGAAGAAGTGGTGTTGACATTCTCTAATGCTACTCACAACAAAGCTCTCGGAGAATAAATGAAACCTCTTACGTGGTTCTTGAGTGGGTTGACTGTGGACGGGTTCAACCGCTTGAGGAATGCCGGGAAGAAGTGGTGTTGACATTCTCTAATGCTACTCACAACAAAGCTCTCGGAGAATAAATGTATCCTCTTACGTGGTTCTTGAGTGGGTTGACTGTGGACGGGTTCAACCGCTTGAGGAATGCCGGGAAGAAGTGGTGTTGACATTCTCTAATGCTACTCACAACAAAGCTCTCGGAGAATAAATGAAACCTCTTACGTGGTTCTTGAGTGGGTTGACTGTGGACGGGTTCAACCGCTTGAGGAATGCCGGGAAGAAGTGGTGTTGACATTCTCTGATGCTACTCACAACAAAGCTCTCGGAGAATAAATGTATCCTCTTACGTGGTTCTTGAGTTGGTTGACTGTGGACGGGTTCAACCGCTTGAGGAATGCCGGGAAGAAGTGGTGTTGACATTATCTAATGCTACTCACAACAAAGCTCTCGGAGAATAAATGAAACCTCTTACGTGGTTCTTGAGTGGGTTGACTGTGGACGGGTTCAACCGCTTGAGGAATGCCGGGAAGAAGTGGTGTTGACATTCTCTAATGCTACTCACAACAAAGCTCTCGGAGAATAAATGAAACCTCTTACGTGGTTCTTGAGTGGGTTGACTGTGGACGGGTTCAACCGCTTGAGGAATGCCGGGAAGAAGTGGTGTTGACATTCTCTAATGCTACTCACAACAAAGCTCTCGGAGAATAAATGTATCCTCTTACGTGGTTCTTGAGTGGGTTGACTGTGGACGGGTTCAACCGCTTGAGGAATGCCGGGAAGAAGTGGTGTTGACATTCTCTAATGCTACTCACAACAAAGCTCTCGGAGAATAAATGAAACCTCTTACGTGGTTCTTGAGTGGGTTGACTGTGGACGGGTTCAACCGCTTGAGGAATGCCGGGAAGAAGTGGTGTTGACATTCTCTAATGCTACTCACAACAAAGCTCTCGGAGAATAAATGAAACCTCTTACGTGGTTCTTGAGTGGGTTGACTGTGGACGGGTTCAACCGCTTGAGGAATGCCGGGAAGAAGTGGTGTTGACATTCTCTAATGCTACTCACAACAAAGCTCTCGGAGAATAAATGAAACCTCTTACGTGGTTCTTGAGTGGGTTGACTGTGGACGGGTTCAACCGCTTGAGGAATGCCGGGAAGAAGTGGTGTTGACATTCTCTAATGCTACTCACAACAAAGCTCTCGGAGAATAAATGTATCCTCTTACGTGGTTCTTGAGTGGGTTGACTGTGGACGGGTTCAACCGCTTGAGGAATGCCGGGAAGAAGTGGTGTTGACATTCTCTAATGCTACTCACAACAAAGCTCTCGGAGAATAAATGAAACCTCTTACGTGGTTCTTGAGTGGGTTGACTGTGGACGGGTTCAACCGCTTGAGGAATGCCGGGAAGAAGTGGTGTTGACATTCTCTAATGCTACTCACAACAAAGCTCTCGGAGAATAAATGAAACCTCTTACGTGGTTCTTGAGTGGGTTGACTGTGGACGGGTTCAACCGCTTGAGGAATGCCGGGAAGAAGTGGTGTTGACATTCTCTAATGCTACTCACAACAAAGCTCTCGGAGAATAAATGAAACCTCTTACGTGGTTCTTGAGTGGGTTGACTGTGGACGGGTTCAACCGCTTGAGGAATGCCGGGAAGAAGTGGTGTTGACATTCTCTAATGCTACTCACAACAAAGCTCTCGGAGAATAAATGAAACCTCTTACGTGGTTCTTGAGTGGGTTGACTGTGGACGGGTTCAACCGCTTGAGGAATGCCGGGAAGAAGTGGTGTTGACATTCTCTAATGCTACTCACAACAAAGCTCTCGGAGAATAAATGAAACCTCTTACGTGGTTCTTGAGTGGGTTGACTGTGGACGGGTTCAACCGCTTGAGGAATGCCGGGAAGAAGTGGTGTTGACATTCTCTAATGCTACTCACAACAAAGCTCTCGGAGAATAAATGTATCCTCTTACGTGGTTCTTGAGTGGGTTGACTGTGGACGGGTTCAACCGCTTGAGGAATGCCGGGAAGAAGTGGTGTTGACATTCTCTAATGCTACTCACAACAAAGCTCTGGGAGAATAAATGAAACCTCTTACGTGGTTCTTGAGTGGGTTGACTGTGGACGGGTTCAACCGCTTGAGGAATGCCGGGAAGAAGTGGTGTTGACATTCTCTAATGCTACTCACAACAAAGCTCTCGGAGAATAAATGAAACCTCTTACGTGGTTCTTGAGTGGGTTGACTGTGGACGGGTTCAACCGCTTGAGGAATGCCGGGAAGAAGTGGTGTTGGCATTCTCTAATGCTACTCACAACAAAGCTCTCGGAGAATAAATGTATCCTCTTACGTGGTTCTTGAGTGTGTTGACTGTGGACGGGTTCAACCGCTTGAGGAATGCCGGGAAGAAGTGGTGTTGACATTCTCTAATGCTACTCACAACAAAGCTCTCGGAGAATAAATGAAACCTCTTACGTGGTTCTTGAGTGGGTTGACTGTGGACGGGTTCAACCGCTTGAGGAATGCCGGGAAGAAGTGGTGTTGACATTCTCTAATGCTACTCACAACAAAGCTCTCGGAGAATAAATGAAACCTCTTACGTGGTTCTTGAGTGGGTTGACTGTGGACGGGTTCAACCGCTTGAGGAATGCCGGGAAGAAGTGGTGTTGACATTCTCTAATGCTACTCACAACAAAGCTCTCGGAGAATAAATGAAACCTCTTACGTGGTTCTTGAGTGGGTTGACTGTGGACGGGTTCAACCGCTTGAGGAATGCCGGGAAGAAGTGGTGTTGACATTCTCTAATGCTACTCACAACAAAGCTCTCGGAGAATAAATGAAACCTCTTACGTGGTTCTTGAGTGGGTTGACTGTGGACGGGTTCAACCGCTTGAGGAATGCCGGGAAGAAGTGGTGTTGACATTCTCTAATGCTACTCACAACAAAGCTCTCGGAGAATAAATGAAACCTCTTACGTGGCTCTTGAGTGGGTTGACTGTGGACGGGTTCAACCGCTTGAGGAATGCCGGGAAGAAGTGGTGTTGACATTCTCTAATGCTGCTCACAACAAAGCTCTGGGAGAATAAATGAGACCTCTTACGTGGTTCTTGAGTGGGTAGACTGTGGACGGGTTCAACCGCTTGAGGAATGCCGGGAAGAAGTGGTGTTGACATTCTCTAATGCTACTCACAACAAAGCTCTGGGAGAATAAATGAAACCTCTTACGTGGTTCTTGAGTGGGTTGACTGTGGACGGGTTCAACCGCTTGAGGAATGCCGGGAAGAAGTGGTGTTGACATTCTCTAATGCTACTCACAACAAAGCTCTCGGAGAATAAATGAAACCTCTTACGTGGTTCTTGAGTGGGTTGACTGTGGACGGGTTCAACCGCTTGAGGAATGCCGGGAAGAAGTGGTGTTGACATTCTCTAATGCTACTCACAACAAAGCTCTGGGAGAATAAATGAAACCTCTTACGTGGTTCTTGAGTGGGTAGACTGTGGACGGGTTCAACCGCTTGAGGAATGCCGGGAAGAAGTGGTGTTGACATTCTCTAATGCTACTCACAACAAAGCTCTCGGAGAATAAATGAAACCTCTTACGTGGTTCTTGAGTGGGTTGACTGTGGACGGGTTCAGCCGCTTGAGGAATGCCGGGAAGAAGTGGTGTTGACATTCTCTAATGCTACTCACAACAAAGCTCTCGGAGAATAAATGTATCCTCTTACGTGGTTCTTGAGTGGGTTGACTGTGGACGGGTTCAACCGCTTGAGGAATGCCGGGAAGAAGTGGTGTTGACATTCTCTAATGCTACTCACAACAAAGCTCTCGGAGAATAAATGAAACCTCTTACGTGGTTCTTGAGTGGGTTGACTGTGGACGGGTTCAACCGCTTGAGGAATGCCGGGAAGAAGTGGTGTTGACATTCTCTAATGCTACTCACAACAAAGCTCTGGGAGAATAAATGAAACCTCTTACGTGGTTCTTGAGTGGGTTGACTGTGGACGGGTTCAACCGCTTGAGGAATGCCGGGAAGAAGTGGTGTTGACATTCTCTAATGCTACTCACAACAAAGCTCTCGGAGAATAAATGAAACCTCTTACGTGGTTCTTGAGTGGGTTGACTGTGGAAGGGTTCAACCGCTTGAGGAATGCCGGGAAGAAGTGGTGTTGACATTCTCTAATGCTACTCACAACAAAGCTCTCGGAGAATAAATGAAACCTCTTACGTGGTTCTTGAGTGGGTTGACTGTGGACGGGTTCAACCGCTTGAGGAATGCCGGGAAGAAGTGGTGTTGACATTCTCTAATGCTACTCACAACAAAGCTCTCGGAGAATAAATGAAACCTCTTACGTGGTTCTTGAGTGGGTTGACTGTGGACGGGTTCAACCGCTTGAGGAATGCCGGGAAGAAGTGGTGTTGACATTCTCTAATGCTACTCACAACAAAGCTCTCGGAGAATAAATGAATCCTCTTACGTGGTTCTTGAGTGGGTTGACTGTGGACGGGTTCAACCGCTTGAGGAATGCCGGGAAGAAGTGGTGTTGACATTCTCTAATGCTACTCACAACAAAGCTCTCGGAGAATAAATGAAACCTCTTACGTGGTTCTTGAGTGGGTTGACTGTGGACGGGTTCAACCGCTTGAGGAATGCCGGGAAGAAGTGGTGTTGACATTCTCTAATGCTACTCACAACAAAGCTCTCGGAGAATAAATGTATCCTCTTACGTGGTTCTTGAGTGGGTTGACTGTGGACGGGTTCAACCGCTTGAGGAATGCCGGGAAGAAGTGGTGTTGACATTCTCTAATGCTACTCACAACAAAGCTCTCGGAGAATAAATGAAACCTCTTACGTGGTTCTTGAGTGGGTTGACTGTGGACGGGTTCAACCGCTTGAGGAATGCCGGGAAGAAGTGGTGTTGACATTCTCTAATGCTACTCACAACAAAGCTCTGGGAGAATAAATGTATCCTCTTACGTGGTTCTTGAGTGGGTTGACTGTGGACGGGTTCAACCGCTTGAGGAATGCCGGGAAGAAGTGGTGTTGACATTCTCTAATGCTACTCACAACAAAGCTCTCGGAGAATAAATGAAACCTCTTACGTGGTTCTTGAGTGGGTTGACTGTGGACGGGTTCAACCGCTTGAGGAATGCCGGGAAGAAGTGGTGTTGACATTCTCTAATGCTACTCACAACAAAGCTCTCGGAGAATAAATGTATCCTCTTACGTGGTTCTTGAGTGGGTTGACTGTGGAAGGGTTCAACCGCTTGAGGAATGCCGGGAAGAAGTGGTGTTGACATTCTCTAATGCTACTCACAACAAAGCTCTGGGAGAATAAATGAAACCTCTTACGTGGTTCTTGAGTGGGTTGACTGTGGACGGGTTCAACCGCTTGAGGAATGCCGGGAAGAAGTGGTGTTGACATTCTCTAATGCTACTCACAACAAAGCTCTCGGAGAATAAATGTATCCTCTTACGTGGTTCTTGAGTGGGTTGACTGTGGACGGGTTCAACCGCTTGAGGAATGCCGGGAAGAAGTGGTGTTGACATTCTCTAATGCTACTCACAACAAAGCTCTCGGAGAATAAATGAAACCTCTTACGTGGTTCTTGAGTGGGTTGACTGTGGACGGGTTCAACCGCTTGAGGAATGCCGGGAAGTGGTGTTGACATTCTCTAATGCTACTCACAACAAAGCTCTCGGAGAATAAATGAAACCTCTTACGTGGTTCTTGAGTGGGTTGACTGTGGACGGGTTCAACCGCTAGAGGAATGCCGGGAAGAAGTGGTGTTGACATTCTCTAATGCTACTCACAACAAAGCTCTCGGAGAATAAATGAAACCTCTTACGTGGTTCTTGAGTGGGTTGACTGTGGACGGGTTCAACCGCTTGAGGAATGCCGGGAAGAAGTGGTGTTGACATTCTCTAATGCTACTCACAACAAAGCTCTCGGAGAATAAATGAAACCTCTTACGTGGTTCTTGAGTGGGTTGACTGTGGACGGGTTCAACCGCTTGAGGAATGCCGGGAAGAAGTGGTGTTGACATTCTCTAATGCTACTCACAACAAAGCTCTGGGAGAATAAATGAAACCTCTTACGTGGTTCTTGAGTGGGTTGACTGTGGACGGGTTCAACCGCTTGAGGAATGCCGGGAAGAAGTGGTGTTGACATTCTCTAATGCTACTCACAACAAAGCTCTCGGAGAATAAATGAAACCTCTTACGTGGTTCTTGAGTGGGTTGACTGTGGACGGGTTCAACCGCTTGAGGAATGCCGGGAAGAAGTGGTGTTGACATTCTCTAATGCTACTCACAACAAAGCTCTGGGAGAATAAATGAAACCTCTTACGTGGTTCTTGAGTGGGTTGACTGTGGACGGGTTCAACCGCTTGAGGAATGCCGGGAAGAAGTGGTGTTGACATTCTCTAATGCTACTCACAACAAAGCTCTCGGAGAATAAATGAAACCTCTTACGTGGTTCTTGAGTGGGTTGACTGTGGACGGGTTCAACCGCTTGAGGAATGCCGGGAAGAAGTGGTGTTGACATTCTCTAATGCTACTCACAACAAAGCTCTGGGAGAATAAATGAAACCTCTTACGTGGTTCTTGAGTGGGTTGACTGTGGACGGGTTCAACCGCTTGAGGAATGCCGGGAAGAAGTGGTGTTGACATTCTCTAATGCTACTCACAACAAAGCTCTCGGAGAATAAATGAAACCTCTTACGTGGTTCTTGAGTGGGTTGACTGTGGACGGGTTCAACCGCTTGAGGAATGCCGGGAAGAAGTGGTGTTGACATTCTCTAATGCTACTCACAACAAAGCTCTCGGAGAATAAATGTATCCTCTTACGTGGTTCTTGAGTGGGTTGACTGTGGACGGGTTCAACCGCTTGAGGAATGCCGGGAAGAAGTGGTGTTGACATTCTCTAATGCTACTCACAACAAAGCTCTCGGAGAATAAATGTATCCTCTTACGTGGTTCTTGAGTGGGTTGACTGTGGACGGGTTCAACCGCTTGAGGAATGCCGGGAAGAAGTGGTGTTGACATTCTCTAATGCTACTCACAACAAAGCTCTCGGAGAATAAATGAAACCTCTTACGTGGTTCTTGAGTGGGTTGACTGTGGACGGGTTCAACCGCTTGAGGAATGCCGGGAAGAAGTGGTGTTGACATTCTCTAATGCTACTCACAACAAAGCTCTCGGAGAATAAATGAAACCTCTTACGTGGTTCTTGAGTGGGTTGACTGTGGACGGGTTCAACCGCTTGAGGAATGCCGGGAAGAAGTGGTGTTGACATTCTCTAATGCTACTCACAACAAAGCTCTCGGAGAATAAATGTATCCTCTTACGTGGTTCTTGAGTGGGTTGACTGTGGACGGGTTCAACCGCTAGAGGAATGCCGGGAAGAAGTGGTGTTGACATTCTCTAATGCTACTCACAACAAAGCTCTCGGAGAATAAATGTATCCTCTTACGTGGTTCTTGAGTGGGTTGACTGTGGACGGGTTCAACCGCTTGAGGAATGCCGGGAAGAAGTGGTGTTGACATTCTCTAATGCTACTCACAACAAAGCTCTGGGAGAATAAATGAAACCTCTTACGTGGTTCTTGAGTGGGTTGACTGTGGACGGGTTCAACCGCTTGAGGAATGCCGGGAAGAAGTGGTGTTGACATTCTCTAATGCTACTCACAACAAAGCTCTCGGAGAATAAATGAATCCTCTTACGTGGTTCTTGAGTGGGTTGACTGTGGACGGGTTCAACCGCTTGAGGAATGCCGGGAAGAAGTGGTGTTGACATTCTCTAATGCTACTCACAACAAAGCTCTCGGAGAATAAATGAAACCTCTTACGTGGTTCTTGAGTGGGTTGACTGTGGACGGGTTCAACCGCTTGAGGAATGCCGGGAAGAAGTGGTGTTGACATTCTCTAATGCTACTCACAACAAAGCTCTCGGAGAATAAATGTATCCTCTTACGTGGTTCTTGAGTGGGCTGACTGTGGACGGGTTCAACCGCTTGAGGAATGCCGGGAAGAAGTGGTGTTGACATTCTCTAATGCTACTCACAACAAAGCTCTGGGAGAATAAATGAAACCTCTTACGTGGTTCTTGAGTGGGTTGACTGTGGACGGGTTCAACCGCTTGAGGAATGCCGGGAAGAAGTGGTGTTGACATTCTCTAATGCTACTCACAACAAAGCTCTCGGAGAATAAATGAAACCTCTTACGTGGTTCTTGAGTGGGTTGACTGTGGACGGGTTCAACCGCTTGAGGAATGCCGGGAAGAAGTGGTGTTGACATTCTCTAATGCTACTCACAACAAAGCTCTCGGAGAATAAATGAAACCTCTTACGTGGTTCTTGAGTGGGTTGACTGTGGACGGGTTCAACCGCTTGAGGAATGCCGGGAAGAAGTGGTGTTGACATTCTCTAATGCTACTCACAACAAAGCTCTCGGAGAATAAATGAAACCTCTTACGTGGTTCTTGAGTGGGTTGACTGTGGACGGGTTCAACCGCTTGAGGAATGCCGGGAAGAAGTGGTGTTGACATTCTCTAATGCTACTCACAACAAAGCTCTCGGAGAATAAATGAAACCTCTTACGTGGTTCTTGAGTGGGTTGACTGTGGACGGGTTCAACCGCTTGAGGAATGCCGGGAAGAAGTGGTGTTGGCATTCTCTAATGCTACTCACAACAAAGCTCTGGGAGAATAAATGAAACCTCTTACGTGGTTCTTGAGTGGGTTGACTGTGGACGGGTTCAACCGCTTGAGGAATGCCGGGAAGAAGTGGTGTTGACATTCTCTAATGCTACTCACAACAAAGCTCTCGGAGAATAAATGAAACCTCTTACGTGGTTCTTGAGTGGGTTGACTGTGGACGGGTTCAACCGCTTGAGGAATGCCGGGAAGAAGTGGTGTTGACATTCTCTAATGCTACTCACAACAAAGCTCTCGGAGAATAAATGAAACCTCTTACGTGGTTCTTGAGTGGGTTGACTGTGGACGGGTTCAACCGCTTGAGGAATGCCGGGAAGAAGTGGTGTTGACATTCTCTAATGCTACTCACAACAAAGCTCTCGGAGAATAAATGAAACCTCTTACGTGGTTCTTGAGTGGGTTGACTGTGGACGGGTTCAACCGCTTGAGGAATGCCGGGAAGAAGTGGTGTTGACATTCTCTAATGCTACTCACAACAAAGCTCTCGGAGAATAAATGAAACCTCTTACGTGGTTCTTGAGTGGGTTGACTGTGGACGGGTTCAACCGCTTGAGGAATGCCGGGAAGAAGTGGTGATGACATTCTCTAATGCTACTCACAACAAAGCTCTCGGAGAATAAATGAAACCTCTTACGTGGTTCTTGAGTGGGTTGACTGTGGACGGGTTCAACCGCTTGAGGAATGCCGGGAAGAAGTGGTGTTGACATTCTCTAATGCTACTCACAACAAAGCTCTCGGAGAATAAATGACACCTCTTACGTGGTTCTTGAGTGGGTTGACTGTGGACGGGTTCAACCGCTTGAGGAATGCCGGGAAGAAGTGGTGTTGACATTCTCTAATGCTACTCACAACAAAGCTCTCGGAGAATAAATGAAACCTCTTACGTGGTTCTTGAGTGGGTTGACTGTGGACGGGTTCAACCGCTTGAGGAATGCCGGGAAGAAGTGGTGTTGACATTCTCTAATGCTACTCACAACAAAGCTCTCGGAGAATAAATGAAACCTCTTACGTGGTTCTTGAGTGTGTTGACTGTGGACGGGTTCAACCGCTTGAGGAATGCCGGGAAGAAGTGGTGTTGACATTCTCTAATGCTACTCACAACAAAGCTCTGGGAGAATAAATGAAACCTCTTACGTGGTTCTTGAGTGGGTTGACTGTGGACGGGTTCAACCGCTTGAGGAATGCCGGGAAGAAGTGGTGTTGACATTCTCTAATGCTACTCACAACAAAGCTCTCGGAGAATAAATGAAACCTCTTACGTGGTTCTTGAGTGGGATGACTGTGGACGGGTTCAACCGCTTGAGGAATGCCGGGAAGAAGTGGTGTTGACATTCTCTGATGCTACTCACAACAAAGCTCTCGGAGAATAAATGAAACCTCTTACGTGGTTCTTGAGTGGGTTGACTGTGGACGGGTTCAACCGCTTGAGGAATGCCGGGAAGAAGTGGTGTTGACATTCTCTAATGCTACTCACAACAAAGCTCTGGGAGAATAAATGAAACCTCTTACGTGGTTCTTGAGTGGGTTGACTGTGGACGGGTTCAACCGCTTGAGGAATGCCGGGAAGAAGTGGTGTTGACATTCTCTAATGCTACTCACAACAAAGCTCTCGGAGAATAAATGAAACCTCTTACGTGGTTCTTGAGTGGGTTGACTGTGGACGGGTTCAACCGCTTGAGGAATGCCGGGAAGAAGTGGTGTTGACATTCTCTAATGCTACTCACAACAAAGCTCTCGGAGAATAAATGAAACCTCTTACGTGGTTCTTGAGTGGGTTGACTGTGGACGGGTTCAACCGCTTGAGGAATGCCGGGAAGAAGTGGTGTTGACATTCTCTAATGCTACTCACAACAAAGCTCTCGGAGAATAAATGAAACCTCTTACGTGGTTCTTGAGTGTGTTGACTGTGGACGGGTTCAACCGCTTGAGGAATGCCGGGAAGAAGTGGTGTTGACATTCTCTAATGCTACTCACAACAAAGCTCTGGGAGAATAAATGAAACCTCTTACGTGGTTCTTGAGTGGGTTGACTGTGGACGGGTTCAACCGCTTGAGGAATGCCGGGAAGAAGTGGTGTTGACATTCTCTAATGCTACTCACAACAAAGCTCTCGGAGAATAAATGAAACCTCTTACGTGGTTCTTGAGTGGGTTGACTGTGGACGGGTTCAACCGCTTGAGGAATGCCGGGAAGAAGTGGTGTTGACATTCTCTAATGCTACTCACAACAAAGCTCTCGGAGAATAAATGAAACCTCTTACGTGGTTCTTGAGTGGGTTGACTGTGGACGGGTTCAACCGCTTGAGGAATGCCGGGAAGAAGTGGTGTTGACATTCTCTAATGCTACTCACAACAAAGCTCTCGGAGAATAAATGTATCCTCTTACGTGGTTCTTGAGTGGGTTGACTGTGGACGGGTTCAACCGCTTGAGGAATGCCGGGAAGAAGTGGTGTTGACATTCTCTAATGCTACTCACAACAAAGCTCTCGGAGAATAAATGAAACCTCTTACGTGGTTCTTGAGTGGGTTGACTGTGGACGGGTTCAACCGCTTGAGGAATGCCGGGAAGAAGTGGTGTTGACATTCTCTGATGCTACTCACAACAAAGCTCTCGGAGAATAAATGAAACCTCTTACGTGGTTCTTGAGTGGGTTGACTGTGGACGGGTTCAACCGCTTGAGGAATGCCGGGAAGAAGTGGTGTTGACATTCTCTAATGCTACTCACAACAAAGCTCTCGGAGAATAAATGTATCCTCTTACGTGGTTCTTGAGTGGGTTGACTGTGGACGGGTTCAGCCGCTTGAGGAATGCCGGGAAGAAGTGGTGTTGACATTCTCTAATGCTACTCACAACAAAGCTCTCGGAGAATAAATGAAACCTCTTACGTGGTTCTTGAGTGGGTTGACTGTGGACGGGTTCAACCGCTTGAGGAATGCCGGGAAGAAGTGGTGTTGACATTCTCTAATGCTACTCACAACAAAGCTCTCGGAGAATAAATGAAACCTCTTACGTGGTTCTTGAGTGGGTTGACTGTGGACGGGTTCAACCGCTTGAGGAATGCCGGGAAGAAGTGGTGTTGACATTCTCTAATGCTACTCACAACAAAGCTCTCGGAGAATAAATGAAACCTCTTACGTGGTTCTTGAGTGGGTTGACTGTGGACGGGTTCAACCGCTTGAGGAATGCCGGGAAGAAGTGGTGTTGACATTCTCTAATGCTACTCACAACAAAGCTCTCGGAGAATAAATGAAACCTCTTACGTGGTTCTTGAGTGGGTTGACTGTGGACGGGTTCAACCGCTTGAGGAATGCTGGGAAGAAGTGGTGTTGACATTCTCTAATGCTACTCACAACAAAGCTCTCGGAGAATAAATGAAACCTCTTACGTGGTTCTTGAGTGGGTTGACTGTGGACGGGTTCAACCGCTTGAGGAATGCCGGGAAGAAGTGGTGTTGACATTCTCTAATGCTACTCACAACAAAGCTCTCGGAGAATAAATGTATCCTCTTACGTGGTTCTTGAGTGGGTTGACTGTGGACGGGTTCAACCGCTTGAGGAATGCCGGGAAGAAGTGGTGTTGACATTCTCTAATGCTACTCACAACAAAGCTCTCGGAGAATAAATGAAACCTCTTACGTGGTTCTTGAGTGGGTTGACTGTGGACAGGTTCAACCGCTTGAGGAATGCCGGGAAGAAGTGGTGTTGACATTCTCTAATGCTACTCACAACAAAGCTCTCGGAGAATAAATGTATCCTCTTACGTGGTTCTTGAGTGGGTTGACTGTGGACGGGTTCAACCGCTTGAGGAATGCCGGGAAGAAGTGGTGTTGACATTCTCTAATGCTACTCACAACAAAGCTCTGGGAGAATAAATGTATCCTCTTACGTGGTTCTTGAGTGGGTTGACTGTGGACGGGTTCAACCGCTTGAGGAATGCCGGGAAGAAGTGGTGTTGACATTCTCTAATGCTACTCACAACAAAGCTCTCGGAGAATAAATGAAACCTCTTACGTGGTTCTTGAGTGGGTTGACTGTGGACGGGTTCAACCGCTTGAGGAATGCTGGGAAGAAGTGGTGTTGACATTCTCTAATGCTACTCACAACAAAGCTCTCGGAGAATAAATGAAACCTCTTACGTGGTTCTTGAGTGGGTTGACTGTGGACGGGTTCAACCGCTTGAGGAATGCCGGGAAGAAGTGGTGTTGACATTCTCTAATGCTACTCACAACAAAGCTCTCGGAGAATAAATGTATCCTCTTACGTGGTTCTTGAGTGGGTTGACTGTGGACGGGTTCAACCGCTTGAGGAATGCCGGGAAGAAGTGGTGTTGACATTCTCTAATGCTACTCACAACAAAGCTCTCGGAGTATAAATGAAACCTCTTACGTGGTTCTTGAGTGGGATGACTGTGGACGGGTTCAACCGCTTGAGGAATGCCGGGAAGAAGTGGTGTTGACATTCTCTAATGCTACTCACAACAAAGCTCTCGGAGAATAAATGAAACCTCTTACGTGGTTCTTGAGTGGGTTGACTGTGGACGGGTTCAACCGCTTGAGGAATGCCGGGAAGAAGTGGTGTTGACATTCTCTAATGCTACTCACAACAAAGCTCTCGGAGAATAAATGAAACCTCTTACGTGGTTCTTGAGTGGGTTGACTGTGGACGGGTTCAACCGCTTGAGGAATGCCGGGAAGAAGTGGTGTTGACATTCTCTAATGCTACTCACAACAAAGCTCTCGGAGAATAAATGAAACCTCTTACGTGGTTCTTGAGTGGGTTGACTGTGGACGGGTTCAACCGCTAGAGGAATGCCGGGAAGAAGTGGTGTTGACATTCTCTAATGCTACTCACAACAAAGCTCTCGGAGAATAAATGTATCCTCTTACGTGGTTCTTGAGTGGGTTGACTGTGGACGGGTTCAACCGCTTGAGGAATGCCGGGAAGAAGTGGTGTTGACATTCTCTAATGCTACTCACAACAAAGCTCTCGGAGAATAAATGAAACCTCTTACGTGGTTCTTGAGTGGGTTGACTGTGGACGGGTTCAACCGCTTGAGGAATGCCGGGAAGAAGTGGTGTTGACATTCTCTAATGCTACTCACAACAAAGCTCTCGGAGAATAAATGTATCCTCTTACGTGGTTCTTGAGTGGGTTGACTGTGGACGGGTTCAACCGCTTGAGGAATGCCGGGAAGAAGTGGTGTTGACATTCTCTAATGCTACTCACAACATAGCTCTCGGAGAATAAATGAAACCTCTTACGTGGTTCTTGAGTGGGTTGACTGTGGACGGGTTCAACCGCTTGAGGAATGCCGGGAAGAAGTGGTGTTGACATTCTCTAATGCTACTCACAACAAAGCTCTCGGAGAATAAATGAATCCTCTTACGTGGTTCTTGAGTGGGTTGACTGTGGACGGGTTCAACCGCTAGAGGAATGCCGGGAAGAAGTGGTGTTGACATTCTCTAATGCTACTCACAACAAAGCTCTCGGAGAATAAATGTATCCTCTTACGTGGTTCTTGAGTGGGTTGACTGTGGACGGGTTCAACCGCTTGAGGAATGCCGGGAAGAAGTGGTGTTGACATTCTCTAATGCTACTCACAACAAAGCTCTCGGAGAATAAATGAAACCTCTTACGTGGTTCTTGAGTGGGTTGACTGTGGACGGGTTCAACCGCTTGAGGAATGCCGGGAAGAAGTGGTGTTGACATTCTCTAATGCTACTCACAACAAAGCTCTCGGAGAATAAATGAATCCTCTTACGTGGTTCTTGAGTGGGTTGACTGTGGACGGGTTCAACCGCTTGAGGAATGCCGGGAAGAAGTGGTGTTGACATTCTCTAATGCTACTCACAACAAAGCTCTGGGAGAATAAATGAAACCTCTTACGTGGTTCTTGAGTGGGTTGACTGTGGACTGGTTCAACCGCTAGAGGAATGCCGGGAAGAAGTGGTGTTGACATTCTCTGAAGCTACTCACAACAAAGCTCTGGGAGAATAAATGAATCCTCTTACGTGGTTCTTGAGTGGGTTGACTGTGGACGGGTTCAACCGCTTGAGGAATGCCGGGAAGAAGTGGTGTTGACATTCTCTAATGCTACTCACAACAAAGCTCTCGGAGAATAAATGAAACCTCTTACGTGGTTCTTGAGTGGGCTGACTGTGGACGGGTTCAACCGCTTGAGGAATGCCGGGAAGAAGTGGTGTTGACATTCTCTAATGCTACTCACAACAAAGCTCTGGGAGAATAAATGAATCCTCTTACGTGGTTCTTGAGTGGGCTGACTGTGGACGGGTTCAACCGCTTGAGGAATGCCGGGAAGAAGTGGTGTTGACATTCTCTAATGCTACTCACAACAAAGCTCTCGGAGAATAAATGAATCCTCTTACGTGGTTCTTGAGTGGGTTGACTGTGGACGGGTTCAACCGCTTGAGGAATGCCGGGAAGAAGTGGTGTTGACATTCTCTAATGCTACTCACAACAAAGCTCTCGGAGAATAAATGAATCCTCTTACGTGGTTCTTGAGTGGGTTGACTGTGGACGGGTTCAACCGCTTGAGGAATGCCGGGAAGAAGTGGTGTTGACATTCTCTAATGCTACTCACAACAAAGCTCTCGGAGAATAAATGAAACCTCTTACGTGGTTCTTGAGTGGGTTGACTGTGGACGGGTTCAACCGCTAGAGGAATGCCGGGAAGAAGTGGTGTTGACATTCTCTAATGCTACTCACAACAAAGCTCTGGGAGAATAAATGAATCCTCTTACGTGGTTCTTGAGTGGGCTGACTGTGGACGGGTTCAACCGCTTGAGGAATGCCGGGAAGAAGTGGTGTTGACATTCTCTAATGCTACTCACAACAAAGCTCTCGGAGAATAAATGAATCCTCTTACGTGGTTCTTGAGTGGGTTGACTGTGGACGGGTTCAACCGCTTGAGGAATGCCGGGAAGAAGTGGTGTTGACATTCTCTAATGCTACTCACAACAAAGCTCTCGGAGAATAAATGAATCCTCTTACGTGGTTCTTGAGTGGGTTGACTGTGGACGGGTTCAACCGCTTGAGGAATGCCGGGAAGAAGTGGTGTTGACATTCTCTAATGCTACTCACAACAAAGCTCTCGGAGAATAAATGAAACCTCTTACGTGGTTCTTGAGTGGGTTGACTGTGGACGGGTTCAACCGCTTGAGGAATGCCGGGAAGAAGTGGTGTTGACATTCTCTAATGCTACTCACAACAAAGCTCTCGGAGAATAAATGAAACCTCTTACGTGGTTCTTGAGTGGGTTGACTGTGGACGGGTTCAACCGCTAGAGGAATGCCGGGAAGAAGTGGTGTTGACATTCTCTAATGCTACTCACAACAAAGCTCTGGGAGAATAAATGAATCCTCTTACGTGGTTCTTGAGTGGGTTGACTGTGGACGGGTTCAACTGTTTGAGGAATGCCGGGAAGAAGTGGTGTTGACATTCTCTAATGCTACTCACAACAAAGCTCTCGGAGAATAAATGAAACCTCTTACGTGGTTCTTGAGTGGGTTGACTGTGGACGGGTTCAACCGCTTGAGGAATGCCGGGAAGAAGTGGTGTTGACATTCTCTAATGCTACTCACAACAAAGCTCTCGGAGAATAAATGAAACCTCTTACGTGGTTCTTGAGTGGGTTGACTGTGGACGGGTTCAACCGCTTGAGGAATGCCGGGAAGAAGTGGTGTTGACATTCTCTAATGCCACTCACAACAAAGCTCTGGGAGAATAAATGAAACCTCTTACGTGGTTCTTGAGTGGGTTGACTGTGGACGGGTTCAACCGCTTGAGGAATGCCGGGAAGAAGTGGTGTTGACATTCTCTGAAGCTACTCACAACAAAGCTCTCGGAGAATAAATGAAACCTCTTACGTGGTTCTTGAGTGGGTTGACTGTGGACGGGTTCAACCGCTTGAGGAATGCCGGGAAGAAGTGGTGTTGACATTCTCTAATGCTACTCACAACAAAGCTCTCGGAGAATAAATGAAACCTCTCACGTGGTTCTTGAGTGGGTTGACTGTGGACGGGTTCAACCGCTTGAGGAATGCCGGGAAGAAGTGGTGTTGACATTCTCTAATGCTACTCACAACAAAGCTCTGGGAGAATAAATGAAACCTCTTACGTGGTTCTTGAGTGGGTTGACTGTGGACGGGTTCAACCGCTTGAGGAATGCCGGGAAGAAGTGGTGTTGACATTCTCTAATGCTACTCACAACAAAGCTCTCGGAGAATAAATGAAACCTCTTACGTGGTTCTTGAGTGGGTTGACTGTGGACGGGTTCAACCGCTTGAGGAATGCCGGGAAGAAGTGGTGTTGACATTCTCTAATGCTACTCACAACAAAGCTCTGGGAGAATAAATGAAACCTCTCACGTGGTTCTTGAGTGGGTTGACTGTGGACGGGTTCAACCGCTTGAGGAATGCCGGGAAGAATTGGTGTTGACATTCTCTAATGCTACTCACAACAAAGCTCTCGGAGAATAAATGAAACCTCTTACGTGGTTCTTGAGTGGGTTGACTGTGGACGGGTTCAACCGCTTGAGGAATGCCGGGAAGAAGTGGTGTTGACATTCTCTAATGCTACTCACAACAAAGCTCTCGGAGAATAAATGAAACCTCTTACGTGGTTCTTGAGTGGGTTGACTGTGGACGGGTTCAACCGCTTGAGGAATGCCGGGAAGAAGTGGTGTTGACATTCTCTAATGCTACTCACAACAAAGCTCTCGGAGAATAAATGAAACCTCTTACGTGGTTCTTGAGAGGGTTGACTGTGGACGGGTTCAACCGCTTGAGGAATGCCGGGAAGAAGTGGTGTTGACATTCTCTAATGCTACTCACAACAAAGCTCTCGGAGAATAAATGAAACCTCTCACGTGGTTCTTGAGTGGGTTGACTGTGGACGGGTTCAACCGCTTGAGGAATGCCGGGAAGAAGTGGTGTTGACATTCTCTAATGCTACTCACAACAAAGCTCTCGGAGAATAAATGAAACCTCTTACGTGGTTCTTGAGTGGGTTGACTGTGGACGGGTTCAACCGCTTGAGGAATGCCGGGAAGAAGTGGTGTTGACATTCTCTAATGCTACTCACAACAAAGCTCTCGGAGAATAAATGAAACCTCTTACGTGGTTCTTGAGTGGGTTGACTGTGGACGGGTTCAACTGCTTGAGGAATGCCGGGAAGAAGTGGTGTTGACATTCTCTAATGCTATTCACAACAAAGCTCTCGGAGAATAAATGAAACCTCTTACGTGGTTCTTGAGTGGGTTGACTGTGGACGGGTTCAACTGCTTGAGGAATGCCGGGAAGAAGTTGTGTTGACATTCTCTAATGCTACTCACAACAAAGCTTTCGGAGAATAAATGAAACCTCTTACGTGGTTCTTGAGTGGGTTGACTGTGGACGGGTTCAACTGCTTGAGGAATGCCGGGAAGAATTGGTGTTGACATTCTCTAATGCTACTCACAACAAAGCTCTCGGAGAATAAATGAAACCTCTTACGTGGTTCTTGAGTGGGTTGACTGTGGACGGGTTCAACCGCTTGAGGAATGCCGGGAAGAAGTGGTGTTGACATTCTCTAATGCTACTCACAACAAAGCTCTCGGAGAATAAATGAAACCTCTTACGTGGTTCTTGAGTGGGTTGACTGTGGACGGGTTCAACCGCTTGAGGAATGCCGGGAAGAAGTGGTGTTGACATTCTCTAATGATACTCACAACAAAGCTCTCGGAGAATAAATGAAACCTCTTACGTGGTTCTTGAGAGGGTTGACTGTGGACGGGTTCAACCGCTTGAGGAATGCCGGGAAGAAGTGGTGTTGACATTCTCTAATGCTACTCACAACAAAGCTCTCGGAGAATAAATGAAACCTCTCACGTGGTTCTTGAGTGGGTTGACTGTGGACGGGTTCAACCGCTTGAGGAATGCCGGGAAGAAGTGGTGTTGACATTCTCTAATGCTACTCACAACAAAGCTCTCGGAGAATAAATGAAACCTCTTACGTGGTTCTTGAGTGGGTTGACTGTGGACGGGTTCAACCGCTTGAGGAATGCCGGGAAGAAGTGGTGTTGACATTCTCTAATGCTACTCACAACAAAGCTCTCGGAGAATAAATGAAACCTCTTACGTGGTTCTTGAGTGGGTTGACTGTGGACGGGTTCAACTGCTTGAGGAATGCCGGGAAGAAGTGGTGTTGACATTCTCTAATGCTACTCACAACAAAGCTCTCGGAGAATAAATGAAACCTCTTACGTGGTTCTTGAGTGGGTTGACTGTGGACGGGTTCAACTGCTTGAGGAATGCCGGGAAGAATTGGTGTTGACATTCTCTAATGCTACTCACAACAAAGCTCTCGGAGAATAAATGAAACCTCTTACGTGGTTCTTGAGTGGGTTGACTGTGGACGGGTTCAACCGCTTGAGGAATGCCGGGAAGAAGTGGTGTTGACATTCTCTAATGCTACTCACAACAAAGCTCTCGGAAAATAAATGAAACCTCTTACGTGGTTCTTGAGTGGGTTGACTGTGGACGGGTTCAACCGCTTGAGGAATGCCGGGAAGAAGTGGTGTTGACATTCTCTAATGCTACTCACAACAAAGCTCTCGGAGAATAAATGAAACCTCTTACGTGGTTCTTGAGTGGGTTGACTGTGGACGGGTTCAACCGCTTGAGGAATGCCGGGAAGAAGTGGTGTTGACATTCTCTAATGCTACTCACAACAAAGCTCTCGGAGAATAAATGAAACCTCTTACGTGGTTCTTGAGTGGGTTGACTGTGGACGGGTTCAACTGCTTGAGGAATGCCGGGAAGAAGTGGTGTTGACATTCTCTAATGCTACTCACAACAAAGCTCTCGGAGAATAAATGAAACCTCTTACGTGGTTCTTGAGTGGGTTGACTGTGGACGGGTTCAACTGCTTGAGGAATGCCGGGAAGAAGTGGTGTTGACATTCTCTAATGCTACTCACAACAAAGCTCTCGGAGAATAAATGAAACCTCTTACGTGGTTATGAGTGGGTTGACTGTGGACGGGTTCAACTGCTTGAGGAATGCCGGGAAGAAGTTGTGTTGACATTCTCTAATGCTACTCACAACAAAGCTTTCGGAGAATAAATGAAACCTCTTACGTGGTTCTTGAGTGGGTTGACTGTGGACGGGTTCAACCGCTTGAGGAATGCCGGGAAGAAGTGGTGTTGACATTCTCTAATGCTACTCACAACAAAGCTCTCGGAGAATAAATGAAACCTCTTACGTGGTTCTTGAGTGGGTTGACTGTGGACGGGTTCAACCGCTTGAGGAATGCCGGGAAGAATTGGTGTTGACATTCTCTAATGCTACTCACAACAAAGCTCTCGGAGAATAAATGAAACCTCTTACGTGGTTCTTGAGTGGGTTGACTGTGGACGGGTTCAACCGCTTGAGGAATGCCGGGAAGAAGTGGTGTTGACATTCTCTAATGCTACTCACAACAAAGCTCTCGGAGAATAAATGAAACCTCTTACGTGGTTCTTGAGTGGGTTGACTGTGGACGGGTTCAACCGCTTGAGGAATGCCGGGAAGAAGTGGTGTTGACATTCTCTAATGCTACTCACAACAAAGCTCTCGGAGAATAAATGAAACCTCTTACGTGGTTCTTGAGAGGGTTGACTGTGGACGGGTTCAACCGCTTGAGGAATGCCGGGAAGAAGTGGTGTTGACATTCTCTAATGCTACTCACAACAAAGCTCTCGGAGAATAAATGAAACCTCTCACGTGGTTCTTGAGTGGGTTGACTGTGGACGGGTTCAACCGCTTGAGGAATGCCGGGAAGAAGTGGTGTTGACATTCTCTAATGCTACTCACAACAAAGCTCTCGGAGAATAAATGAAACCTCTTACGTGGTTCTTGAGTGGGTTGACTGTGGACGGGTTCAACCGCTTGAGGAATGCCGGGAAGAAGTGGTGTTGACATTCTCTAATGCTACTCACAACAAAGCTCTCGGAGAATAAATGAAACCTCTTACGTGGTTCTTGAGTGGGTTGACTGTGGACGGGTTCAACTGCTTGAGGAATGCCGGGAAGAAGTGGTGTTGACATTCTCTAATGCTACTCACAACAAAGCTCTCGGAGAATAAATGAAACCTCTTACGTGGTTCTTGAGTGGGTTGACTGTGGACGGGTTCAACTGCTTGAGGAATGCCGGGAAGAAGTTGTGTTGACATTCTCTAATGCTACTCACAACAAAGCTTTCGGAGAATAAATGAAACCTCTTACGTGGTTCTTGAGTGGGTTGACTGTGGACGGGTTCAACTGCTTGAGGAATGCCGGGAAGAATTGGTGTTGACATTCTCTAATGCTACTCACAACAAAGCTCTCGGAGAATAAATGAAACCTCTTACGTGGTTCTTGAGTGGGTTGACTGTGGACGGGTTCAACCGCTTGAGGAATGCCGGGAAGAAGTGGTGTTGACATTCTCTAATGCTACTCACAACAAAGCTCTCGGAGAATAAATGAAACCTCTTACGTGGTTCTTGAGTGGGTTGACTGTGGACGGGTTCAACCGCTTGAGGAATGCCGGGAAGAAGTGGTGTTGACATTCTCTAATGATACTCACAACAAAGCTCTCGGAGAATAAATGAAACCTCTTACGTGGTTCTTGAGAGGGTTGACTGTGGACGGGTTCGACCGCTTGAGGAATGCCGGGAAGAAGTGGTGTTGACATTCTCTAATGCTACTCACAACAAAGCTCTCGGAGAATAAATGAAACCTCTCACGTGGTTCTTGAGTGGGTTGACTGTGGACGGGTTCAACCGCTTGAGGAATGCCGGGAAGAAGTGGTGTTGACATTCTCTAATGCTACTCACAACAAAGCTCTCGGAGAATAAATGAAACCTCTTACGTGGTTCTTGAGTGGGTTGACTGTGGACGGGTTCAACCGCTTGAGGAATGCCGGGAAGAAGTGGTGTTGACATTCTCTAATGCTACTCACAACAAAGCTCTCGGAGAATAAATGAAACCTCTTACGTGGTTCTTGAGTGGGTTGACTGTGGACGGGTTCAACCGCTTGAGGAATGCCGGGAAGAAGTGGTGTTGACATTCTCTAATGCTACTCACAACAAAGCTCTCGGAGAATAAATGAAACCTCTTACGTGGTTCTTGAGTGGGTTGACTGTGGACGGGTTCAACCGCTTGAGGAATGCCGGGAAGAAGTGGTGTTGACATTCTCTAATGCTACTCACAACAAAGCTCTCGGAGAATAAATGAAACCTCTTACGTGGTTCTTGAGTGGGTTGACTGTGGACTGGTTCAACCGCTTGAGGAATGCCGGGAAGAAGTGGTGTTGACATTCTCTAATGCTACTCACAACAAAGCTCTCGGAGAATAAATGAAACCTCTTACGTGGTTCTTGAGTGGGTTGACTGTGGACGGGTTCAACCGCTTGAGGAATGCCGGGAAGAAGTGGTGTTGACATTCTCTAATGCTACTCACAACAAAGCTCTCGGAGAATAAATGAAACCTCTTACGTGGTTCTTGAGTGGGATGACTGTGGACGGGTTCAACCGCTTGAGGAATGCCGGGAAGAAGTGGTGTTGACATTCTCTAATGCTACTCACAACAAAGCTCTCGGAGAATAAATGAAACCTCTTACGTGGTTCTTGAGTGGGATGACTGTGGACGGGTTCAACCGCTTGAGGAATGCCGGGAAGAAGTGGTGTTGACATTCTCTAATGCTACTCACAACAAAGCTCTCGGAGAATAAATGAAACCTCTTACGTGGTTCTTGAGTGGGTTGACTGTGGACGGGTTCAACCGCTTGAGGAATGCCGGGAAGAAGTGGTGTTGACATTCTCTAATGCTACTCACAACAAAGCTCTCGGAGAATAAATGAAACCTCTTACGTGGTTCTTGAGTGGGTTGACTGTGGACGGGTTCAACCGCTTGAGGAATGCCGGGAAGAAGTGGTGTTGACATTCTCTAATGCTACTCACAACAAAGCTCTCGGAGAATAAATGAAACCTCTTACGTGGTTCTTGAGTGGGTTGACTGTGGACGGGTTCAACTGCTTGAGGAATGCCGGGAAGAAGTGGTGTTGACATTCTCTAATGCTACTCACAACAAAGCTTTCGGAGAATAAATGAAACCTCTTACGTGGTTCTTGAGTGGGTTGACTGTGGACGGGTTCAGCCGCTTGAGGAATGCCGGGAAGAAGTGGTGTTGACATTCTCTAATGCTACTCACAACAAAGCTCTCGGACAATAAATGAAACCTCTTACGTGGTTCTTGAGTGGGTTGACTGTGGACGGGTTCAAGCGCTTGAGGAATGCCGGGAAGAAGTGGTGTTGACATTCTCTAATGCTACTCACAACAAAGGTCTCGGAGAATAAATGAAACCTCTTATGTGGTTCTTGAGTGGGTTGACTGTGGACGGGTTCAACCGCTTGAGGAATGCCGGGAAGAAGTGGTGTTGACATTCTCTAATGCTACTCACAACAAAGCTCTCGGAGCATAAATGAAACCTCTTACGTGGTTCTTGAGTGGGTTGACTGTGGACGGGTTCAACCGCTTGAGGAATGCCGGGAAGAAGTGGTGTTGACATTCTCTAATGCTACTCACAACAAAGGTCTCGGAGAATAAATGAAACCTCTTATGTGGTTCTTGAGTGGGTTGACTGTGGACGGGTTCAGCCGCTTGAGGAATGCCGGGAAGAAGTGGTGTTGACATTCTCTAATGCTACTCACAACAAAGCTCTCGGACAATAAATGAAACCTCTTACGTGGTTCTTGAGTGGGTTGACTGTGGACGGGTTCAAGCGCTTGAGGAATGCCGGGAAGAAGTGGTGTTGACATTCTCTAATGCTACTCACAACAAAGGTCTCGGAGAATAAATGAAACCTCTTATGTGGTTCTTGAGTGGGTTGACTGTGGACGGGTTCAACCGCTTGAGGAATGCCGGGAAGAAGTGGTGTTGACATTCTCTAATGCTACTCACAACAAAGCTCTCGGAGAATAAATGAAACCTCTTACGTGGTTCTTGAGTGGGTTGACTGTGGACGGGTTCAACCGCTTGAGGAATGCCGGGAAGAAGTGGTGTTGATATTCTCTAATGCTACTCACAACAAAGCTCTCGGAGAATAAATGAAACCTCTTACGTGGTTCTTGAGTGGGTTGACTGTGGACGGGTTCAACCGCTTGAGGAATGCCGGGAAGAAGTGGTGTTGACATTCTCTAATGCTACTCACAACAAAGCTCTCGGAGAATAAATGAAACCTCTTACGTGGTTCTTGAGTGGGTTGACTGTGGACGGGTTCAACCGCTTGAGGAATGCCGGGAAGAAGTGGTGTTTACATTCTCTAATGCTACTCACAACAAAGCTCTCGGAGAATAAATGAAACCTCTTACGTGGTTCTTGAGTGGGTTGACTGTGGACGGGTTCAACCGCTTGAGGAATGCCAGGAAGAAGTGGTGTTGACATTCTCTAATGCTACTCACAACAAAGCTCTCGGAGAATGATTGAAACCTCTTACGTGGTTCTTGAGTGGGTTGACTGTGGACGGGTTCAACCGCTTGAGGAATGCCGGGAAGAAGTGGTGTTGACATTCTCTAATGCTACTCACAACAAAGCTCTCGGAGAATAAATGAAACCTCTTACGTGGTTCTTGAGTGGGTTGACTGTGGACGGGTTCAACCGCTTGAGGAATGCCGGGAAGAAGTGGTGTTGACATTCTCTAATGCTACTCACAACAAAGCTCTCGGAGAATAAATGAAACCTCTTACGTGGTTCTTGAGTGGGTTGACTGTGGACGGGTTCAACCGCTTGAGGAATGCCGGGAAGAAGTGGTGTTGACATTCTCTAATGCTACTCACAACAAAGCTCTCGGAGAATAAATGAAACCTCTTACGTGGTTCTTGAGTGGGTTGACTGTGGACGGGTTCAACCGCTTGAGGAATGCCGGGAAGAAGTGGTGTTGACATTCTCTAATGCTACTCACAACAAAGCTCTCGGAGAATAAATGAAACCTCTTACGTGGTTCTTGAGTGGGATGACTGTGGACGGGTTCAACCGCTTGAGGAATGCCGGGAAGAAGTGGTGTTGACATTCTCTAATGCTACTCACAACAAAGCTCTCGGAGAATAAATGAAACCTCTTACGTGGTTCTTGAGTGGGATGACTGTGGACGGGTTCAACCGCTTGAGGAATGCCGGGAAGAAGTGGTGTTGACATTCTCTAATGCTACTCACAACAAAGCTCTCGGAGAATAAATGAAACCTCTTACGTGGTTCTTGAGTGGGTTGACTGTGGACGGGTTCAACCGCTTGAGGAATGCCGGGAAGAAGTGGTGTTGACATTCTCTAATGCTACTCACAACAAAGCTCTCGGAGAATAAATGAAACCTCTTACGTGGTTCTTGAGTGGGTTGACTGTGGACGGGTTCAACCGCTTGAGGAATGCCGGGAAGAAGTGGTGTTGACATTCTCTAATGCTACTCACAACAAAGCTCTCGGAGAATAAATGAAACCTCTTACGTGGTTCTTGAGTGGGTTGACTGTGGACGGGTTCAACTGCTTGAGGAATGCCGGGAAGAAGTGGTGTTGACATTCTCTAATGCTACTCACAACAAAGCTTTCGGAGAATAAATGAAACCTCTTACGTGGTTCTTGAGTGGGTTGACTGTGGACGGGTTCAGCCGCTTGAGGAATGCCGGGAAGAAGTGGTGTTGACATTCTCTAATGCTACTCACAACAAAGCTCTCGGACAATAAATGAAACCTCTTACGTGGTTCTTGAGTGGGTTGACTGTGGACGGGTTCAAGCGCTTGAGGAATGCCGGGAAGAAGTGGTGTTGACATTCTCTAATGCTACTCACAACAAAGGTCTCGGAGAATAAATGAAACCTCTTATGTGGTTCTTGAGTGGGTTGACTGTGGACGGGTTCAACCGCTTGAGGAATGCCGGGAAGAAGTGGTGTTGACATTCTCTAATGCTACTCACAACAAAGCTCTCGGAGCATAAATGAAACCTCTTACGTGGTTCTTGAGTGGGTTGACTGTGGACGGGTTCAACCGCTTGAGGAATGCCGGGAAGAAGTGGTGTTGACATTCTCTAATGCTACTCACAACAAAGGTCTCGGAGAATAAATGAAACCTCTTATGTGGTTCTTGAGTGGGTTGACTGTGGACGGGTTCAGCCGCTTGAGGAATGCCGGGAAGAAGTGGTGTTGACATTCTCTAATGCTACTCACAACAAAGCTCTCGGACAATAAATGAAACCTCTTACGTGGTTCTTGAGTGGGTTGACTGTGGACGGGTTCAAGCGCTTGAGGAATGCCGGGAAGAAGTGGTGTTGACATTCTCTAATGCTACTCACAACAAAGGTCTCGGAGAATAAATGAAACCTCTTATGTGGTTCTTGAGTGGGTTGACTGTGGACGGGTTCAACCGCTTGAGGAATGCCGGGAAGAAGTGGTGTTGACATTCTCTAATGCTACTCACAACAAAGCTCTCGGAGAATAAATGAAACCTCTTACGTGGTTCTTGAGTGGGTTGACTGTGGACGGGTTCAACCGCTTGAGGAATGCCGGGAAGAAGTGGTGTTGATATTCTCTAATGCTACTCACAACAAAGCTCTCGGAGAATAAATGAAACCTCTTACGTGGTTCTTGAGTGGGTTGACTGTGGACGGGTTCAACCGCTTGAGGAATGCCGGGAAGAAGTGGTGTTGACATTCTCTAATGCTACTCACAACAAAGCTCTCGGAGAATAAATGAAACCTCTTACGTGGTTCTTGAGTGGGTTGACTGTGGACGGGTTCAACCGCTTGAGGAATGCCGGGAAGAAGTGGTGTTTACATTCTCTAATGCTACTCACAACAAAGCTCTCGGAGAATAAATGAAACCTCTTACGTGGTTCTTGAGTGGGTTGACTGTGGACGGGTTCAACCGCTTGAGGAATGCCAGGAAGAAGTGGTGTTGACATTCTCTAATGCTACTCACAACAAAGCTCTCGGAGAATGATTGAAACCTCTTACGTGGTTCTTGAGTGGGTTGACTGTGGACGGGTTCAACCGCTTGAGGAATGCCGGGAAGAAGTGGTGTTGACATTCTCTAATGCTACTCACAACAAAGCTCTCGGAGAATAAATGAAACCTCTTACGTGGTTCTTGAGTGGGTTGACTGTGGACGGGTTCAACCGCTTGAGGAATGCCGGGAAGAAGTGGTGTTGACATTCTCTAATGCTACTCACAACAAAGCTCTCGGAGAATAAATGAAACCTCTTACGTGGTTCTTGAGTGGGTTGACTGTGGACGGGTTCAACCGCTTGAGGAATGCCGGGAAGAAGTGGTGTTGACATTCTCTAATGCTACTCACAACAAAGCTCTCGGAGAATAAATGAAACCTCTTACGTGGTTCTTGAGTGGGTTGACTGTGGACGGGTTCAACCGCTTGAGGAATGCCGGGAAGAAGTGGTGTTGACATTCTCTAATGCTACTCACAACAAAGCTCTCGGAGAATAAATGAAACCTCTTACGTGGTTCTTGAGTGGGTTGACTGTGGACGGGTTTAACCGCTTGAGGAATGCCGGGAAGAAGTGGTGTTGACATTCTCTAATGCTACTCACAACAAAGCTCTCGGAGAATAAATGAAACCTCTTACGTGGTTCTTGAGTGGGTTGACTGTGGACGGGTTCAACCGCTTGAGGAATGCCGGGAAGAAGTGGTGTTGACATTCTCTAATGCTACTCACAACAAAGCTCTCGGAGAATAAATGAAACCTCTTACGTGGTTCTTGAGTGGGTTGACTGTGGACGGGTTTAACCGCTTGAGGAATGCCGGGAAGAAGTGGTGTTGACATTCTCTAATGCTACTCACAACAAAGCTCTCGGAGAATAAATGAAACCTCTTACGTGGTTCTTGAGTGGGTTGACTGTGGACGGGTTCAACCGCTTGAGGAATGCCGGGAAGAAGTGGTGTTGACATTCTCTAATGCTACTCACAACAAAGCTCTCGGAGAATAAATGAAACCTCTTACGTGGTTCTTGAGTGGGTTGACTGTGGACGGGTTCAACCGCTTGAGGAATGCCGGGAAGAAGTGGTGTTGACATTCTCTAATGCTACTCACAACAAAGCTCTCGGAGAATAAATGAAACCTCTTACGTGGTTCTTGAGTGGGTTGACTGTGGACGGGTTCAACCGCTTGAGGAATGCCGGGAAGAAGTGGTGTTGACATTCTCTAATGCCACTCACAACAAAGCTCTCGGAGAATAAATGAAACCTCTTACGTGGTTCTTGAGTGGGTTGACTGTGGACGGGTTCAACCGCTTGAGGAATGCCGGGAAGAAGTGGTGTTGACATTCTCTAATGCTACTCACAACAAAGCTCTCGGAGAATAAATGAAACCTCTTACGTGGTTCTTGAGTGGGTTGACTGTGGACGGGTTCAACCGCTTGAGGAATGCCGGGAAGAAGTGGTGTTGACATTCTCTAATGCTACTCACAACAAAGCTCTCGGAGAATAAATGAAACCTCTTACGTGGTTCTTGAGTGGGTTGACTGTGGACGGGTTCAACCGCTTGAGGAATGCCGGGAAGAAGTGGTGTTGACATTCTCTAATGCTACTCACAACAAAGCTCTCGGAGAATAAATGAAACCTCTTACGTGGTTCTTGAGAGGGTTGACTGTGGACGGGTTCAACTGTTTGAGGAATGCCGGGAACAAGTGGTGTTGACATTCTCTAATGCTACTCACAACAAAGCTCTCGGAGAATAAATGAAACCTCTTACGTGGTTCTTGAGTGGGTTGACTGTGGACGGGTTCAACCGCTTGAGGAATGCCGGGAAGAAGTGGTGCAGCCTCTCAGGTTCAGACTGCAGCGTTTGTTTCTGAAAGCAAGAATACCGCAAACGTTGTTTCAAGTCACGAAAGAAGCTCCGAAATGTATCACGAATGACAGAGAAAATGTTTACAATTTCTGAGAGATGAGCGAATATTCACCATTCCATAGAACAGTTTGTTGAATACTTCATTTTGAATAGGCCTAGGCCATTCAATTCTTATTTTGAATGCAAACTGTAATACAGTACAATTATTTAAAAATTAGCAGGCTCTATTTGGGCCGAGCAAAATTTTCGACCGGTTTTTTATTTACTGATGACCAATTAACGATTCAGTTCCGCTCTCCTGGCTGAATCCTGGCTACAACCACATTTAACACGAAACATGTAAAACAGTCCGTTTATGGACACTTTTGAAAATGGTCCAAGTTTATTTATACTATCTAAAATTACATGCTGACATCGTCAGTAATGTTAATGAATATGGTTAATCCGAATTCCATCTAATCCGTAATTCAAACTAATATTTCGACCCCTCAATTGCCTTAGCACTGTTTTCGGATTGGATAATCCGAAATAGATCGAGTTAATTCCTTGAATTGATCATTATTTTCTTAAATTCCATACTTTTTATTTGACGCGTAACAATAGGCCGAAGCCAGCTCAGCTGTTCGCTGCCACTGAATACGTCATTCGACTCCCGAGTGCGCTCCAAAGATCTTGGTATCTAACTTCGTTAGGTTAGATACTAAGGTCTTTGGCCGCTCTGTCTGTCCTCGACGAGCGGTAAGCTCGGAACACTCAATCACTCGGAACGGCCGAGCGCCAATAGAAGCTGGCCATCTAACGTTCGGTTGCTGTCGAAGATAGCCGAATACACACGATCAGTGTTTCGGTTCCTCGCACATGTGGCATCTACCTTTCTCTCGCGCTCAATACAAAATTGCTTCAATTCTAACCGGGAAGTGTGATGATTTTCGTGGAAAAGGAGTTTTTTGATTAATCCGAATTTTTATAAATCGAAATCACTTTTTGGGGTCCCTAGAATTTTGGATTAACGAGGGTTTACTGTATAATGAATGTTACTGACCGTAAGTGCTCTAGCGGCTTCGTACAGTTCTTGCGATAGACTGGAGGGCAAGTTAAGGCCGGGCGCGTAGACGATGTCCGTGACGGTCATCAGCTGATCGGGGCTCGGCAGATTGGGTTGCTGCGTCAGCCTGCAGATGTCGCTGAGGTAGCTGACCACGAAGCCCGAGTAGTTCTTCATCTCGAGCAGCGGGGCCATCAGCTGCAGCCAAACTGGAACGTGAATACGCAACGAAACAGTCACTACGGGTCGTTGTTCACTCATTCATATGTTTACGTACAAGTCTATGCCAATACAGTATTTTTTCATTTTTTATATTATTTTTAAAAAAAAGTCTGTAATAAACACAAGTTCAGAGAAAAAGAGAGAAGAAAGAAGATTTTAAGAAGAAGAAGAAGAAGAAGAAGAAGAAGAAGAAGAAGATTTCAAGAAGAAGAAGAAGAAGAAGATTTTAAGAAGAAGAAGAAGAAGAAGAAGATTTTAAGAAGAAGAAGAAGAAGAAGAAGAAGATTTTAGGAAGAAGAAGAAGAAGAAGAAGAAGATTTTAAGAAGAAGAAGAAGAAGTTAAGAAGAAGATTTTAGGAAGAAGAAGAAGAAGAAGAAGAAGAAGATTTTAAGAAGAAGAAGAAGAAGGAGAAGATTTTAAGAAGAAGAAGAAGAAGAAGAAGGAGAAGAAGAAGGAGAAGAAGATTTTAAAAAGAAGGAGATTACCGGCACAGTAGCTGAGTGGTTAGCGCACTTGCTTTGTGTGACCCGGGAGGTGAAGGGACATATCGGACTCAGTTCGATCCCCGCCACTGTCCATCTTTACAGGGGTACTCCGTGGTTTCCCTCTGTAGTCTAGGCTAATGCCGGGATGGTTCCCACAATATAGGTCACGACCGCTTCCTTCCCACTATCCTTCTCACTACTCATAAAACCTTCATCTCATCATCCCACCATCTCATTAATCATTCATCTGACGCCAATAGATCTCAGTCATCATTACAGTGCGTCGTTAAAACCCAATATAAAAAAAAGGAGATTTTAAGAAGAAGAAGAAGATTCAAGATTCTCTTAATCCCACTGACTGTGAACGCTTGGATTTTCTTCTAACCTTGATATTATTACCTCAAGATTTATCGTTTGTTAAATGAGTTATCTTATTTTTAATTATTCTTTGGGGTGGTAAGAACGCCCTTGTGGTGCCCCGTCCAAACAATCCCATCTTTCATCCATAGCCTTCATTGGGGAACAATAATTTTGTATCAAGTTTTGATGTTATTAAAAAATATATATTGGGTTTTAACAACGCACTGTACTGATGACTACGATCTATTGGCTTTGGTGAATGATATATGAGATGGTGGGGTGGGATGATGAAATAAAAGGTTATTTATTAGGTGTTTCGGATGGTGGGAAGGAGCCGGTCGTGGCCTGTTGTTAAGGAACCATCCCCGCATTGACCTGAACGACAGAGGGAAACCACGATGTACCCCTGTCAGGATGGTCGATCATGACGGGAATCGAACCCTGGTCTCCTGAATGACGGTTCAGTGTATTAACCACTCAGTCAGACGTCTCAATTTTTCCCAAGTTACAGGTTTACAAAACGCCTGATGCCAGTAGGCCTACAGTGAAACCTCTATGCATCGTTCCCACATCCATCGTATTCCTGCTTCCATCATTCATTTTTTTCAACCCCACTTCCATACTATCAATGTTAAATTTTCCTGCATGGATGGTTTTATTTTCCTGGTCCCTTGAAAAACGATGGATAGAGGTTTCACTGTAATTTCTTCTCGTTTTTGTTGTTTTGTGTAATAGATTTACTGTACTATTAACTAGGGATGACATCAATTCTCAAAATCGGGAAACGATTTTCTATGCTCCAGAATCTATTAAAAATTGATTTGAAAAAAAAAAATTTAAAAAAAAATAAAAAATAAAAAGTTTATTCTCAAAAATGTAGTGTGATATGGAACATTTTTTTTCAACCTTCCCAAGGCGTTCACGTGAAAAATAGCTGCTAGAGACTTCTTTGAACTGTACTGTACCATTTGGGTATTTCCGTCAACGTTCGGCTGTCAGACGTAACCGAAGGGATAGCTTTTGTCCAGATAGTAATATCTCAACAATACAGAATAATATGGACAGCGAAATGAGCACTTATTACGACGTAAAGAAGTACAGCACTGAACCAAAAAAAAAAATTTTTTTTTTTTCTAAATCGATTTTTTGATTTGAGAATCGTTTTACATCAGAATCGATTCTTAATCGATGTTATCCCTAGTATTAACGTACGGCCATGGAGCGTGGCTTACCCTTCAAGCTCAGCGCCAGATCTTTGTTCCCGATCTGGCCGAGGGCCCACAGGATGGCCAAGCCGATGGTCTGGTTGTTCTGGTACGAGGTGCGGAGAGCCGTCAGCTTGGGGATGTCCGCCAACGCACTGGCGCCCAGAGATTGTGCGGACAACTGCAACAGCATCTTGTAACCATTCACTGAAGTGTTCCCTGGAAAATAATCATCAGAAATAGTTTCACGGACCAATATTCCGAGGACAAAACCTGTGGAGGGGGATGATCAATAATTCAAGAAACAAGCATATGCCGCTACCAGCCACAGGGGTAACATATCTCGGTAAGGTGATATAGAATGCCTTGCTTAGATTCTATTTGTGAATGTCCAATATGGCCGCCGAGGTTGGAACAAGCATATGCCACTAGAATGCCTTGCTCAGATTCTATTTGTGAATGTCCAATATGGCCGCCGAGGTTGGAACAAGCATATGCCGCTACCAGCCACATGGGTAACGTATCTCGGTAAGGTAATATAGAATGCCTTGCTTAGATTCTATTTGTAAATGTCCAATATGGCCGCCGAGGTTGGAACAAGCATATGCCGCTACCAGCCACAGGGGTAACGTATTTCGGTACGGTAATATAGAATGACTTGCTTAGATTCTATTTGTGAATGTCCAATATGGCCGCCGAGGTTGGAACAAACATATGCCGCTACCAGCCACAGGAGTAACGTATCTCGGTAAGGTAATATAGAATGCCTTGCTTAGATTCTATTTGTAAATGTCCAATATGGCCGCCGAGGTTGAAACAAGCATATGCCGCTACCAGCCACAGGAGTAACGTATCTCGGTAAGGTAATATAGAATGCCTTGCTTAGATTCTATTTGTAAATGTCCAATATGGCCGCCAAGGTTGAAACAAGCATATGCCGCTACCAGCCACAGGAGTAACGTATCTCGGTAAGGTAATATAGGCCTATACATGGTCTGTCACCATTTTCTTTCCTCACATTGGTGACTTTTGTTTTAAATTGCCTGGTTTACAACTTGTTTTTTGCAATGGAGTGCCCGGTTGCCAAATGTACTATCCGGTGTCATCCCTCGCTGTCAACAGATCTGGCAGTGATGAAATGACACTCGTACTGCCTTGGCTGCCCTGGAGAGGAGCATTTTTCTGCAAGTCGGTTTTTAAATGGGACCAATCACAATAGTTACATATCACAACATTTGTAGGGTACGGACATTTTGTTTCTGTGGTCAATTTAAACAAAAACATTAACTCTAACCACAATCCTGCACTCAAGACAACATTTAAAGGTTATTTTGTGTGAAAAAAGTTGCTGCGTCAGGAGTGAAACCGTGTATCCCGAGTATATGAAACAGCAGCCACCGGTACACTAACAGTAACGCCACAGCGACATAATATGCTAGATGTGTTGCTACTTGTCGTGGGCATTCAAAATCCAACTTGCAGAAAAATGATCGCACCCCAGAGGGGGGGGGGGGGGGGGGGAAGAGAACCTGTGGTCCGTGTGTGGGATCTCTCATCTGTAGCTAAAGGCTCACCAGGTATTATACATAGTCTTCTAGGTCTGTCCGTCTGAAAGTGTGAGAATGCGTTCGTACCGCGGAGAGTAGAAGGGGGGGGGGGATGAAGGAACGAAGAAAGTAGGAAAGAAGGGGGGGAAGGGTTGCCGTAGTACCGATAAATCATTCGACACGGCAGACTGGCTATTTGTAAAAATGATCACTTGTAAAGTACAGGGCAGTGGTGAATTGACAGTTCATGTTTGAAACATAAGGGGTCAGGCTAGTAATCTACCAATAACTATAGTACAGCTTTCTCCAGATAGATTTAGGCTAGACTCCTTGACTTATTCTTTTTCAATTTCATACTATTTCATCATTATTATCATTATTATTATTATTATTATTATTAATTTATTTATTATTATCATCATAAATTACTACTAGGCACATGCTACGTGCTTCCCCCGCGTTGATGGATTAGCCGAGAAATTAACATCAGTGCCTCAATAATGTAGCCTACTGTGAAGTCACCTGACTGCAATAACCCTAACCATGATCAACCAACCCTGGCAGTTAGGTCAGGCCGCGTTAGCTCAGATCAGGTCAGTCAGGTCTGAGTCGGCACTAACCTGACCTTCATAACCCTAGCCATGATCAACCAACCCTGGCAGTTAGGTAAGGCCGCGTTAGATCAGATCAGGTCAGTCAGGTCTGAGTCGGCACTAACCTGACCTTCATAACCCTAACCATGATAGCCCAACTTGGGCACTTAGGTTGAGCAACGTATATTACTCATATATTACTCCTATCATCTTCTTATATTTAGCCCCAGCTTATTTGACGATTTACCAATATTATCACTACAGTATAAACTAATCTACGGTGAATAAAGAATTTGCAATACAATACAATGTAGCTTACCTTTGCTCAAGTCATTAGCCATGGCAACGATACTGTGTTCGAAGTAGTGTTGAAGTGCGGGTATTCCCGCCTCTTTGATAGCTTGTTGTAAGACTTGGCGCACGCTCGTGGGCAGCACGGCTACGAACGAGTCCTTGGGCCGCGGCAGAGCCACGGTGCCAGTGTGGGACAAGCGAGAGTTCAGGTACTCTGCGAGGCCTTTCAGCCAGAGTAGAGGCACGTCTGGGAACCGCGTCTGGTTCAGTTCGACTACAGACTTCAGCTCGGCTACGTCCAACTGCGAACAAGCAATCACAGACGACTTGACTAACGACCAACAAGCACAGAGTTGAGTAGGTTATTTATTAAGGTCTAACCTCCATTACCTTAAGGTCATGAAAAAATTACGATTTTTCGTCAGTCGATTCGTTTTGATGTGCTCGATAATAATATCCAAACAGATGATAGGCTGACCGAGATAAATTTTGAGTTATATCACTTCAAATACTGGATGTTTTCCTATCATTCAACACGCAACCTTCACATTTCATGCGTTTTTATTATTCAACAGATCATTAAAATATACTAAAAGGAATAACATTCAGTCAAAAAACTGGTTTTATTGCAGATGAAGATGTTACGAATAGAATTATGCAAAAATAAATATAGGTACCCTTTCTCATTTATGAATCACACTCATTTTAAGAGAAAAAAATGGTTGATTTTTCACCAAAATGAAGTCAAAATAGCAACTTGATATTTCATTAGAGCGCTGTAACTTCGGCCAAAAAAATATGACAGTGCTTCTGATGCAATTTCAATTCAAGAATACACATGTTCAATGAAGCTTTACTCAAATTAACGATGGTACGTTGAACGATAAAATTACCTACGGTTTTTCTTGGAGACCGAGTTCAGTGGCTTTAATCATCCACCATCAGAGTAAAATATCTAACCAATAATGTTGGCAATATTTAAGAACTTACCAAATTTGCAGCACTATTCAATGACTTGTGAACCACCTTAACAGGTACTTTTTTCTTCTCTCCTACTTTATTCTTGGCTTTTTTAACTTCATTGGCTTTTTTAACTTCATTTGCTTTTGCATTGTTTGACTGCGGCTTCCGATTTTCCTTGTTATCGAGCGCGCTGTACAGAGTTCTTATTTGGTCGAGAGGCACTGAAAAGGAAGGTATTGATTACAATTACGTTAAGCCAATAATACGTCAAGACAATAATAGTCGTTGATACAAACTAGATCAAGCCGTTGACGTCACAGCAAATGCTTGTCCTCAAAGCACCGGCAAGTAACTGACATTTAGATCCCACCATAATAATGTAAAGGTACGTTCATAGGGCCACGGCAAACTATCGCCGACTCAAGGCAATTATATATCGAATCGATGCGATAACCATGGCAACGTCGATACGACAGTCGATAGTTTGTACGCAGAACACACAGTTTGCGTGTAAACGTGGCCGTGATGTCGTTTACGTCATCACGGTAAGTCTGTCGTCCGGCAAAATGTTCAACTTCATTCAACTTTCAAGGCCACAGTGAACGACAAGCCCGGCAAGTCTGTGATTGGCTCATTCATTTTGACGGCACGGCAAATTCGTGTTGCCGTGGCTCTATGAACGTACCTTAAGGGCCAGATTTGTCTTTGTCCTGATATATTTTCTCTTTTCTAGACTTTGACTGCTTAGGCCTGACTGTTGCGCCGACTAACATATAACGCGATGACGATTTTAATGGAAATTTTGACTGAAGAAAAGATAAAAAATTTCTTTCAAATTCTTTTTTCAAAAAGGGCTTGTCAAATCTGAAATTTGTAATAACGTGTAGGCTACATCTGTCAAAGTTGAGAACTACAAAGAACTTTTCAATTCTTCGTGTTTTTTTTTGTTTTTTTCACAAATCTAGGCCTATATTAGCTGGGATAGCTGGATGTGGGGAGCAAGGGTACCAGCAGGTGACTCTTCTCTTGGTGTTTTTGTTTTGTTGCATTGCACAGGTGGTAGGCTTGCCTTGATAAATATCACTTTTCTATGGACATGCAATTTTCTACAACTTAGAGCACTGCAGTTTTGGGTAAAAATCAATGTAGGCCTACCATCTTGAATAATTGAACGTAAAAAAATCTTGGGACCTTTTCAATTTTTACTGAATTGGAACAAACCGGTACGGTAGGTCTACAAATTTTTACCAGCTCTTGAGAAAAAATAAAAGTGTATTTTTTCTAAATCAAAATTAAAGGCCTAATGTAAAACGATCAATACCGGTAGGTACAAAGGTACAAATATTTTCATTCTCTCAAAGAAAGTAGCGTTCTATCATTCATTCAATCCCATTATTGTCTCAATGGATCATTATTCATCAGTAATGTTTCTACTATCAATCAGCTTACAACCTACTAGGTGCTACTAGGTGCGTCTATTTGTGAACACGGCAACCAATAACATTGAGTTACCAGTACCATGCCAACAGTGACGTCGATAGGATTTCTGTATTGGGGGGGCGCACAGGTTACATGAATAAAATGACTGCCCAGCTGGACACCTGTCATGCGGGAAAAGGGGATTTTTATGGACATTATGGAGCTCCGCAGGGAAATTTTGAAAATGTGGACATTTTTCAAGAGATTTTTGCGATTCACAAGTGGTTTTGGAGTCTCATAATATTGCATCATCAAGGACATTTTCGAAGCTATACTTTTCCGATTTCTTCCAGCAAAGCCCCGCAGGGAATTTTTTTAAATAGATCCATGTCATTTTTCAAGTGGTTTTTGATATTTATGAGCGGTTTTGGAGTCCAATGATTGAATCGCCATGGACATGACCAAAATTATTTTTAATAGTAGGCCTAGAATCATTATGGACATTTTCGAAGCTATTTTCGCGATTTCTCCCAGCAAAATTCCCAGCAGTGATTTTTTTGAAATGGTCATTTTTCAAGTGACTTTTGCGAGCAGATTCGGAATCTAATAATTGAATCATTATCGAAAAAAAAGGAACTGTAAAGTAGTAGAGTGTAGGCCTACTGACACAATTCATATTAATCATCATATTTTATTGTGTGTTTATTCGTAGATCAACATTATATATTTTTAAAGGAGGATAAGTTATTGGGGGGGAGCAAATGTCGATTGGGAAGGCGACCCCCTAACAACGGCCAATCCAACTTCTCATTAGCATCAGGTCGAAGGTTTCCTTTACTAATGAGCTCCGAACATTCTCGCCTGAACTTCGACACAGTGTTGTCACTATTTCTAATACTAATTGGTAATCTATTAGGCCTACATACTTTCATGCCTTAAATAAAAATCGAGTTGTCTTGATGCTTGCTCTTCGTTAATTCAATATCACCAACTATGAGCTGGGAAACAGTTGGCACAAACGGTTCGTGTGACCAGTGTATGATAGTTAGTCTTGTCTGCACAAATGGTTCTAAGAATGTATTTGTTATTCAGTTATTCTTGCCAGCACGAACGGTTCGTGGGAACAGTAGGCCCAGTTTTGGTTGCTGTTGAGACGGCCTGCTCGTTCCGTGGGAATAGGGACAATCTAAACTCTGACAGCCCATATGGGTGAACCCTATCATTGACATTGCCTTTCTATCATAGGCTCCCCATATATTCTAGTCATTGACTTATAAAATCAATTATACAGTCCACCATAACCTAAAAGAATTGTAGTTTTTAGGATATTGGACCTAGTTATAAAAGGTCCTCTACAGATGGTGAGAAAACCTTTGCTTCCTTTCTAATGGCCTAGTGATATCATTGAGTTAATGGTGATACTTACAGATATCTTCAATTTTTGGAGCATTTTCAACAAAACTTTTCTTCTCTGTTTTAGTCAATTTCTTTGCTGAGGTGTTCGGCTTTTTATTACTGCTTCCTCTACTAACTAGTTCCCAGCCTTGTCCAGACATTTCTATGAAGTAAGGAAATATCACGTTCTCTTGCTTTATAAAACGCTAGGTAACCTCAATATTCGAAAACACAGCTGTGAGGTGTCAAGTATGTAGCAGGTCGGAAGATCGGCCACGTAAAATTTGATTTCGTTCAATTAGCAGCACTGAATTGTGAACAATTTTCGTACTAACCAAAAAAGGCGGGGAATATTCAATTTCAGTTTATCTTTCGTTTCATCATCTTTGCTGAAATAAAAAGATTGTACGAAATTTTTAATTAAATACTGCTCAGGTAATTGACACAGGAATACAAACTCACCTATCATGCACACTTTCATTCATTTCTGTCCTATGGTATTCTTTTCTGGGGGGCCTCTCCCCAAGCTTACCGAATATTCATTCTTCAAAAACGTGCCTTACGAATAATTGTCGGTATATGTCGACGCAGCTCGTGTCGACAACACTTCGTTGACCTGAAGATATTGACTCTTACCTCCACCCTGATTCTAGCAGCCTGCTCCTTCGTTCGCTCTCACCCTGAACTTTTCTCCTTAAATTCCACTGTTCACACTTACCCAACTAGAAGCAGCAAATCCATCCATGTTACATCTCACAATCAGTCCTCTTATACCAAAAGCCCTCAATACCTTTGCACCACTTTATATAATAACCTTCCCTCTTACATCATTGAATCCAACACACTCAATATATTCCTAACTAATCTCAAAAAATATCTACTTTTAAATCCATTCTATAGTATCAACGAGTTTATCAAAAGTCCTTGATTTTCCAGCATCAACTTTGAACTCAACCTCTTTCTTCTGTATTCAATGTTTATAATTTCACTATTTACTTTGTTCTGTATATTTCCTGTATATAATTGTAACATAATTATCCAACTTCTTTAATTCTAGCATAGTTTTAATCATGATGAATCCTATATTGGTACACTGTATTAATCAAATGGAGAATAAATAAATACAATACAATACAATACATGAATATAACGTAACATAAAATAGATGTCATATGACATAGATGACATTATTAGGACTTACAAGCAAAATACAGTACGAAATTTTCAATGCAACAGTACAACATATTGTACGGTAGTCAGAACTTGTTACATTTGAGTGTGTTAAATCTAGGCCTTCGACTATCAATTATAATTGATAGTCATGGGTAATCATGGTAATGTTTTTGTAGACTTTTTTCCAAATTTGCTTGAAAAATTGTATTCCTATGAAGATGGGAGTTATCGCATTCAACTTTTGGTTTATATTTTATCGAATAGGCTACGCAACAAATATTTGAAAAATAATAATAGACAAGGAGTTTTTTATTTTCAATAGCCAATAAAGAGGTGGAATATTCAATCTCAATTATAGCTTTTGTATTTATGTATCATTCCATTGTTCGCTAGAATATAACAAACTTGAGTGAAATTTTGAATCAAATACTTATCAACGGACAAAACCTGTAGATAAATGTGAATACCTACAAACAGGGGCGGACTGGGCTATCTGACAACCGAGCATTTGCCCGGTGGGCCGCCTCACTTAGGACCGGCACTTAGGCTATAGTTTATGCAAATATGAACTTATCAAACACATGATATAAAACACATATAAACACATAATAAACACATAATAAACACACAATATAAACACAATATAAACACAATAATATAATACACATAATAAAACAAAAAATATAAATATAAACACATAATATTATATTTGCAACACAACACTACAGTTCTTCAGAAAGTTTGCGATGATGCAAGTGATATTCGAACGATTCAATTATTAGATTCCAAAACTGCTCGTGAATCGTAAAAATCACTTGAAAAATGATCATATTTCAAAAAAATCACTGCTGGAGTTTTGCTGGGAGAAATTGCGAAAATAACTTCGAAAATGCCCATAATGATTATACTATTAGAAATGACTTTGATAATTGGATGAGCGAAGCGAAAACTCAATTTTGCCATACCCGAAAAAAAAGTGACTGTTTTTTTTTCTTGTTTGCGCTCCACAGGTCAAATAAAAATTCAAAATCAGTTGAAACTTGGCATACACAAGTGACATCATCTAATTCGATACTGTATAGTTTTGAGGCTCAATCGGTTGAATCACTTCTGAGAAAACTCAATTTAAAGTTTTCAAAAATCCCATTAGAATAACCCAGAGGAAAATATTCGTGAAATAATTTTCATCCGAGACATTTCAAATTCTCAGGGAATTTTAATGTGATAATGATACACATTATTCCGAACTTTCACTCAAATCGGATCAGCCGTTTTGATGTCAAAAAATATATGATGTAATTTTTGTGAATCACTCAAAGCTATTAAGATACCAATTAAATCCAAGCCACAGGTGTCACCTTTTAACTGTGAATGATTGAAACAAAGCGTTCTTTATTATCATAGAAATCAATAATAAAAAATAATATGGCAGTGACATAATCGTTTGGATCTCAAGGTGTAGGCCTATATATATATATATATAATAACCAATCCAAAGATAAGTCGATATGTTCCAGCTCATCCATCAACGCGGCAACACATAACGCGTTTGCCTGGTATCCATATACTAATTCAATCATTGGACTCCAAAACTGCTGGTGAATAACAAAAATCACTTGAAAAATGAAATGGGCCCATTTAAAAAAATTCCTAGCTGGGCTCTGCTGGGGGACTTCCGCCCCTCAGACCCCCTTTTATCTACGTAACCTATGCACCCCCTCAATAAACAAATCCTAACGACGTCCCTGCATTTCGCTCGTAACCGCTTCTAATCTAATAATGTTCAGAGATACACTATAATTTATATTTAAACAGTTTCGTCTTATATCAACTTCGTCATTATTATATTTTTGAATGATCGAGTTATCTGTATTATGTGGACTGAAAGTCTGGAACCAACATCGGACTTATTTTTTCAGTTGATTTCACATTTACTACATCTTAAGAGGAGAGGAAGCCGGGAGAGGCCTACCGGTACGTGATTCAGTCAACTGGGAAAACGCCATAAATGCGTTGTATGAGCGTGTAGGTATGATTTTGGCACATTTAATTTTTTTGTTCAAAACGGCCAACCCGATTGATCTGAAAATTGCAAGAAATGTATAAAATAGTGGCTTTCAACTCCTTGCAGATTTTTTTTTTTTTTTAAAATGAAATTATTCCAAATTTTTTCCTCTATATGTTATTCTCATGGTTATTTTTGAAATTACAAAAAATCATGAAAAAAGTTTACATTACTTGATGCTCTACAACAGTACCCTAAGTCTGTTTGAAAAGATAATTGCCAGGGCCGGAATATTTCCTCAGTCCGCCCCTGCCTACAACAAACAAACTTTGTGATGAAATTTACAAAATTTCAACAGTAGGCCTAGTAACAACTCTTTCTATTTTAATGCAACTATAACTATATATACAGGGCCGGCTCGTGATGTTTTTGCGCCCTGGGCAGGGCGGATCCAGGTCACATTCATGGTGGGGGGGGGGGGGGCATTTCAGTTTGGAAAAGAAATATATGAGAACGGTTGTGTGCAACGGCCCGTTATCGCGAAGCCGACGACCCGTCGCGGGGAGCAAGGAGGGAGGCCCCCTTCTGGCTCCGCGGGATTTTTTTTCAGATTACACCCATTTTAAATACGGTTTAGAGTGTTTCAGATAAGGTTCAGATGCCAAAATCATTCAACTTATGCAATTAAAAATGACGCCAAAAGCAATATTTGTAGCTGAAGGGCCCTATTATGTCATTTCAGCACTCTAGGCAAGCACTCAATTGTGAGCCCCCAAAACTCAAGTGTCCATATCAAAGGTGAATGCAAGGAGGGAGCCTTGCCCCACAGGGAAATTGTCAAAAATTCACTTTTGATAGTAGGCCCCTACGATTTTACGGGTTTCAGGAACTGCAGGAAATTCCTGGAATACACGGATTTCAACAAGACTAATTTTTCCAAATGGCTGTTCCAAGCAATTAAAACACTTAATCAATTGATCATTCAATAACAGTGATATTTGAATGTGAGAATATTTACTCCATCCAGTGGTGTATAAATGTATGTAATGTATACATTTGATAAATAGAATTTTTGAAACGCCTATCTTGCGGTGAAATATATATATTTTTTTAATAACATCGAAACTTGATACAAAATCATTGCTCCCCAATTAAGGCTAAGGATGAAAGATGGGATCGTTTGAAATAAAGAAAAACTACGAAAAACTACTAATTTTTGCGCCCCTGGAAATGATGCGCCCTGGGCAGCCGCCCAGCCCACGGGCCGGCCCTGTATATATAATTGAAGCGGTAAGATCGCGCTTGTGGTGCCCTGTCTCCCTGAACAATCCTTCCTTCAACACTTGGCCTTTTTGGGGAACAATGATTTTTTTTCAAGGTTTAATGTTAATAATAGTGAAAAATAAATTTTCAACACTTCACATGAAACATTTTTGAAGTATTTTTTTAAAATTTGTTTAAAAAATTGTACGAAGATATTTTAATATAATCTTATTCCTTTTGCAATTTTTCCCAAATTTCTGATTAAAAAGTGTTTGCATTTTTTTCAAAATATTGGATAAGTGTTTTTGGTTCAACGACTTGATAAAGAAGTTTAAATTACTATGTAGTATGTAGGGCCCTATCTCTTGATTCTTTGTCACCATAGTTGAAAATATATTCAAAATACGGTACTGTATATTATGTGTCACTACATTACACTTATTGTAACTATTGTTAGCGTTTGATCTCAACTACTCATCCAACTATATCAGTTTATAATAGGACGTGGATTTAAGGAGTGAATACAAGTTTACTCATATTTAAAGAATTCCTGGAAACATCACTCTAATTAGGCCTAGTTCTTCCATTTCAAAATATGTCATTTCAGTGTTACTATTCTCTATGCTACATTATCATATTATTATAATTTCATTATTATTTTTCTGTTATCACTATTATTACTATGATATTATCAAAATCATTATTACGAAGCTTTACATTTTATATTTAACGTACCGTACCCTAATTCTCTATAGGCCTACTCTTGTCTTTTTTTATCACAATAACTATATGAAAATCAATATTGTACATAGCTTTTTCACTTTTGTTATTATTAATATTAATATTTCATAGAATAGTGTCGACAATAGTACAACATTGTTGATGTAGTATGTATACACAATCATGTATATAATACGTGTCTCTAAATCCTGTGCTGTAATGTATAATGAGGATCTTTGACAAAAAATACTTATCTTATCTTATCTTATCTAAATACGAAAACACCTTTTAATTACTATAACAATAATTACGAGTGCGACCCATCTCGACAAGGTATTCGACAACACTCTCTCTTTTTAATTCCCTCGTCATTGCATCTAGCGCCAAAGTGGCGATATGTAGAACCAATATTTGAAATATTATAAAAATGGTAGAAAACTAATAACACTATCCATAGTTGTTACAAATTGAAGAAGCATAAATATGTGAGGACTGAGGATAGGGGTGACCAGACGTCCCGGTCTTCCCGGGATTATCCTTGTTTTGAACTTTCTGTCCCGGCGTAATCTTCTTCATGATGTTGGCCCGCTGGGAAATGTTTGGAATCTGCAGTCTTCTAGTTGTGTTTTAGGTTTTTTAGTGCTACTGTATAAAATCATGAATACCGGTAGATCTTTTTTATACAGTATAGTAATTGCATACAACTTTCTACCCTGTAGAAGAGAGCCCATACAAATACAAGTTATTGATGTGAATTGGGCCCAAATTATTTGAAGTAGAATTAAGAAAGTGATTCAATAAACATTTTGTAAATTATTGTTTTCAAAATGCAACTCTTGTCCTCATGATTGAACGTGATCTCTCGCTCCCCAGAACCTGTGTTACCGCTCACAGCCCAGAGGAATAGAGTGCGTACAAGGCAGGGCGTGCGATGGCGTTAGACTCTGGAGGGAATAGAAACGCAACGCAAGTCTGCTTTGTGGCGTGGAGGTTTTAGATCAACAATTCTACGAAAAGACTGCATTTCAAGGGGAATTCCCCAACATTATTTGGCATGCAATGATTTCAACTTCAAACTTATTAGCATTGTCCAAGATTTTCCTTTTCCAAATATGACCACCCTAGGTTGCCAAACGGAAGAAAATCTTTAAAGTAATTGGATCAATCAATACAGAGACTGAGTGGTGAGGTTGATTAAAAAAACAAACAAAATACTAGCACAATTAATTTTCACTCAACCAGAAGATCTTCAAAATTTTAACTATCATATTTTTTTTTAGGAGGAGGAAGAAGTCGGAACTGGCAGGAACCAACTGATATGAGAAGTCTGCCCTAGAAAAAATGGTGGAAACACCCCCCGGCCCAATTTAATTGGTTATCTGGGTTTGAGATATATATATATTTTTATTTTTTTAAAATCATAATTTAATTCCCCTGGCCCAATTTAATTGGTTATCTGGGTTCGAGATATATATATATATTTTTTTTACACACACACACAATTTGACAGGAATAAACCCGACTACAGGAGTTGTTCACCCCTCGGAAGAAACCCAATAAGCCTGATAAACGGTGTAGAATGGATTAGTGTCAAGACTTGTAATTACTTGCTTTATAACTAGGAAAACGCCATATACGCGTTGTTAGATGAGCGGAAAGTATCAGTATGTCGACTTCTTTGCCAAACTTTTGCCTACATTCGCCAATTGGGTGACATTGAAGCTAGAAATGGGTAAAAAAACTGCTTCGAGTGGTACCAATTTAGCACATTTTATGGTTTTTCTTCAAAATGGCCCACCCGATCAAGCTGAAAGTTCTCAGAAACGTGTATCAGAATGTAACTCAACTTCACGCAAAATTTCATTTCTTTAGAAAATAAAAATATTTTCTTTTTTTTTCCGCTGTGTTATTCTAACGGGCATTTTTGAAATTTCTAAGATTCATAAAAAAAATTCAAGATCCGATGATGCCACAAAACTATACAGATCTAAGTTAGATGAGGAAGCATAATGAAAAAAAGTTTAACAGTTCCGTTCAGTCAAATAAATCGATCTTTTGAAAGGTTCAAAATTCGTTTCCGTGGCTTTGCTGTAAAAGTTCAAGTTCAAATTCGAGAACGTTCGTTCAAAAATTCACCTTGAAAATTATATTGAAAAAAAAGGGTTCAAAAATAATATATGGCTCGCCTGGTGACAAGTGATGACATGGTGAGATCCCGAACAGGGATTATTATCTATTCGGGATAGACCGTAAAATAGTCGATCTCATTTCGGAATTTGGACGGGGAAGTACGGATAGTGCAATCGTGTCAAATAGGATATGAGTAATCTACTAGTCAAACCCGAAATATGCGTTGTAAGATGAGCGAGATATCTCAATAAGGTATAAAAGTCCTTGAAGTAGTTCTACCCTTGCTACTTTATAGACTCTGGTATTCTACACACCTTGATATCTGAATATGCTATAAAAGTCATTGAAGTAGTGCTACTCTTGCCACTTCATTGACTCTGGTATTCTACACACCTTGATGTATATAAAAAATACTTCATTGTTGGTCAACTCTTGAATCTAGAAAGCAGTGAATCTCAACAACTTAATTCTGTCACAATTTGCATGATATATTTGATGAATATTATCAGTTATTTTTCTTCTTCAAAACGACTGATTGGAATTGCATACAAAAGCGTGATAATGTGTAAAATTCATGTATACACATTTGGAGAAAATTTCATCCCATTTGGAGAGAATTTATTTCTCAACATTTTCCGCCCAGCCAGATCTTATGGGGTTCTTGGAAACTTTGAGATGATTTTTCTCAAAATCGGTCCGACCGATTCATTCCAAAAACTATACAGTTCTAAGTTGGATGAGTTTGGGTGTACAAAAAAAGTTTCATGTTCATCAGTCAACCCTTGCGACCTGTGGAGTGCTTACAAAAAAAAAAAAAAAAAAAAAAAAAAACACACACAGACAAACCCCTATAAGAGTGGGATGGAGACTTTGCTACGCTCATCAAAAATTATAAACTTTCAAATGAAAGTTTTATTCCATTAAAGCTCACCGAAAAATCAAACGTGAAGATAGTTCAAGACCGTCGACAGTAAATGTAACGTGTTCATTGAAAAAAGTAAAAAATTCGAACACGTTCATTTTAAAAGTTCATTACCCAACACTGTCCAACTCCAGAATAATGCAGACATGCGCTGTAAGTTGTACGAAATTACATGCAAAATGTGTGTGTACACACTCTTGATTGAGTTTCTTTAGACCCGTATTACCAATAATAGAAAATGTGTTAATTAAGCTGATTTATTAATTGGGGTACAAAAATACCATTGGTAACCAGGGCTACAGTAATAACAAGCTGATCCACTAATCATTGCTTAATCAACAAATTCATTATTTGTGAAACGGGACCTTAATAAGTTCATCACATTAATACTTTTTTTCATTCTGGTCCCCTGAAAAACGTACCAAAGCGGTATTAACAACTGCCTTCCACCTATTGTTAATTTCAAACGATTTATAATCTAATGGTTTCACTGCAACAGTTACAAATAGAATCTAAGCAAAGCATTCTACACTCATCGATATATGTATCGAATAATGCAAAACTTCTTGGTTTGCAAAGCAGTGTGAAGCTACTGCCGAGACACAAATATATACGCATTCTTGACGCTGAGTAATGTAACTCGGTAATTTAGATCTATGTTCACAGAAAAGTAGATACGGGAATAAGTTTTTTCTTTAATATGATGGGACTCTCCCTCCACCTCGCAACTTGGGCCCACATTCACAAGACTCGAGCGTTTTACTCACGCAACTAGCGGGAAGTTTTCTGCAAGTAGGGTTCTAATGAAACTACAAACAATAGGGCAGCAAAGTAGGCTGTGGCGCGGAAGGATAGGGTTCTAATGTAGGTTCATTCTTATGGGTAATAGCACGTACATGATTTTAAAACTGTCATAACTTCTAAACTACTAACACTATGGCTAAACCAGTTAGCCTACAATGTTCAGTAAACTGTTATATTTACGATGAGACACATACATTGTATCAAACGCCTGGTAAATTTAAACAATTGGATGATAAAAAACATGTTGTAATTGCAACGTCGAAAACTAACGATAGCCGTGCGCGTAGGAGTGCACCCGCATGACGGTCAAAGCTTAATGTTGCAACATCTGTTTTGCGATGATGCCAAGCGATACCTAGCAAGCAGCTAGCAAGTTTCTTGAGAACACGGCCACTGTGAGAATTCCGATGCAACTATCTCTCTCTTTCATTCGCTTGGCGACATCGCAATTACAGCATGTTTTTTATCATCCAATTGTTTAAATTAACCAGGCGTTTGATACAATGTATGTGTCTCATCGTAAAGATAACAGTTTACTGAACATTGTAGGCTAACTGGTTTAGCCGTAGTATTAATAGTTTAGAAGTTATGACAGTTTTAAAATCATGTGCGTGCTATTACCCATAAGAATGAACCTACATTAGAACCCTATCCTTCCGCGCCACAGCCTACTTTGCTGCCCTATTACTAATACTCTCAATCAACGTAGGCTATGTTACATGAATATAGAACAAATAAATCCCCAAATCTGGTAGTGAAGGAAGTTGGATGGATTCAAAAGTGTGAGTCGTCTCATTTCATTTTATTGTAGTTTTCTCATTTTATTGTCTCTCAAATAAACAGGCAACAACAAGTATAAATAACTATCAACTATAATAATTGAAATCACTATACTTAATACATATAGTCTACGACTATCAATAACGTAACGGGACAAGCAACATGACGCTTTCCTTTCGCACTAAGCGTATATCAAAGGGATGCCGCCTCACAAATGTTATGATGATTTGCTGGTATTGTTGTATGTTGATATATACAAGTAATAGATGTAATGCAATCTGTGAATCCAGCTCTTCCCAACTGCATTAAACAATATTGGGATACATTTCATTTGAATTGGCCAATCTGAATTTAAAATACGGCTGTAAAAGCATTTAGTCCCCTAGTCAAGAGCCCTACTGCTATATTCACCATTTGATAAGTGGATAATTACTCATCATTTACGAGAAAGATTAAAATCAATGCAATTGTACAACTATGTACTATACATTGGAATACGAGCCTTATACGTACGATTTGATTTGAAATTGCGGATCTCACGAATGTACACGAAAGCGCTGATTCCATCATGGAGAAAACGGCCTAATGTTGAAAGGATGGGACTTACGCCATGTTGCTTATCCCGTTACGTTATTGATAGTCATAGATATAGTGCACAAATTATACCAATAATGCATACTACATTAATGAAGTCCAGTGCACATAATTGTAGAAATAATTGGCGTAGAAAAGAGTTCTGTAAACGAACAGACAGTGTCGTGTGTGGGAGTCGTACAGGGTGTGTAGTACACTAGATGAGTACTAGTTTAGGATTATCTAGAAAAGCTCTGGAAAACCCACTAACCCAAGTATTTGAGAGACATCATTTTATAATTATTAGTAATTAGTCTAATTGTCATACAGTACTTATGATTATATGTTTATTCAGCAAAAAAATAGAAAATCTGAGTGTAAAGCTAATGCACTTTAATACCGGTACCTCTGAGTGAAGAGTGGTCGATAATGAATGATATAGCTAAGGCTTTTTCTCAAGCGAGTCTGTTGCTGATTTTCCACACCACCAGAAAACATCTGCTGCAAGTCAAATATTACGAATACATTGCCAATTTATTGTTAAATACTCGGGGTAAGCCACACTTGTGCATATTATTTACATTGGATACCGCATTTGACTTTTGACAGTTGAAAAATGACACGCCAATATTTCCCGTCCCCGTTAAAACTGACCGATGATGTTGAGCAGGTGAAAAGAAGAAAGTCGAGAACGTTCTTCATGTCGTTCAATTGATTGAACGGAACGTTCAGAATCAGTACTCCTCCTCTTCGTCGTCGTTCGATGCCGGGACGTCTCCTTCTCCTTCTTCCGGGGGAGCAAATCCGTCCTGGAAGCAAACAACTGGAATTAGCACACGTAGCGTGACGTTTGGCACATGTAATGTACACTCGCAATCACATGAAATTGTATCTTCATAAATTGAAATAAAATCTATGCGTATTTTACAAAATAATTGAAATAATCAAAATGGGGTGGTGAGATCGCCCTTGTGGTGCACCGTCAAAACGAAATTACCTTTCATCCATAGCCTTGATTGGGGAGCAATGATTTTGTATCAAGTTTAGATGTGAATAAAAAATGAAATATATGAATATTTAACTGACAAGTTTCACCCTATGACTGTACGCAGTATGTGAAGTACCGGTATGTTTGTACGTTGTCTTCTAGCTTCAGTGCGTAAGCCTATATTGTGATTGAATTCTTTTCGGAATGCATTTTAATGTGGCTCGATCGAACACTTTACGTGACTGCGACTGTACATGAATAATTATAACAGAGCGAGTGACTCAATTGCATATTATTGGCACTTGCAAAGTTATACAAAATTACTATATTCATTTTTCACCTGATGATCATTATTGTTTGCTCAACGACCCCACCAACAGCTGGGTTGTTTGGGGGTAGGAGTGAGCAGAGCAGGTGATGATGAAACTATGAAGAGATGACGAGTGAAATGATGCTTACAAAAACACTTGAATTCTGTCTGTTTTCGAGGAATATTTCCCAACTGATTGATTATTGAAAAAAAAGGAATAAATGAAATTGAAAAAAAAACAGAAAATAGCCCAGGGAGAAAATGAGAGCGTTGGCTCATCCACAAACAAACCACCACCTACGACAAACAAGGACGATGTATCATATAAATAGTAGGGATGACATCGATTCTCAAAATCGGGAATCGATTTTCTGGATTGCTCCAGAATCGATTAAAAATCAAATTTGAATTTTTTTTTTTTAAATTATTTATTTTTTAAAAATTAAAAATAAAAAAAAAGTTAATTCCCAAAAAAGTAGTGTAATTTGAAACATTTTTTCAACCTTCCCAAGGCGTTCACGTGAAAAATAGCTGCTAGAGACTTCTTTGAACTGTACTGTACCATTTGGGTATTTCCGTCAACGTTCGGCTGTCAGACGTAACCGAAGTGATAGCTTTTGTCCAGATAGTAATATCTCAACAATACAGAATAATCTGGACAACGAAATGAGCACTTATTGAGACGTAAAGAAGTACAGCAATGAACCAAAAATAATTTTTTTTTTTTGGAAAAATCGGTTTTTTGTTTTGAGAATCGTTTTACATCAGAATCGATTCTTAATCGATGTTATCCCTAATAAATAGCTGAATAATTGACTTTTGTCAATTAAAAGTATTACGTAATGCATTTGTGGCTGGAAATATGTGCACAGCTTAATTGAGGAGGTAATCATGAACAGGGGCAGTGGTCTCACGAGCTTATTCCGCTGTTCAATCATTATTTATTGTGTAATTAGTGGCCGTTACAATGAATGCAAATCTCGTCTCAAAAAATTAACAGTAAAAACTACTCAACATCACACGAAACTGACACATTTCAAGAGAAGAAATTACGGTCGTTGAAAAATGTCCATGTACAATATACAAACAAACATCGGTATTCCGAAATCTTGGTATACTGTAGCGACAAACCAGAGACTAAGGGAAGACTTCCTACAAACAATCTACACTACCAACTATCAAATCTATCAACTGCCAGAATACACACGTACACTATGATCTAGTTCATCTATTATATTATGTCATCACAAGTGGCCATGTTTACTGTTACACTGATAGAGATGCCCCTTCCTTCCCCCCCCCCAAGCTTCCCGTAAGCCCCCCCATAATCACATTTCCATACATTCACTACATCATGATGAGCGATACGTATCACTTTAGATACCGTCAACAATGAAAGTTACTAACGACATCTAGCTCCCAAGTTGCCCTTGGAAGGAATCAAGAAGATAGAAAGGAATACCGCCGAATGCGTACCTCCGTTGCATACAAGATGTCCAAGATCTTCTGGATGATTGGATTCGCCTCGTTGTCGTGTTCTTGGCACATCACTTCGATGTCGCGGAGTTTGCCGAAGTAAAAGTCTCGCTCTTTCTCGAGACCGTCGACAGTCAGCTTCATGTCGAGGAGCTGGAACGTCAAGAGAAAACACGTCTTAACGACCCCACCATCAGCTAGGTTATACGGGGGTAGGAATGAGCTTAACGACCCCACCGACAGCTAGGTTATACGGGGGTACGAATGAGCTCAACGACCCCACCAACAGCTGGGTTATATGGGGGTACAAATGAGCTCAACGACCCCACCAACAGCTGGGTTATATGGGGGTACAAATGAGCTCAACGACCCCACCAACAGCTGGGTTATATGGGGGTACAAATGAGCTCAACGACCCCACCGACAGCTAGGTTATACGGGGGTACGAATGAGCTCAACGACCCCACCAACAGCTAGGTTATACGGGGGTACGAGTGAGCTCAACGACCCCACCAACAGCTACGTTATACGGGGGTACGAGTGAGCTCAACGACCCCACCAACAGCTAGGTTATACGGGGGTACGAATGAGCTCAACGACCCCACCAACAGCTAGGTTATACGGGGGTACGAATGAGCGGGTGGTTATGAAATGACAAAGTGATGATAGGTGAAAGGGCGTTTTAAAAAAACCATGCCTTATGCGGGGCTCGAACCCACGCTCAACGGTGACTTCAGTTTCTAAAGCGGTGCCTTAGCTGACTGAGCTACTGAGGGAGATGGGTTTTGGGTGTTTCAGCATATAGGTATACATGTGAAACAAAATCACTTGACATTATTGAAGATCCCAGACTTATTCTTGTTTTTGGTCAAAAGGCCAAATAAATCAAGGATAACAGTACACCTAAAACGCTTTAACTAGACATAGCTTCCAGTACCTTGGGTGAAAAAAGTATTAATGAACCGTAATAGGACAGAAATCAATCTACATTAGCCAAGAGTCCCATATTTTTTCGGGCTGCGTGAAGGGCATATACCGGCATATAGTCGACATGGTTGTGTGGCGTGGGTTTGGGTGTTCGACCTAACCTGAACCCTAAGCACATTTCACAACCATCCTATCATAAGTACCGTAGTCAAGCACCCCCAAGCCCATGTCACACGACCGAGTAGACTTTATTCCGGTATCAGCTCCTCAGTGTCCCCATAACGGGCCTCGGAGACCGTACTTGTCCGGGCTCTACCTTCGTACAGACAGGCCTAGTGATGGGTAAATTCCTGGAATTTATAAGTGAAGAAATATTCCTGGGAATATTCCCGGATATTTCCCCAAAATTGGAATTTTCAGGGAATATTTGGTTTTTTGTTTGTTTCCACTCGACATAGAATCAAAAAAAGAAAAACAATGACAAGAATAAATGTACAATACTACAAATATTTACTTATTTTTTTGTATATTGACCAAGTAATTTTGGGGTAGAGAGTATACTTTTGAATACCAGTAGGTAATTATTCATCATTTTTATCTTCGGCTTCCAAGATACGACCAAAAATTTCCTCTTTTCCAGCTCTAAAATAACCTCAAAAACACCCAATGATCTCTCAATGTTGAGATTATAGCTAGGCCTATTGTTCTAAAGCCTTGCAATTTGCAAATATTGTTCGATGGTTAGTTTCAGAACAGCTGTCAGCCCAATAACCTCAGTTATCAGTGCTGGCAACTTATCAGATTGCAAACAAAATATCCCTATATATGGGAATTTATTTGAATAAAAGAAATCATCTTACAAGCAAAAGTATTCCCTATCGCCTGTCGCCAGACAAGCCGTTGAGTCTATAACTGGTGTGGGTCGTACTTTCTCAACAACTGCACAGCATGGCCTACCTGAGTGTTTAGTTCTTCCATCTTCCCACCGTCTCCCCGCGGGCCAGTCATTAACGGAGCTCTGTTGGGTGGGGGACGCACATTTGGCTGCACCTTCGGCACTTGAAACAGTAACAACAATACTATAAGCACACGTTGAACATTCACCTGCGGATACAATACATGCTTGGTGCATATATAGTAGCGATAACATCGATCAATCAAGAATCGATTCTGATGTGAAACGATTCTCAAACCAAAAAATCGATTTTTCAAAAAAATAATTTTCTACTTTTTTTTGGTTCAGTGCTGTACTTCTTTACGGCACAATAAGTGCTCATTTCGTTGTCCATATTATTCTGTATTGTTGAGATATTACTATCTGGACAAAAGCTATCCCTTCGGTTACGTCTGACAGCCGAACGTTGACGGAAATACCCAAATGGTGCAGTACAGTTCAAAGAAGTCTCTAGCAGCTACTTTTCACGTGAACGCCTTGGGAAGGTTGAAAAAAAAAAGTTTCAAATTACACTACTTTTTTGAGAATAAACTTTTATTTCCATCTTAAATTTTTTTTTTCAAAATCAATTTTGAATCGATTCTGAAGCATAGAGAATTGATTCCCGATTTTGAGATTCGATGAATGAATGAATGAATATTAGAGTTTTAAGGCGCATCGACAGCGAGGTCATTTAGCGCCTGATGATGTCATCCCTAATACATATACATCACCGAGATACGTTACTCAACGTTAACAAGGCTCGTGTCTCGGCAGTAACTTTACACCGCTTTGCAAACCGGGAAGTCTCCGTCATATTTGGCATATATCAGTGGTAATTAGACACAATATGTAAAGATAGCAATTGCTATGAAAGCGACTAAATCTAAAAGTGCTTTGAAGCATATTATTCTCAGATTTCTTCATGTTTCTATAAATTTGATGTTGTTTGATCATGTTTCTGAAAAGGCGACAAAGCGCTACAAACATCTGAATCTGTTATGTTTCAACGTATTGGCGATATAGACGCTATATTTAAAATAAAAGAACTGTAGACACGATTTTCTACAAAATATACCAAACCGGAAGTAAACAGGTGGAGTCAGTTAAGAAACTTCGAAAGCCAAAGTGCATCTGCAAATGCAGGCGGTAGATGAGGCGTGGGTTTAACCTGGTGGTGGACAACATTTTCCTAAAACTATCAATTCGAGTGTTTCAATTGTATGCTACTGTATGTTATATAATGGTTTCAAGGGTAGAGTACTGTTGTTATGCTACAGAATGTTGTTACGCTACAAAACACGATTTTACAAAATAAAAGTTGCTCCGAATTGACCAAAGCGCTACTTTTCAAATTATAAATGCTACGAGGAGAAAAATTAGAAGCTATATTCACATGTCTCTAGTGATAATATAGAATGCCTTGCTTAGATTCCATTTGTAAATGTCCAATATGGCCGCTGAGATTGGAACGAGCATAGGTTGCTATCGACTGCAGGAGTAACGTATCTCGGTAAGGTAATATATATGTATGCTTAATGCAACTGGAAAGATAGATTTGTAAACACGGGTCTATACTGTGCTGTAGCATCTAGATTAATGTTGAATTGACCACTAGTGATAGGCGTGGCTAATCGCCAGGGCCACCTAGATCTATACTTCATGTGGGCATTTAGAGATACTCTGATATTTAAATGTGAATTTTCCCACATAACAAATAGCCCATTTGATTGGATGTTTTGTTTTGTGACGTTTGTGGGCGGCTCAATCACTAGTCGTCAATTGTTAGCATGAAATCACAGTTCCACATTTGGGCTGTGTACTTAATTGTTATAATTAACCACTCGACGGCTGTGAACACGTATTAGATTTTCCAATGCGTTGCATTCAACATCTCAACAGCATCCCGTCATAATGATATGGTACTTGTTCTGACATTCGAGAGATAGATTGAGAAATTGGTGTTAAATTTTTTTTGCCGACATAATATGCTGATGTATTTAAAAATGATATGATACAGTCAGCTGATATTCAAAAAATTTCCTCTAGGCTATATGTGTCAAATTGACAAGCCTTTCAATGCTAAATATCTGTGATATTGGCAAATTAATTGTTTCACATATCAAGTACAACATTGTATTCTATTCAATAAAACCATTTGTTCTCGATGTAAATGTCATAAAAAATCCACATAACCACAAACTATCTGTGCGATGTACTGTATAATAAGCCGGTAGTGATGTCGTAACCCGGCTGTCTAGTGGTAAAGACTTGCACGGCCCGAGTGGACATATGCCAAGAATCACGAGTATTAGTAGAGACACGTAAACATAGCTTCTATTTCTTCTCCTCATAGCATTTTGAATTCAAAAGTAGCACTTTGGTGCATCTATTATTTTCGAACATTGTTTTTTGTAGCGCAACAACGTTCAGTAGCATAACAACAGTACGGTACCAGTAAAACTACAGTGGAACCTCTTTAGTATGTTTTTCACGGGACCAGACAGAAAAAACTTACTAAAGTGAAAAACTTACTAAAGAAACTATTCAACATGTGGAAGCATATAGATGGGGTCAAAGAATAAAACTTACCAAGGTGAAAAATGTACTAAAGAGAAACTTACTAAAGAGGTTCTACTGTACTAGATAACGTACAATACAATACAAGAGAAACACCCCAATTGATCTTTTTTTTAGAAAAATAGCCTCCACAAGCGGGTTAAATCTACGCCTCATCTGCCGCCTACATTTGGAACTGCACTTTTTTCCAAAATTCCTCAACCAACCTCACCCGTTTACTCCTCAGTTGAGATCATTTTTGGAAAAATAGCATCTATAATGCTTCTATTCCAAAAATAGCGTCTATATCGCCAATATATTGAAACATACCAGATTCAAATGTTTCTAGCGCTTTCGTCGCCTTTTCAAAAACATGATAGAACAACATCAAACCTATTGAAACATGAGAAGATGTCAGATGATTATTGATGATTATTGTTTGCTTAACGACCCCACCACCAGCTGGGTTACACGGGGGTACGAATGAGCTGATGATTATGAATGTATGAAGTGATGATAAGTGAGAGGACATTTACAAAAACCCTTATGCGGGATTCGAACCCACGCCCAACGGTGACTTCAGTTTCCGAAGCGGTGCCTCAGCTGACCGAGCTACTGAGGGTGGCTAAGATGTCAGAAAAACAGGTAAAAAGTCATTAATAAATTTCATCGCTTTCATGGCAATTGCCATTTTTACATGTCTCCAAGTATAGCCTTCTAAATTCTACAATACGTGTCTCTAAATCCTGTGCTGTAATGTATAATGAGGATCTTAGACAACAAATACTTATCTTATCTTATCTAAATCTAGTGCATTGCAATCGGCTGATAATACAAGCTGAGAGCCTCTTGATACACGTACTTGTTCTCACGAAAGACCAAGGCTCTCTATCACTAATCAACACGTTTTGCTCCTCCATCTTTCGTGGACACAAGTATATGACCTAGGGGATCAAAGGGGGGCAGCTACATATAGTGACTCAAAGGTGCCTTACGTCGACAATGTATAATTTATAAACACTTCAACAAGTTCTTATATAAAATGATACACACATTCAAAGCACATTCAGAATTAAAAATAAGCCCAACAGCATTAAATCAAGTTGAAGCATAAGATTTGTTTGCTTTTCTATATTCCAGTTTACAGTTAATATACTCTGGGTTAGCATTTAGAGGCTAACTACAAAATCTCCAGGGGGTGCATTCCCGTACGATTTAATCCGGTTTTAGTGATATTGGTATTAACTTGGTATTCCTGAAAAGATAGAGCCGGAAATAATGCCAGAAAAGCAGGATTAACTTGAACCTGCCAAAGAGCGGGTTTAGCGTGTTATAAGATCCACTTCAAGATTTCAAATATTGATTTAAATATCTAATATAGTGAATATCGTTACGGGAATGCGATTTCTAGAGTGAGAACTGAAGGCAACGGAATATGAATGTATTAAAATAATTTTACTATTGGTTTTATATCAATAATCTATTCGCCAGAATTATTTTCGAAGCTTGTATACTTATGTTGTTCTGAGAACAGAAATTTACATCTGCAGTTTGGTTACATTGTTAGCGCGGCTGCTTGCAACGCAAGGCGGGTGGGGTTCGATTCCACTTAGGTCGACCTTTTGTTTTTATTCAATTCCATTGAAAATAGTGCATTAGGCTGAGATTTGAATTAGTTCAAGTTTCGTTGAGATTGGATGAGATTTAAGTAAATTTCAGCTGATTTGTAACAACATTTGTCAAAAAAGTGTTTTACCGACGTACTAACCTACGCTTCCCTTAAACCTACTATAAAACTCGTACAGGAATACAAAGTTAAAACCTCTCTAAAACCGGGTTTAACACGTTATTAACTTGGACTAGGTTTATCTAGATAAAACTAATTGGACAGGAATGCACCCCCAGTAGGCCCTAGATATAAAACTGGCTATTTTAATCTCGGCGTTACAAGCTTGAGCAATTCGATCTTGTGCTTTCAACCCAAGAGCTGTGCTGTCTGAACAAACAATAGCTACACACAAGCTAACGGCCAATAAAGAGGGTGATCTTCATTGGAGATGTAGCATAGGGCTTATTCTAAATAAAAATAGATGACAATTTCTTTTCTTCAATGAATATGGCAATATAAAATGATGTATACATATTTGTGGCAAGTGCCAGCAGGGCGGGACCTGGCTGGCAGAGATTTGATGTCCAAGATGCAACAACAGCAAAACCACCATGTAGTGATACCAACACACGTCATCATAATGTAACGAAGCTGTACCAACTCCCATCCCAATAACATGGACAGTATTTGTGGCTTCATGCCGTCAGTTCAGAGTCAAAGGTCCCGATTGCCTGTCACGATTTAGCAGATTCCTTTGTGAACTAGATGTAGATAAGAGTGGCTACGGTACCGGTGGCATTGTTGAACTTACAAAATCTATCATTTTAGTGCAATACAAATGCAACTGCTAACATAATAATTCTACTGAGCCGTGTATAGCAAGCATTGTTGTTTTATGTATTTCGGTAAAAGCAATAGTTGTGATTCTGATTCCGGAAATATTTCTCTTTGAAGACGCGAGTCGGTACACCTTCTTCATGTTATGATAAAGTCTGTTGGTATCACTACATCGTGGCAAAACTAAATGGAAACATACAAATGGAGCAAATAGTAGGCCTGGGTTGAAAATGTATGCTATTGGATATATACCGTATTATCGCTTCAACGGTTTCCCGCGAGCAAAGGAGTAATGGAGATCTTGACTGGACTATTTACCTGCTCTGCCCACACTGGGTTTCGACGCAGGTATTGGGACTATCTGTCGGACGGGGGCAACCATCCTGGTCGGCATGCCGGAACCACGGGGCACGTTAGCGCCCCCATGGCCCATCTGCTCCCCCCCTCGCACACCTAACGGGTCATACTCGGCCCCACCATAGTTGGCGTCAAAGAACTTTTTGAACCACTGAAGGAACTCAAAATTATCTTGGAACCTTCCTTTGACAAGTCTATCTATTGGTACAATCTGGAAAATAAGCGGGATAAAAAAATGAAGCAAAACGATAACACAAATCGTGAGTGCTTATAAATAATAGAATTGATCAGCATCAATAAATCGGCCAAGACACTACAAAACATCAGCCACTGAAACATAAAATAAACAACCAAAACATAAAATAAACAAACCAACATGCCTGAACATTTACACGGAGTGCAAAACCAAGAGATAAGAGAGAGAAGCGTACTTGAATTGAGAAAAGATACAGCCTCATAACAGAAGTTTGTAACACTCATCAGCTAGCTAGCTCTCTCTGATTGTTACGCACAACATTTCCGCCTGAATAATTCATGGCGAGAGGCGCGTGACCATCCATCTCGACTAAATCTCTCGACATTTCAACACTGGTCTGATGACGAAGTTTAATCGATAAAAAGTAATCTACGGCTGCAGATAAACATTAACGTCCCATTCACAATTGAACCTAATCTCAAATTTATTCCGTTAGGCTGTAAACTTACTAAAATGCTACCTCATTCACGACACTTTTCTTAGGGCCTACGTCTGATATCAATCAGTTCAAACAGCTCCATGCACTTGAGTGCAACATAACCTAAAAGTTATGTTCCCAAAGTCTAGTGAGAACTTTTGATCATTTTTGTGTGGTTCATTATGTATAGGGTGACCAGATTGTAGGAAATAAAATCCGGGACAAATAATCATCCGAAAGCGAAGTATCTGCGAAGCCGGCGACCCGCGGGGGGTTTGGGGGGCAAGGCCCCCCAACACCAGCCCCGCAGGGATTTTTTTTTTTGGGGCGTTTTTTCAATGAGTTTTGGTTGCTTTGGAGCACGGTGTGAATAAAAAATAAATACATCATCATTTTCTTATGTAGAGACCTTTATGTGTTTTATCTATGACTATCAATAACCTATGACTATCAATAACGTAACGGGATAAGCAACATGACGTAAGTCCTATCCTTTCAACATTAGGCCGTTTTCACCATGATGGAATCAGCGCGCTTTCGTGTACATTTGCGAGATTCGCAATTTCAAAGCAAATCGTACGTATTAGGCTCGTATCTCAGTGTATAGTACATAGTTGTATACTTGCATTGTTTCTGACCTTTTTCGTAGATGATGAGTAATTATTCAGTTATCAAATGGTGAATATAGCAGTAGGGCTCTTGACTCGGGGACTAAATGCTTTTACAGACGTATTTTAAATTCAGATTGGCCAATTCAAATGAAATTTATTCCAATATTGCTTAATGCAGTTGGGAAGAGCTGGATTCAGAGATTGCATTACATCTATTACTTGTATAGATCAACATACAACAATACCAGCAAATCATCATAACATTTCTGAGGCGGCATCCCTTTGATATACGCATGGTGCGAAAGGGAAGCGCCATGTTGCTTATCCCGTTACGTTATTGATAGTCATAGGTTTTATCACTGTTTTTATCAAGAATTATTTATTATCATGTAATATACTTGTGTCATGAACATTTATGTGATGATTGCTGTTGGCGCAGTTTCTTGATCTTGTGTTTGTGAAACACAGTTCAGAATACTGAACTACACATACGGGATTTATGTTTTTTTGAATTTATGTGGTCTGTAATATCCGATCGACCACCGTGACCGATGTTTAAAAAACAATTACAAACTTTACACTCGATCTCATCCTCATATCTTCCTTTTTTGATAAACTTCCATTCGGCAGAATATACTTCTCGTGATAGGAGCACTTTCGTTTCGGCATTGTAAAACAAAACCCACAAGTGAACTGTTGCTCTCCAAGAGCCAGACTAATTAATAATGCACAATACCACGTGTAAACAGTAGGCAGGTTGTCACAATATATCGGAAGGGAGGGGGTGGGGAATTATTAATGTAGCCTGCCGAGCGCACGGTAAATTTTCAAAGAGAACGGCACTTGCACTCAAAGAAACAAATTCTTCATGGCATTGTAAATACTTAAATTACATTTATTGTCGCCAAAAATAGAACAATTTACTCTTGCGACGTAACCGGGACATTTAGGTGTCCCGAAATCTTCTTTCGGGACACCGGGACAAGAGGTAGAAAACCGGGACAATCCCGGTTTTCCGGGACGGATGGTCACCCTAATTATGTATAATATGAGAAATTATGTAGGTAATTAATAGGGATAACATCAATTAATTGAGAATCGATTAAGAATCGATTATGATGTAAAACGATTCTCAAATCAAAAAATCGATTTTTCAAATTTTTTTTCCGGTTCATTGCTGTACTTCTTTACGTCGTAATAAGTGCTCATTTCGTTGTCTATATTATTCTGTATTGTTGAGATATTACTATCTGGACAAAAGCTATCCCTTCGGTTACGTCTGACAGCCAAACGTTGACGGAAATACCCAAATGGTACAGTACAGTTCAAAGAAGTCTCTAGCAGCTATTTTTCACGTGAACGCCTTGGGAAGGTTGAAAAACAAGTTTCAAATTACACTACTTTTTTGAGAGTAGACTTTTTTTTCAATTTTTTTTTTTCAAAATCGATTTTTAATTGATTCTGGAGCATAGAGAATCGATTCCCGATTTTTAGAATAGATGTCATCCCTAGTAATTAATACAGTTTTGACAATGCCATAATTCATTCACACAGCACGAAGTATTGTTTGAATGTCATTATTAGTTGTGATTAAACAATAGGCTAGTCACATTCCGCTAAAATGGCGATCGACCGTGTGTATGAGCTGGACGCTGATTGGTCCATTACTACATATTCCGTAAATTTGAGAAATTAGGCCTAGGTTTAATGTTGAAACTTCTACGTTACTGCTTCTACCAAGTACCAAGTTTAAGAGGCCGCAGGCGCTCGCATTTCACGCCGCAAACTCTCACGACCGTAATTTTTGAGATATCAATATGATTGTTTTTGCATTCTGTTAATAATTGAGAAACTGAGGTTATCGCATTCACAGAATTTTGAACAAAAAATTTGTAATTTTTCAAATTCCTCAAATGGAAAATGAAAAACTTTCGAAAATGCGAAAATCTAGATACATATCTTTGAATACCGAAAAAAAAAAAATAGAATGTGAAATATATGAAAAGTGTGAGCTAGAGAATTAACGGCGTTTAGCACCTAGCGCGCGATGCATGTCAAACTCGAGTCTGAAGCAAGCGAACAACGAGCCCGTGTAGAGCGCCTGCGGCCTCTTAATGTCATCCCGAACGTTTGCGATAAATGCCGTAGGACAAGCAATATGCAAGTTTCCAAGTTCAATCGTGAATGGGCCTCAACTCTTCCCACGGTTATCTCTTGGCAATGCACAACAGCTAGACAAAGCAAATGGACACAGTACGTAGTATTGGGGATGGTAGGGTTTTACCCGGCTGCCTCATGACTGCGGGACGCGGCTGTGGGGGTTGAGTTTTGGCAGGGGGGCGGGCTGGAGCCGAAGCAACCAATGGGAGCTGATGCAGGCTGCCAGCCCGGCTGCCGCTGCCCAATGGGATGCAGCCACGCGCCTCATACCCGTCGTAGTCTCGGCCGTCGTAGTTGGCATCAAAGAGCTTCTTAAACCATTGGAGAAACTCAAAATTGTCCTGAAATCTGCCCTTAATCAACTTATCTACAGGAATGACCTGGAATAAAGAAGATCATTAAGCTAACCAGTATAATTAAGCAACACTTAAGTAGATGAGGATAAAAGGGCCATTTATGAACCAACAATTACATATATGCAAAGAACGTGCAACCTCAATATGATCTCTGTTATTGGACTTTATACCTAAATACCTAGACTAAACTAAACTAGACCTAGACTAGAGTATACTAAATACCAGTATTTATAGTCAATAGATCATGTAAAATTCGGCATATCAAGGTACGTTCGTAGAGCCACGGCAACACGTATTTGCTGTGCCGTCAAAATGAATGAGCCAATCACAGACTTGCCGGGCTTTTCGTTTACTGTGGCCTTGAAAGTTGAATGAAGTTGAACATTTTGCCGGACGACGGACTTGCCGTGATGACGTAGACGACATCACGGCCACGTTTATACTCGAACTGTGTGTTCTGCGTACGAACTATCGACTGTCACACTCTATCACTATCGACGTTGCCATGGTTATCGCATCGATTCGATATATAATTGCTTCGAGTCGGCGATAGTTTGCCGTGGTAGTATGAACGGTACAAATCATTTGACGTCCAACGGCACCCGACAAGATTGCCGGCCGGCAAAAATGCCGTGGCTCTATGAACAGACCTTTAGTAATCACACGTTGTATTTGTACTTTCGATCATGTGCCACTTTGAGAATGTGCACCGAGGCAATGGAGCACGCAAATTGTAAGCGAGATCAAAGGACGCTATTTTCAGGTTGAACTCTTCTTGTAACCACGTCTAAACGTCAAACATGGTGTTCCGTCCGTAGACGATTCATCGACATCCCATTTACTCTGAGCGTTGGCTTTTAAAGATGAAATATTACGTAAACTATGAATTGTAAAACATGGGCTCTACCCGTAGGCCCACCATAGTTGACATACAAAAAATGATGTCATGAGTCAATAATATACAATTATTGTCACCGACCAAGAAGCACAAGTGATGCATTTATCTATGTATGTAGTACAGTGAATCCTTGTCGATCCAAAATGGAAGGAAGCAAAAAACTCAATGACAATCTATAAAAATTTGGCTTGATCAAAAAACTCTTTTTCCACAGAAATCATCACTCCTCCTAGTTAGAATGGAGTCAATTACGTGTTGCACGCGATAGAAATAGATGCAGGGTGACCAGACGTTTCGGTTTTCCCGGGATTGTTCTTGTTTCGAACTTCCTGTCCCGGCGTACTCCCAAGAAATCCTCACAGGACCAACAACCCGGTCTTATAAAATCGGAAGAAATATGTTTACTGTAACTGGACATTGTTCCGAGATGACATTTTCACTATTCTGAATTTCAAGAACCACTACTGAAAATAAACAAGTCCATTTGTAAAATTTTGGGAATTTTTGATCATAAAACTTTTTTTTTTTTTTTTTTTTTTTTTATAATGACAAACTTTACATTTGCTGTTAATGAAAAGAAGTGATCATTGCCCAAGAGACTTAGTTCAAAGTGGAAGATATCAACATTCGTGTGTTTTGTTTACTCTTAATACCAATGCTGATAATGTCCGGATATATATCACAGAAACGGTTTTTACTTTTAATGTGTTCCGGACTTTCGTAAACTGCAAGACTTTTATCTGCGGCGGAAAGTTATGGTCACCGACAGCTGGTGTTGAAGTTCATTGGTTTTAAATAATTAAAATGGGGTGGTAAGATCGCCCTTGTGGTGCCCCGTCCAAACGATCCTACTTTTCATCCTTAGCCATAATTGGGGAACAATGATTTTGTATCAAGTTTAGATGTTATTAAAAAAATAAAAAAATAAATAAAACTCTACGCCACAACGCAGGCTGTCGTTGCGTTTCTATGTCCTCTCAAGTCCGACCATTACGCGCCTTGCATTTCACACACTCCATTTCTCTGCCTTGTCAGCTCTGCCCTGTTTGTTGTCAGTATCTCAGTCTCTACGAAGTGCGAACAAGTATTTAGCTACGGGGCCAAATCATGAGGACAAGAAAGTTACCGTATTTACACGCATGTAAGATACATTTTTTTCCAGTTTCAAGTCATCAAAAAAACAAGTGCGTCTTATAAAGGTAAGTGAGAAAAAACGTCACATTTTGCGATGAAAACAGTTCCCGTGAAACACTGCAGGTCGTCCAATGATAAAGCATAGGGTAAACCTGCAATAGTCGTCAGATTTGATGCACGGACGGTTGTCAATGCGCTGCTGCGCGTTTGGTACAACCTTTCCTCTCCGTCTCTCTCTCTCTCTCTCTCTCTCTCTCTCTCTCTCTCTCTCTCTCTCTCTCTCTCTCTCTCTCTCTCTCTCTCTCTTCCTGTGTAAGCCACATGGCTGCTGTTTCTCAGGCAAGGTCTATGATTGCTATTCAGGACTGCCGGCCGTCAGTGTTAGTGTGGAATATGATACTGCGTCTTATATAAGTTCACAAAAAGGTTTCCAAAAACAGATCCTGAAAAGTAGGGGTGCGTTTTAGGCTTATATGCGTGTAAATACGGTAAATTTTATAGGCCGTAACGATAATTCCCAAAAGAATTGCCATACGTAATTTGAAGAGGTTGCAATATATGCTGAATCATTTTTTGAATTTTGGCCCAACTCATATCGTAACCGTGTATAGGCTAGGTTTCATCCTAGAGTATGAAATTCATTGCACGCAATTACCATATAGAAAAGATTTATTCACGATTTTATAACTTGGGCTACTAAAAAAAAGACTACACATTCCAAACATTTCTCTGGGGGGCATAATCCCCCCCCCCCCCCCCCCCCCGTCTCTCGCCACAGGCATAATTTGGCGTGGAATGATTTCGACTTTGAACTTCTCAGCATTGTCCCCGATTTTCCTCTCAAGCATGGTTTCCCCTGGGTTAACGTTACACCTAACGTGACTTCAGTAGCGGTAAATGAAGACCAATCATCGAAACCTGAGATGTCAATATCTTGAAGCAAAGAGCATGCGCATCAAGTTCTGCAGCCGTTGCCTCCGACTAAGACAATCAGCGATGAACTTGAACCTAGGGACAGCTTTACGCAGCTACTAGGCAACCTTTTCCATGCTAGCCACACATAAGTAGGCCCACCTACTTTCATATGTAATACATATTTTTCACAGTTTCGTAATGCATGAACATTTCTTTGATGCGATGAGATTTGTTCATCAAGTTATTACCTTATCTACGTTCATCTTCTTAAATGACGCTTGAAGAATCTTAAAATTTTGTATATATTCATGTTCAAGATTAGTTTTGAATTTGATTCTTTTCACTATGACGCTTCCTGAAATGAAAATAATAGTTTAAAACATTTTATAGATTGCGTTCTCTGAGCAGAGTTCACAGAACGTAAATATCTGTATGTCATGAGTCATTTCCCATTGTTACAATGTGTGAATTGCAGTACGGTAATACAATGTCAGATAGTGTCTTGAACACCATTTTATACACTCAATCAATTGAAAGAAGCCCACAATAAGATTTGGACCACGGATGTACTGAGACGAGTGGCCGAGGGGTTAATACACTGAACCATCATTCAGGAGACAGGGGTTCAATTAACGCCATGGTGGATCAATCTGACAGTTTTTTTTTGTGGTTTCCCTCTGTCATTTAGGTCAATACTGGGATGGTTTCTTAACAACAGGCCACAACCGACTCCTTCCAAATATCCAAAAACACATAATAAAATAATCTTTCATCTCATGTATTATTCACTGATGCCAATCTTCATTTATTTATTTATTTATATTGGGTTTTAACGACGCACTGTAATGATGACTGAGATCTATTGGCGTCGGATGAATGATTAATGAGATGATGGGATGATGAGATGAAGGTTTTTATGGGTAGTGGGAAGGATAGTGGGAAGGAAGCGGTCGTGGCCTATATTGTGGGAACCATCCCAGCATTAGCCTAAACTACAGAGGGAAACCACGAAAAACCCAGCTGTAAAGATGGACGGTGGCGGGGATCGAACCGGGTCCGCTATGTCCCTTCACCTCCCGGGTCACACGAAGCAAGTGCGCTAACCACTCAGCTACTGTGCCGCTCTGATGCCAATCGATCTTGGTTATCATTACCATGCGTCGTTAAACCAATACAGTGAAACCTCTATCCATCGTTTTTCAAGGGACCAGGTAAATAAAACCATCCATCCAGGGAAATTTAGCATTGATTATATGGGAGTGGGGTGAGAAAAAACGAATGATACAAGCAGGAAAACGATGGATCCGGGAATGATGCATAGAGATTTCACTGTATAAATAATGTAAAAAAAAAACACTTGACGTAAGAGCCGTACAAACCTAATGGACTAGACGAACTGAACAATATTTTACTTTGACTCACCCGGGAAAAGCATGTCCATGAACTGACAATAAGCAGCTCCCGTACATAATTCTTCTATCTTGCCAAAGCTGGACGCAAGGCAATCGTTTAGCCACGCAAGCATGTCATGTCTGCTTAAATTATCTACCGTCACATTTGTTGAATACACGTTTACTGCCATCTTGACATACAACTGGAAAAAAATCCAATGGATTAATAATTCAAGTAGCATCAGGACAATTGAAATTACAATAATCTCATGACAAAGTTATATGAATTGGGTGAAAGGGAAAGAAAGAACAGCAGCTTATCAAGATTTATGAGTACAGAAAGGCCTACTCATAGTGGAGAACACATAGAGATGAAAGTTACACGAGGTTTCGACTATTGCCTTGGTCGAGTGATGAGTCTCTACTCATAAATCTCGGTAAGCTGCTGTTCTTTCTTTCCCTTTCACCCAATTCATATATATTCAGCCTCAGGCCTTTTTCCTATACACACCAAGTCATTTGGTCTCATGACAAAGTTATTAGTCATAGTTTTCTCAAGCTGGTCAGTCCACAGGTGTCTTTGCTGAACAACAGCAGTGATGATCTCATATGCTTAGCTCAGGTAGTTAACCCGACGACCTTATACCCAGTAGACATAGAAGGGTCATTCCACGGTAACTCGCGTATCATTTGGACGACTTATACATTGCAAACAGGGCACCTACATCCTTAAATATCAGATTTAAAATCTGAAAAAAATCCTGTAATACAAGGACTTGCACCTTATAATTTAAGAACCCAAAAAAATGTCACACTGGAATTCCTCCATGTTAAAAGAAAATGTATAAGGGTGGTAACTCGCGTATCACCGATAAGACGATGGAAATATCGCAAACACATAGACATTGAATTCCTTCTAATCCAAACGTACTAGAGATGTATAAATAATTTGAGAGATGGTTAATAGGACAAGGAACATTGGGTACAATTTTCAGTAAAACCCAAATTATATTTTCAAAGATACAAATTTTATTTCAGGTAACTCGCGTATCAATTCGAAGTAACTCGCGTATCGCTAGCCAAATTACATCAGTTAAAGCAAGCTTAGAACCAGCAAAGGCTATTTGTAATTAAGTCTAAGTATTTATAGGATGAGTAAAGCAATAAAAATGAATCATAATACATTACAATGTTCAATTTTTTTTTTTTTTTTTTTTGATAACATCGAAACTTCGAAATTTGAACAAATTAAAAATGTATCTTCATTAATGCATTATAATATAAAAGTGTATCCATTAATATTTATAGGAACACAAAATGTTGTCTTGAGTTGACGAGAGTGGGTGGGTTGACTTTTCGCACCAAGTTTTCTTCCGAGTAGAAAACCTCATCTGTATTGTATGATCGGGCCACTTCCAATAGTTTTTACCGACGGGTATCATTACATTGACGTGGTACTCTCGTACCGGTACCGCGTCACTATTTTCCTCGATTGCTGTGACGATCCCTTTAAAAAGTGTGCCGTCGTAATTCACCTCGTACCAGTCGCCGAGATTAATATCAGAAACAGTAGATGACGGACCCGCGACACCGTCGTCAGCTGCAAGTTTAGTCAAACAAGATGTGTACGGTACACCTTGCCGTACTTGTATGAAATGACACTTCTTAATACCCTGAATGGCAGGCGCTTCTTGAAAAGAAAAACAGACCTTTCCTTGCTCGAGCCTTTGCTCGCCCGAGTGAGGAAGCACTCGTAAATGCCGGCGACGTTGAATCATTTTGCGGTGTCTGTAGGGCACGTTGTTTTTCCTGTTTCAATTTTCTGCATTTAGCATTGCGAGCTTTCGCGTTTTCATTTGCAGCTTTACGCAGAATCACTTGAACAGCTTGCGGTAATGCAGAAGCTTTCATCTCCGTCTTCTTACGGCTCTTGTTGCTACTTGCGCGTTGTTTCGCCAAGGCAGCCTCATACTTATTCTCTTCCTTTAGCTTAGCTCGGTACCTCTTCATCTTTTCAAAGGGTGTTAGGACCATACTGAAAAATGTATGCCATAGCATTAAAGTAAAAATAACTATGTTACATTATAGGCCTATCAATGCTAAGTCTAACCTGTGTCCCCCATAGGAAAAAGCATTTGGTAACTCGCGTATCAAAAACTAAAAAGTACACAAAATCTGAACGGTGAGACCTAAAAAAAAGAAAAAAAAACCCTAACTCAGTTATGATAAGAGTCAAGTAAATATGAAGTACTATCAATTTTGGAATCACCCTTCACCAAAAAAGAAAAAAAAATACATGTTTTGGTAACTCGCGTATCATTAAAAACAGAGTAACACCTAAAATATTTTTGAAAAGCTCTACATGCATTATTTCAAGTGAACAATGATATTTCCTGGAAGGTAAATGAACAATTATAATTATAATATAAACAATCCTTATACATTTGAGAAGGGAAATATAATATTACATACCTTGTTAGCAGAAACTTTCCTCCAAATTCTTCAAACTGAGGAACATAGATGTTCAAAGTGTTGCCATATCCATAGAAATGAAGCTAGCAACTATATAAAGGTGTAGAAACACAGCTCAAATCAAGCTGAAAAACATCTCATAAAAATAAATCAGCTAAAAATTTTTTTATTGTTTTTCCTCATTGAACCTAGTTACGTGGAATGACCCAGAACTGGGTCCATGAACTTCATGTCTATGAACTCCCTTGATAATGAGATTTTCAAATCAATGCAAGGTTATTTTTCCCAACTTTTTGATGCAATTTTCAAATCGGGAACGTTAACGTTAGGCCTAATAAAAATTGATCTTTTCACATTCCTTTGAAATTTCTTTTTTAAGGATGACTAAATTGTACTACCGGTACTCATACTTTTCTGTTGACCTTGACCATTCATAACGAATCACAAAATGAATTGAAATATAAAAAGTATTGTTCTATTTGTAATGAATTGAATGAGCACTTGGTCATTTTACTGATCAACGTACCATTTCCAATATTTGTGTAGCAAGTGTTTTAGGGTTGGGGTAAGTGGTCAAGATTGATGTCCTAACTTTGATTCGGGGTGGAAAATTATGGTTTAAATACCGTCATTCCTTCAAAACACCAAAACAAAACATTACCAACCCAACAAAACACCAGTTTCCCCCTACAAAAAAAAAAAAAAATGACGTGGTAGGCCTACGTGAATCGTCAAATTTACCGAATGTTTATAACACTCGTTTTAAACGCTCCCCAACACAACAAGAGAGGGTTGATGCCTCGCTCCCTCCACTTGTGTGAAATGTAGGCCTATCATAGTCGGTAGCACACCAGCATTGAGTTATAACTGAGACGTGTGGCCGAGTGGTTGATACACTGAATCGTCATTCAGGAGACCGGGGTTTGATTTCCGCCACAGTCGACCATGCTGATAGTTTTTTTTTGTGGTTTCTGTCGTTCAGGTCAATACTGGGATGGTTCCTTAACAACAGGCCACGACAGCCTCTTTCAACTATCCAAAAACAACTAATAAAATAACCTTCCATCTCATCATCTCATAATATATGGCATTCACCGACGCCAATAGATCGTAGTCATCAGTAGATTGCGTTGTTAAATCAAATATAAATATAAAAAGCATCGAGTTTACCTAACAATACAAGTTTGCAATGGCGTCGGTGAATGGCAAATGAAATGATCGAAGGATGAGATGGGTAGTCCCGCTGGCGTTGTCAAGTAACCATCCCAGTATTCACGTGAGAACCACAAAAACCTCGGTCACGGTGTCCGACCTTGAAGGGGGGATCCGTCCCCAGTCCCCTGAGCTCACACTCGACTCAATCCGAGCTCAAGCAATGTGTTGGCCACTGGTCCAACTGTCTCAGCATATGGTAGAGAACAGTCAGGATAGACATAGACAGAACTTTACACTGCTGATAATTTTGTAGATTAAAGGTACGTTCATAGAGCCACGGTAACACGAATTTGCTGTGCTGTCAAAATGAATGAGCCAATCACAGACTTGCCGGGCTTGTCGTTCACTGTGGCCTTGAAAGTTGAATGAAGTTAAACATTTTGCCGGACGACAAACTTGCCGTGATGACGTAGACGACATCACGGCCACGTTTATACTCGAAAGATGTGTTCTGCGTAACAACTATCGACTGTCAAACTCGATCACTATCGACGTTGCCATGGTTATTGCATCGATTTGATATATAATTGCCTTGAGTCGGCGATAGTTTGCCGTGGTGGTATGAACGGTACAAATCATTTGACATCCAACGGCACCCGACAAGATTGCCGGCCGGCAAAAATGTCGTGGCTCTATGAACCTACCTTAACGTACCATGGCCAATTTTTGTTCGATGTTCGCGTTTTTTGTGTTTTCTGATAGTGATAGATCTTGTTCATATCTATAGTGTGTAGTTTGGACATTTTGTATTTTGTTTGTTTTAATATGTTATTTACTCACTTGAAGTTGATGCTAAAGGTGGACAGTAGGCTGTGTTATTGAGTTCTAGGGTAGTGTCCCAACCTTGCTTATACAGCCGGCAGGTGGAACGGAGCTTATATACGGTACTTCGAAAAAATATACCGGTACCGTGAACGCTAATATACTTTTAAAAATTGAAAGAAAAAACTGGGGAGTTGATCCCCTCCCCCCCCAAAAAAATAGGCGTGGTACGTCAATCTACATTTGTAGATTGACGTACCACGCATATTTTTCATTTTTTATTCTTATTTATCAAGTTACAATCCTTAACAACCCCACCCTCAGCTAGGTTATATGGGAGTACACATGCGCAGATGATGATGAATTTTTAATGAAGTTATGATGAAGAATTTGATGAGAATGTTACCATACGTGAGAAGTTTGATAATAAAAGGACATTGACTGAAATCCATGCCCTATATGCAGGACTCAAACCCTAAAAATGCATATTATGTACCATCTAATTTTCCAATTCTTTCAACAGGTAGGCCTAGGCCTGGGACCTATTGATTTTGAGGCTTTGAGGCCTACCATTTTATCAAAATCTCATTAGTTGTAAAACCCAAATCTACGACTAACCAAATGGTTGAATTGTAGATGAAACGGAATTTTGGGGATTTAGGATTCCTAAGATTTGGTTTGCCTAGGAATAATCAGTCGAAGAAATGTTTTTTCGGAGATATGGTAGGCCTATTCCCAAGAATTAGTCTGTCGAGGAAACGAACAGTCAGGGATACGGGATTTCCAAGATTTGGTTTGGCAAGTAAACGAAGTAGGCCTAGGCCTATACACTGGGGAAATGGGTTTTTGGAGATATGGGATTTCTAAGATTTGTTTTCTCGAAGATATGGGATTTCTAAGATTTGATTTTTCGAGAATTTGATGTGCTGTCGATTTCAAATCGATTGGACATTACATTTTCTTAAAAACTAGGTCTATATTAGACCATCAGGTAAGCCTAGATCCAATACAGCAGGCATGGCCAATTGAATAATAGCCCCAGGCCTATTAGACACACAGATCAGGTCATTACACCCCATATGTACATTAGGTCCTCCTTCTGCCTACCATCTGTAGCTATAGGCCAGATCACCATGAGTCAGAGAAAATGTTATTATAAATGTCAGGCCTATAGCCCTAGGCCTAGGCCTGACAGAGATAATATATAATGTTCAGCTAGGCTTAGCCTATCTCATTGAAGGTCCAGGCCAGTTTTATGGTAATATGACTATCACTCTAGATTCCCTTACGACAAATAGGGCCAAGCCCTAGACTTAGGTAGGCCTATGGACCTAAGCCCAAAAAGCTAGAAGCGTCAATGGAATGTCAGGTGTGGAACATTAGGCCTAGCCTAGACCTACTCTAAATAACTCTCTTCAATTTCCGTGATTATGCCGAATACTTTTGATGAAAACGGCTTCAAAATAAACGATTATAGTGGGTGGAACATATTTATAAGTAAAATGTGTCACGAAACTTACTTCAAGTCGATTTCAATTCCTAGGCTAACCGACGATTCACCGTACCGACTTTGATTCAGCTCTGATTGAGGTGGGTGTGTTCATATACGCGTCAGAGCAGTTAAGGTTCGAAAGTTCAAATTTATAATAGTATTTTATCAAAAGAAAGGTAGCCTAGCGGAAGCCTAGCAGGTCCAAAGAGGGTCCAAAGCAGGTCGTCCATCACGAAGCAAAATATTTTACGATCGAGCAAGCCGGGATCAAACAAGGCCTTCTATATATTTTATAATATAGAAGGCCTTGGATCATTGAGGGTTGCGTTTGCCCGTTGGATTAAACGGGCAACCGCAACCCTCAATGCATCTTGCGTCAGCTCAACTGAGTGCGCCTGCTGTCACACAACGAATAGTGGTAATCAGTCTGTCAAGCTCTGCCCCTACTATTTGGCTTGTGATAACACAACAGGCTCAGCCATCATAACAGATCGCAAGTCACAAGTTAGATTGAAGCCTGAAAGTGAAATTGCATTGATAGAGGCGTAGTGTTGTAACGAAGTAGTCTATTAATTGTAAATATGTTGGACGTGAATAAAATGATTTACATCTCAGCATTTTTATTCTTTGCTATCCTCTCATTGAGGGACGTATTTGTTCAGTCAGAATCTAGCATGAAGGAAATACCTTTAACAAAATTTGACAGCAATAAATTTGTTGGTCCAACACTGAGGTTTCAGTATTGGTAAGTAGGGCGTAAAATTGCTAGGTCTAGGTCTAGGTTTAAATTAGTGAGCATAAGTCTGGATAGCACTTGGCTAGGATAAAGTCAATGGTCATGCCATTGCTAAGAAACTGAGACGGCCGGGTGGTTAGCACCCTGAACCTCATTCATATTTTCCTTCATTCTCGGTTTGATTCCTGTTGTGGCCGATCATCCTGACAGAGGTTTTTCGTGGTTCTCCTCTGTCGTTCAGGTTGATACTGGGATGGTTACTTAACAACAGGCCGCTACTGACTCATTTCCACTATCCAAAAGCAATAATAAAGGAACCTTTCATTTTATAATCCCATCATCTCATTCATTATTCACCGACGTCATGGATAAAGTAGTCTCTAGATAGGCACTGACGTATGACAGTGCCTATGATAACCAAGTTGACTAATGAATTAGCTCCTAATAGCATTCATACTGAATACGCCGTATCCTTGACCGAATTGCATGCGTTAGGGCTATATGTAAGGTGGTGGATGATGGTTAGGGTTAGATAGGGCAGGGTTTGATTACAAAAATTACAATCTTGTTATGCATTTGACACAAACCTTATCCTACCTAACCCTAACAGTCACTAAAAGATATAAACCTATAAGACAACTGGTCCTAAAAAAAATCCGTCAAGGAGACAGTATTGACCGCCTTCACTCGCAACAGTGTTCTAGCAGTCTTGATCTTGCATTATGGGGGGGTTGTGTGCAGTGTTGGGTAAGTTCCTCAAATAAAGGAACTATTTCCAATTTCCGTTACTCACTCCATAAAGGAACTAGTTACGGTATCGTTACAAGGTCTGTTTGTTTGTCCTGAACTACTTGAACTAGTTCTTCAGTTCTTGCACTTTCGTGTTTGTTTGTAACCGTGGTGCTGCACCAAAGCTACACTCTCGTGTTTGTTTGTCCCAGTTCACTTGCACTAGTTCAAGTAGGCCCTAGTTCTACACCCACCAGCTTCGGAGCTGGTGTGCTTAGTTCAGTTCAAGATGTCAGTTTCTAAAATCAAATTGTAGGTGGACACTATGTTGGCTAAGAAGTTGTTGACGCTCAAATACCAAAATACGTACCGATGAGAATGAATAATTGCATATTTGAATAAGGGTTGTAATTATTTTCAAGTGAGTTGACATGCAGAATTACGTCTCCGGTGATTCAACCCAAATAACTTTTCCAACTTTCAAAATTCGCGTCTAGGAACCGTGAAATCGGCACTATCGTGTTTGTTTGTAGGTCAACATTTAGGAATCATTTTCCTGCACCAAACCCGTAATATAACGCATTTCCTTTCTGCACCAGCAACACTTTAGTTCAGGTTGGTGCAACACAAACGAACAGACCTACAGTTCCTCAGAAAAGAAGGAACTCGAAAGTTCCCCCAAAAAATTTAGTTCATTCAAGTTCCTTTCAAAGTTACCGATGCAAAGTTTTTTATTTGAAGTTGTGGGTAATATTTTCATGGGTTTTAAAATGTTACAAAGCCAAAAAATTTTCACTGTGCCCCCCCCCCCCCCCCCCCCCTTTCCTACCATGTTCAAACAATAATTTATCATTATCGAATCAATAATTATTCGATCATTATTTGATGAAACACTACCACAGCACTATTTTTTTCATTATGAGGACTAGCACTCTAGCAGGGTCGAGATGGAACACTGAAGTGGGATGGGCCTTTTGTGTTTACACAATTCTCCCTATACGCCCTTGAAAATAATCTTACTCTCATTGACTATTGGTGATGTCACCAGGTAGTGATGATGAAATGTATTAGCTGGATACGCAGTTACATTTTTCTCCAACCCCTCAACACTGACGCTCGGTTAATTTGAGCCATCAAAAACGAGTCGTCAAACTACGACAACACACGAAAAGATGGTATGATGAGAAGTAGACAGGGAAATACCGTGAAATACGTCTGGAAATAATAAGATACAACGCCAATAGATCTTAGTAATCATTACAGTGCGTCGTTAAAACACAATATAAAAAAAAAAAAAAGATACAGGATGGACGGTAGGGATTAAGGATTAGGCTTATGGATTTTGAGACAAAGGGTCACAGACAAAATCTTCCATCTTGTACCATACAAATAGGCGATCTTTTCCACGTTGCGTATACCTTCTTGAAGTACAATCTGTTCAAAAGAAACTTCGAAAAGAACGTAAATTTCGTTCCTCATTACCGATGAAAAGGAAAGCAGTTCCGTTATGAGTTACTGCTTAATAAAAGGAACGCGTTCCGATCAAAGTTCCCGAAAAAGGAACGCGTTCCTTCAGTTACGTTCCTACCCAACTCTGGTTGTGTGTACCATAGGCCTACTCTAAAAGCTGTAGGGGGGAGGGTTATTCACACTTGGGGTTGGAATTCGTTTTCCTCAACAAAACAAACAATTATTCTCACCAAAAAGTTGATAATATTTTGTTATTTTCCATGATACAATGTCTTTGCTTGACAGAAACAAGAAACTGCTAGGACCTAGTATCATTTTATTATGTTTCAGTTGTTTTGTAACTTGTTTAATTCTTTTTTATTCTTTTTGATATCAAATCTTCTGAACATTCCAATTCAATATCAAATCAAAATCCTAAAATATCGAAGTCGAACAGCAACCTCAGCGGTGAACGTAATATTTTCATCAAAACAGTGATTGATAATATGTAGGCCTATAATAACTAATGCCAGTTGGAGAGACCGAAAACATTTGCTTCCTTGTGAAGAGCTCCAACCTGAACCATTGATCTAGTGATTTGAGAATATCTCTAGAAGGCTATGTCTACGACTTAGTGCAATCGTTGTATCCTTCATTGTGATTATAATGCATTAAAATTTGATTCATGTTTGGATATCTGAACAAGGCCGAGATGTATGTAAGAACTATCTTTATTTTTAATCCAATTCATTTTAAATATTATGGGCATACATGAATTGTTTTTTGTTTCTACTTGCTATTGAGTTTATTATGTATTTATCTATGTATGCATATGTGTGTATGTAATTGTATATCCTCATATCCTTTTATTATTCAAATTGAAATTTTCAGAAAAATTGGCATCACAAGGTAATTTTTGTATACGAGAGCCAATTCTTATTTTGATTATTTGTGTTTATGAACCGTCATAAGCTTGTTTTTAGAAATAGCCCGCACACAAGAGCTTGTTACTCTTATGCGGGCTTCTCCCCATTTATTTAAATTCTTTTCTCATTTACCTGTTTATTATTATTCCATTATGTACCATTAACTATTATCATTATGTATTGTACTACTATTGGAGAGAATGAAATTTTGTTTTAATAATAATAATAATAATAATAATGTTCCTTGTTTTTCCACAGTTATTCCTGTGGATACCAGAAAGCGTTTCAGGAGTATGGAAATATAGTTCAGCAGAAATACCCTGAAATTATTGTCGAGGGAGAGAACTACAACCCTAATGGTGCAAATATGTGGATTGCAAAATTCTTGGTGAGTTCAAATATTTCAGATTGCCATTTGCAATTTGTCGAGCCTGTACGTTTTCGTGGCTTGCGTCAGGCCGAGGCGGGTTACAAAAATCCCCTGCCGCCCGCGCTGTTCACACACTCCCGGTTTCTTTACATCCGCTTTGAAATGTGATTTATTCATTCAAATGTTTAATTCAAGTTCAATTCAGATGGTAATGGGAATTACGGTAGGCCTACCGGTACTATTATAGGCCTGGTGAATAATTCAACAGGCACAAGTGAAAAACTTGAAAAAAGTCGAAGTAAAAACTTTGAAACTTTGAAACTTTTAACTTTTAACTTTTAAAAAGTAGAAGTAAAATAACTGTTTTAAGCTGGATTTCCATGCACGCGATTCTCATATCGCGCGATACCATGTCGCGCGTCATGGCGGCTCAGAGTCGCGAGGCGGCAGACCACTGACCAATCAGGGACAAGTCGCGAATCGCTTCACGAAAGTTGAGGTTTGTTCAACATTCGAGCGCGCCGCCATGACGCGCGACATGGTATCGCGCGTCATGGCGGCTCAAAGTCGCGAGGCGGCAGACTACTGACCAATCAGGGACAAGTCGCGAATCCCTTCACGAAAGTTGAGGTTTGTTCAACATTCAAGCGCGCCGCCATGACGCGCGACATGGTATCGCGCGATATGAGAATCGCGTGCATGGAAATCCAGCTTTAGAGGTAATATTTCGAAATACAGTGAAACCTCTATGCATCGTTCCCGGATCCATCGTTTTCCTGCTTGTATCATTCATTTTTTCTCGCCCTTCTCCCATTTAATTGGTGTTAAATTTTCCTGGATCGATCATTTTCCTGCATGGATGGTTTTATTTTCCTGGTCCCTTGAAAAACGATGCATAGAGGTTTCACTGTAGCCCTACTTGTAGGCCTATGAGTGAGGGAATTCAACTTCTGTATTCTTTTCCCAAGTTGAATTTATTCCATCTCTCGCGGCAGCAAGCAACAGTTTAAGATAGAAAACGTCCGTCGTGAGCCACGAAAATGCGTCTCTAAGCCTGTTGAATCCCAGGTTGACCGTGCAGTCCTCTTGTATTGAAATCACAGCGTCTAGCGAGCGTCTTGTCGCTACTTTGTTCAGCCACGGGTCCGTGAGCCGAGGCCGCGAGAGCCTCCCGCAGCTATTTTATACAAGTATTATTTTAAATGAAAAGTACCTTCATAGGCTTATTAAAAAGTGGAAACACAGAGCTACGTCATAGGTGAAAATACAACCAAAAGTATTGAAAACGTATTCTCATTTGGTGTCCGTACATTGGTAACCTGTATCAGTGTGTGGGGGGGGGGGGGAGGCTTCAGGCTGAGGGGGAATGCAGGGAATGTGGTGGGCCAGGGCTCAACAGGGCGGCGTCCCGATTAGTTACCAGTTACATACATTATAGATACCGGTAGGTTATTATAGATAGTATTTTTGAATATAAAGGAATAGGCCTACCGTACCAAAGTTACTATGAAAATGAAATATGTATCATATATATATTATATATATAGGATATATATATAGGCCTATATATATTTTTCATTTTTCATTTTTTTTCATAAAAAAAATATATAGCCTACCGGTACCTATTATAAAATATTGTCATGAGTGTTTTTGTAGCCCGGCTTATTTTATTTTATTTTCATTTTATTTTATTTTTTATTTTATTTTATTGAATCAAAGATTTTTTGTACATGGCACAAATATAGGAAGTATAAAAACTAACAACTAGATATAAAAATGAGTAGATAAAAGAATAGATTGAAAAAGACAGAATGATATATATATATATAATAGTACAATGATGGTCTAATGAGATTTTGAAGTTAGGAATTTGTTGAGGTCATAGAAGGGGTTCTGGAGTAGGAAATATTTAAGTTACAATAGAAATATAAAATATGTGAACTGAATTGAAACTAAAATAGAATATAAACTCAATATAGTTACAAAATCAATACAAACTGGACAACAGCCAACAGTTAGTCCTCCATTCACAGAGTAGCATTATTAGGCCTACAACATACACCAATAACTGCAACTTACAAAATATATTCTAAAAAGTAAAAACTAGAGTTGTTGTTCGATATGAAAACTAATATCGATTATCGTCTACTTAACATCAATTAATAATCGTATAATATCGATATTTTTTCTCCCAATCGATAATCGTATCGAATGTGACGGAATGTCAAAATATCGTATCGCATCGGAATTATTGTGTGTTACAAAAAGCTGTGTTGATTGATTCATTGACAAGTGGTTGACCTTGGACTACGTGTACGTCCGGGAGCTCAGTCCTAGCAGGGAGGGGTAGAAAGATAACGGGATACCATAGAGGAAGAGGCAGATTTGTGAGCTGTGAAAAAAGTACAAGTAGGCCTAACAACATACATCTGGAATTCATTATTTTTCTATTAATATAATATTAATACCGTATAGACAGTCCCGAATTTGATCCAAGGGTTTTTCTCGAAATTTCAAGCCCAAAAGTCACCCTCGGCCTATATGCGAATCTCGGCCTGTAATCGGTCAAAAGTACGTTTTTTACTCATTTTAATTGGGCGTGAGCTTACTACATCCGCACACTCATAATAACGGAATCGACTAGAAACTGAGAGATATTCCACTAAAAACACGTTTAATATTTAATAAATGTTTTATCATGAAGAAGCATCATTTTCTCAATTTCCATCATTTTTATTTGACGCGCAATAATTAACATGGCACGTCGAGCTGTTTGCTTCATGGTGCGCGTCTTCCTAGTTCCTACTACGCAGTACCCTGATGCGGTCTGAAACAGAACCGCGCGATAGGCCCAAGTCTACATTTTTGTCTCTTGCGCATATCAACTCTGACGTCATTGCAAACAGCGTTTCTTATTGGCTTTCGAGTGCCCAATAGAAAACAAAAACTTTTGCGCCACATACACTGAATGGAGCAATTACATAAAGGGTAAAATAGTAAGTTTGAAAAGGAAATAATGTTCATTTCGATAATTGAAAATAATCATATCGATATCGTATCGCCGAGATTGAATCGATTATCGTATCGTTTGAGAAAATATCGATCCAAATCGATATATCGATTATTGTTGGCAACCCTAGTAAAAACATTGTACAGTGAAACCTCTATCCATTGTTTTTCAAGGGACCAGGAAAATAAAACCATCCATGCAGGAAAATGATCCATCCAGGAGAATTTAACATTGATTATAAGGGAGTGGGATGAGAAAAAATGAATGATGCAAGTAGGAAAACGATGGATCCGGGAACGATGCACAGAAGTTTCACTGTATTTCAAAAATTTCTCTGTGGGGCTATGTGTCCCTTCCCCGTGTTGGATTTACCGAAATATTGAACGCCTCGATATTTCTCTCAAGACTATAGGCCTACTCCCAGTGAGTCGCACCCTGTCGAGTGAATATTGTGTTAATTACCAAGTCATCATTAGTAATATCAAGTAACGAGCTGAAATACATTGACGTGCTTTTCACATTGTCCGAAAGATTTTCCACATTCGTGACACTAGCCAACCAAGCTGTTGAGCAACTTGAAAAAAATACAAATACATTCAAATGTGTTTTATGCTCTCTCCACTAGACCCAGCCTGGACCCCTATCCCTGAGATAAATGAGATGTGATAAAAATAAAAATGAGTGAGATAATCGTTTTCTCACTCACTTTTCTTTTTCTCACATCTCATTTATATCAGGAATAGGGGTCCTGGTGTTTTTTATTTTTTAATACCGTGAATCAGTTATCCCTGTGTAAACTGTTTCCAGAAGTTGGTTTAATATATTATACTTCATCTTGAAGATGGATGAGAATAGAATATTTCAATTTTTATGAGATTCATTGTGCATTTGAATATACAGCAATAAAACGAGAGATGTTATGTTTTTATACCGTGTTGTATTTGTTTTAGGGTGCGGCTAAAATGTTACTCATCATTTGCATCCTCAGTAGTGTTAATATCTTCCAGTGGATCGGCCAGCCACAGCCTGGATGGTGGACGTGGTGCGTAGAGAACAAGTTGTACTCGTGCATGATGTTGTTCTTCCTGTGTAATGCGTTGGAAGGTCAACTCATTTCTACAGGAGCGTTTGAGATATCGTTCAACGGTAAGTAGTTGATTTTCGAAAAAATATGTGACTAAAACTAGGTTCCCACGGCGATTCTTCCACGTCCCGTCCGGCAAAACTCCGGCCGACGGCAAATTTCGACGAATCACGCGCAAGAGAAAATATTGTGTAGAGAGGTTTTTCACGTCCAAATAGAGCCAACTTCAACTTTTGACTTCAACTTTGATGTGACTGTTTGCAGAAGTATTTCTGGGGTCAGAATCTGAGTTCAGGGTCCCGATTGCCTGTAGCGCAACTATCGCTTTTATATCGAACTATATAAAACAACAATGCTCAGCAGTTGCATTTTTTTTGCATCAAAACGATAGATTTTGTAAGTTCAACAATGCCACTGGTATCGTAGCCACTCTTATCTACATCTAGTATACAAGGGAATCCGCCAAATTGTGACAGGCAATAAACCATTTTCATAATTCAATGCGCAGGCGCGTCACGCCTCCTAGCAGCTGAGATCGCTGGTATTGCATTCTGGGAGTTTTAGCACTGTTCATAAAGTCAGCCCGCTTATCCACAGGGTCAAAGGCAAAACATTAGGATATATAACTTGCATTATGTCTTATCTTACTCACTCTGACAGCGTGTAAATCTCTCAGTATATAGTAAACATATATATGATAAAACTACTATCATATTATAACTTGATACGTTCACTGTAACGCACAATAATATAAATCAAACGTGCTAAATCTAAATAGCATTGGCAGCATAGGACTTTCAAACTCAAGTAATAAGATGCCGTTTTAGTTCAAACGATCGCCGCTAGATGGCTCATTCATTTCGGAAATGGTCTATTGGGACCTTTATCTCAGAACTGACCGCCAGAAACCACAAATACCGTTCATGTTATTGGTATGCGAGTTTGGGGTGGTAAGATCGCCCTTGTGGTGCTCCGTCCAAACGATCCTATCTTTCGTCCATGGCCTTGATTGGGGAACAAGGATTTTGTATCAAATTTCGATGTTATTAAAAAAAAAGAAAGTTGGCGAGTTGGATCACCTTCTGTATATTAATGTTGGTATCACCATATCGTGTTTATACCGTAGTGTAATTATAGCATTCTGAATGGAGCTACAAGAGTTTGAATTTGTCCATAAAACTACCGTTAAAACAATCATGTACGTACATTAAAAAAACACATTAAAAAGCCTGATAATACAGGCTTATCTGTGGGTGTATACAAATTACAAAGTACATGTACAGTAGGCCTACATGTGATACATACAAATTATAGGCCTATAAAGTGAAATAGGCCTATAAAGTGAAATAGGCCTAAATTAGAAAATGTTTCATGAACGATACGAGAACAGTTGAATCATACTACGATGATCAAGTGATTTGAATGATGATTGTATTTTCAGACGTGCCAGTGTGGTCTAAATTAGACACCGGTCGTATTCCTCAGCCGCCGGAACTATTCCAAATAATCGACAATCACTTGCAATTCCAAGGCAAGGTGGAGTTGAAGCCCGGATTTGCTAAATAAACGATGCACGCGATACGACAAATGATAAACTTTTGAGTACGATCACTCCAAGTTCTGTGGAAGGTTAGTGAACGATCTTCGTAAGAAAGGTCTCACGACAGATATTACAGCTAGTTTGAATTTCAAGTCAGTAAATAAAGCAAACTTATTTTATAGACTGTTGATTGTGTATAATTGTTGATTCCATCTATGACTATCAATAACGTAAGGGATAAGCAACATGGCGTAAGTCTCATCCTTGTAACATTAGGCCGTTTTCACCATGATGGAATCAGCGCTTTCGTGTACATTTCTGAGATACGCAGTTTCAAATCAAATCGTACGTATTAGGCTCTTATTTCAATGTATAGTACATAGTTGTGTACTTGCATTGTTCCTGACCTTTCTCGTAGATGATGAGTATTTATCCAGTAATCAAATGGTAAATATAGCAGTAGGGCTCTTGACTAGGGGTCTGAATGCTTTTACAGACGTATTTTAAATTTAGATTAGCTAATTCGAATGAAATTGATTCCAATATTGCTTAACGCAGTTGGAAAGAGCTGGATTCACAGATTGCATTACATCTATTACTTGTATAGATCAACATACAATAATACCAGCAAATTATGATAACATTTGTGAGGCGGCATCTCTTTGATATACGCATGGTGCGAAAGGAAAACGCCATGTTGCTTATCCCGTTACGTTATTGATAGTCATAGATTACATGAACTCAGTTTAAACTGTGAACTGTTTCAAGTCCCCCCGATGCTATATTGTAAATGCCGCTATTTGTAAACATATATTTCAACACGGGTCGATTTTATCGAACGTCCCATTGCTTGGAAGCGCTGACCATCACTGATATTGATAACGTCCAATGCCTATTGCCTATTCGCCAGACTTGAAATTTACAATATTCTACCGAAATTTTCGTTTCCTTCATGTTCACTTGAATAGCAAATAAGTAGGCGTAGGGGTATGCGAGTTTGAGAAAAAATCGCGAGATCCGAATTCCAAAAAAAACAAACAATTGTTAGTTCGAGATTTGCATATCAGTAGCAACCTCTGGACCCTAAAATTCGAAAAAAAATAATCACATTTAATATACGGGACAAAATAAGTACGGTACACAAAGATTGTGGAAAAAAAGAATCAAACTCGAAATGTTCGAGTTTGGCTAAATTTGAACTCGAACTCGAAAATTCGAGTGCTTGCACACCCCTACAAATAAGCTTTCAATTTTTTTTTTTCACCTCATTATGACTGACTGTGTGGTTATTTTCAACTTACACCGTGAATGTGATTAATTATTTTAGTCATTTTATAACCAAAACATGTGAACCAGATGGTGTCGTTACCTCTTACCAGTATCACACTACAACAGTCTACGTGTGTGCTACGGTTGTCTTTCTCCTGCGAGATTATGCATGGTGAAGGAAGAGTATGAATCTAAAAGCTGACTTGAAATAAAAATAAAGTCTCACTGCCCCCAAACAATGATAACATGAATTATGAATTATGATGGTCAGTGGTGAAAGTAAAAACTCTTTTGTATGTATAGGCTAGGGATAACATCGATTAATCGAGAATCGATTAAGAATAGATTCTGATGTAAAGCAATTCTCAAATCAAAAAAAATATTTTTCCAAAATTTTTTTTTTTTTTTTTTTTCGGTTCATTGCTGTACTTCTTTACGTCGTAATAAGTGCTCATATCGTTGTCTATATTATTCTGTATTGTTGAGATATTACTATCTGGACAAAAGCTATCCCTTCGGTTACGCCTGACAGCCGAACGTTGACGGAAATACCCAAATGGTACAGTACAGTTCAAAGAAGTCTCTAGCAGCCATTTTTCACGTGAACGCCTTGGGAAGGTTGAAAAAAAAAGTTTCAATTTACACTACTTTTTTGTGAATAAACTTTTTTTCAAATTTTTGTTTTTGAATTTAAATTTTTTTTTTTCAAAATCGATTTTTAATCGATTCTGGAGCATAGAGAATCGATGTCATCCCTAGTATAGGCCAACATTTTTGTATCTCGATCTATGATAAATGATTTCAATATGTAAGCTAAGCTACAGGTACTTGTAGCAAGACTCAGACAACAAGTGCCATGAGTGTGATTACTATGTAAAAGGTGAAAGAAAATAAATATAGCTGTAAATAAATATGTGTGTGATATCTTGAATTGTTCTTGACTAAATTAATAAAACCAAGCGTTTTAATTCATCAAGCTAGTCTAGTGAATATTTTCTTTTTTACACCTCCAGTTGACACACTGAGAGAATAGGACTCGTGCAGCCACCACAACAAAACTTCATCGATATAGAAAAATGAGATATTTCACAAATACACTCGTTATTTGTTCTCTTTAATAATTATAATGATTAAAAATGAATATATTTGCAATATAAAAATTATCTTGTGCACTCAAGCGAAAGGAACAGTGAAAATACGGTTATTTTTTATGTGTATTTGATCTTTTTTCTGGAAGATGGTTGGTGGTTCTGTTAACCATACAGGTTCGGGAACAAGCAATGTTTCCATGCAAATCCGCTAAAAATGATGGTAGTTATTTATCAATATATATATATATATATATATATATATATATATATATATATATATATATATATATATATATATATATATATATATATATATATATATATCTATTGTTATATATATCTATACCTATATACCTATATATGGCCATATCCTTATAGCCATATCTATTGGCTTTCAAAAATCAAAAGAGACGCTATTAGTGTAACATGATTAGCTATTTTAGTTTTGTCATGTTGACAATTATTCAGTGCACCAAAGTGATACCAGGATGCGCCACGGTAGGAATCCTATTCTCTCAGTGCGTCAACTGTAGAAGGGTTATACAGGTCTACATACCTAGCCTGCAGTTTGTATGCAGTACTTCCCATCAAAGGCAGATTTCTTACTGTAGAGCGTGTGCTAGTCAATTTGTCCGAATGGACCAACTTGAGGCCCGAATTCACCAACTATTAACTGGAGTTTAAACCCGGTTTAAATTTTTAATCCAGGTTTATATTCAGGAAGGCGTTTCATGGAGCTTAAACTGGGATTAGATTTGACCTAAACTAAGCTTATACTGTTTTAATACGAGTTCTTAAACCAAGTTTTACGAAGCCAAGCTTAAACTAAAGTTGATGAAACTCGGCCTGAGACATGTAAAACTAGCTTATATTTGACTTGTTCTTTTCATAGTATTTAGAATTTGAAAAGTAGCACTTTGATGCAATTATTTTAATGGAACATCGCGTTTTGTAGCTCAACAACGCTCTGGACGCTTTCCGCGACTGACACTTGAGCCCTCGCCTATAGGCTCGCCCAGCTGAAATGCTCGGCGGAACTCTTGGGCGGTCGCGGTAAGCCTCCTGTAGAGTAACAGTACGGTACGGTAAAACCATTGTATAACGTACAATAGCATACAAGAGAAACACCTCGAAAAAAGATGGTGTCTACCACCAGGCTAAACTTATGCCTAGAGACATGTAAACATAGCTTCTATTTTTTTTCTCACAGCATTTAGTATTTGAAAAGTAGCACTTTGGTGCATCTATTATTTTGAAACATCGTTTTTTGTAGCACAACGTTTTGTAGCGTTACAACAGTACTGTACAGGTAAAACCACTACACAACGTACAAGAGAAACACCCCAATTTATATTTTTCAGAAAAATAGTCTCCACAAGCGGGTTAAACCGACGCCTTATCTGCCGCCTGCATTTTCAACTGCACTTTTATCCAAATTCCCCAACCAACCTGACCCGTTTGCACCTCAATGATATAATTTTGGAAGAAATAGCGTGGATAATGCTTCTATTCTGAATATAGCGTCTATATTGCCGATACATTGAAAAATAGCGGATTCCGACGTTTCTAGCGCTTTGTCGCTTTTTCAAAAACATGATAGAACAAGACCAAATGTATTGAAAGATGAAGAAATATCAGAAAAACATGTAAAAAAGCACTTTTAAATTTGGTCGCTTTTATAGCAATTGCTATTTTTACATGTCTCTACCTATGCCTCATCTGCCGCCTGCATTTGCAGTTGAACTTCTGTTTTCCAGATCGTCCAACTGACTTCACCTGTTTACTCCCCAATGGATGTAAATAATTGTTCAAAAAATAGCATCTATAACGCTTTTATTGTAAATATTGGGTCTGTGTCGCCGATATGTTGAAACCTAGCGGAATCAGATGTTTGTAGCGCTGTGTCGCCTTTTCAAAAACATGATCAAACAACATCAAATCTATTGAAATATGAAGAAATAATAGAAAAGCTTACAAATAATATATTACCGTACTGAGATATGTTGAAACGCAAAGTTGAGAGGGCTTACGTATTCGTGTCTCGGTAGTAGCTTCACACCGCTTTGCAAACCAGGAAGTTGCCGCCATATTAGACATATATATTAGTGGCAATATAGAATGCTTTACTTAGATTCTATTTGTAAATGTCCAATATGGCTGCTGAGATTGAAACGAGCATATGTCGCTGTCGGCTGCAAGAGTAACGTATCTCGGTGAGGTGATATATATCTATAAATGAAAGCACTTGTAGATTTCATCGCTTTTATAGCAATTGCTATTTTTACACGCTTATCTCTAACTTACTATCGTAAAAAGTAAGACTAAAACAAGTCAGTTGGCCTCTATAGATGTGGTACATGTTATACTAGCAGATTGCGCTCGTCTTGTACAACGTGCCATGACTATGAAGTAAATGGTGTGCCTTCATCCTCCCCTCTACCCTAGGCACAATTACCATCACAGAAAAACTCGAGCCGAAACCCTCCCCCCATTCGGCGGTTTTCCCACCTCCTCGTTTTCCCTTCTCCAACACTACTGCCTGTTAGTACAATATTTACACTCCGATTTGTCTGTGAATAAACATTCATTGAGATCGCCACACTTTCACTGGGTTTACTGAGACAAATGGCTCCAGTGTTTCCAGTACGCAGATTCTACTGGTGCGGTGGGTTTTGGAACGTTCAGTGAATTACTCGGAGTGGGTTTTGGAACGCATCCAGTACGCTTGCAGTAGATTCTGGAGGTTTTGGAACGCAGCCAATGTATATCCTTTTCCCATTCAAATTTTATTAAATTTTATTAAATTAAATCAGTGCTGAACAATTTGATAATAATTAATAAGTTGTTTATTCACACTAAAATTATGTACATGCTTGTTTATAAATCAGTAATGATTTGTAAGTTTTGTATTTCCAAATACTAACTGCAAAATCTTGAGCACTTTTTTCTTGTAGTATCACCGTCGTTGCCATAGGTACCTGAGTCGAGTTGATTGCGTCCGCTGCAAGAAGGTATTCTTGTGTTGCGATCGAGTGGTCTGAATTACTTCAGGCCTCACATGTACGATATACTTTCTGTAACAAGAATACAAATAAATGCTTTCAAAATTATTGGCAAAAAGAACAAAAATATAGTTTATAAAATGATGACAATACCGTATATTTCCGAATAATTTCGTGAAAATAAAAATATGGTAGACGCTTACATGCATAGATGTGTTGGTCCTACATTTGAACGGAGTTTGAATAAACAAATAAGGATGCCACCAATTGATTGCTAATCAGTAATCATCATTCATCAGACATTCAATCAGACATTCAATCAATCTTTGTTTATTTATCTTCAAATTAAACTTGGGAGTAGCTCCAACTGGCAGATAAAAGTTGTTATCACCATGGTTACCTGTGATATTTGTTTTCACCAACTCTCAGATAACTGCTAACTGAACTTGGTAATACCAGGCCCAACACATCTATGCATGTAAGCGTCTACCATATTTTTATTTTTACGAAATTATTCGGAAATATACTGTCAACATTTTATATACTTTATTTTTGTTCTTTTTGCCAATAATTTTTTTGATTAATCAAGTAATTGGCTAACAATCATCGCCTCCCGTGGCTCATTCAGCTAAGGCACTGCTTTAGAAACTGGATTCAAGTTGGACGTGGGCCTGAGTCCCAGTATCACCCATCCATCCATCACCAGCGGCTGATTCGTAACCCCAAGTAACCCAGCTGTTGGTGGGGTCGTTGAGCAAACAATAATCACCATTGATGATTTCTACTTATTAACGATTTTTTTTTTTTTTTTTATTTTTTTATTTATTTTTTTTTTATTTTATTTTTATTTTTTATTTTTTTATTTTTGTATTTTTTCTATGTTAATATACTAACATCTATTTATTAATGTCCTTGGTTCATAATTCCATAATCGTTTACTACAATTATATAGTTAACACCTATTTGTTCATTTCATGTCTTTGTTTCCTAAATTTTCAGCTACTAAAAATCTATTATTGTATTATAACTTACTGTCAGCCCGCACACAAGAATATTAGATTCTTAAGCGGGCTTCTGTTCTATATTATTTTTGTTTCGTTTTTGTTTTGTATACCAATCCATGTACAATGTAATTCTTGGAACAGAATAAAATGAATTTTGAATTTGAATTTGAATTTGATCGATTCATTATCAAAGAAAATTCGATTAGTCAAAGTCACTTTCTGAAATTTAACTTCAACCCCGATTGATAATAACCAGATGAGAAGGCCTATTTAGTATTTAATTTAACCAATTTTAGGACTTCATTTCTACGATGACTCCTTGATGGACAAAAACCTCGGTGACGTTCAAGGTATACATGTGACATATATTTTTCAAATTTATATTGGGTTTAACGACGCACTGTACTGATGACTACGATCTATTAGCTTCGGTGAGTGATATATGCGATTAAAGGTTATTTTATTAGGTGTTTTGGATGGTGGGAAGGAGTCGGTCGTGGCCTGTTGTTAAGGGACCATCCCAGTGTTGACCTGAACGACAGAGGGAAACCACGATGTACCACTGTCAGGATGGTCGACCATGGCGGAATCGAACCCCGGTCTCCCAATGACGGTTCAGTGTGTTAGCCATTTGACCACTCGTCTCGGTATTACCGGTACATATTTGTTCAAGTTACAAATTGTATTATTGTTATACCGTGAAGTTGTATTTAGTACTGACAGGAAGTAGGCCTACAACTCCGTGTTAAAAACTGGTACTACTTGATGACATTAAATAGTGGATAATGGCGGCCATGTTCACTGTTCAAGCTGATTATTGTCAGATGTAGGCCTACCAAAATTTGTTATGTATTTATTCCCTAATTCAAGGCCTTCTCTATTATTACATAATATGTCCAGTAATAATAAAGAAGGCCTTGGTGAATCATCAACGTTTAAAGCCTTCTATATTATGGAATAATAAAGAAGGCCTTGGTGAATTACCAACGTGTGTGTAGCTCCAACTGGCAGTTGAATGAAGAACATGGCCGCCGTGTGGAAGTAACCGGAAGTACGCGATCTGGTGCACTGCTAGTTGCTGAGATGAGCCTCCATATACCGGTATACAACTCCATGGTTATCTTAAATACCGTAGATATCTATTACCGAGATACGTTACTCAACGTTAAGAAGGCGTACACATTTGTGTCTTGGCAGTAGCTTCACACCGCTTTGCAAACCGGAAAGTTTCCTCTCGACATATATTAGTGATAATATAGAATGCTTTGTTTAGATTCTATTTGTAAATGTTCAATATGATCGCCGAGGTTGGAAGGAGCGTATGTCTCTATCGGCCGCAGGAGTAACGTATCTCTGTACTTAAGGTAATATGTATCTATGGTTATACGGCGTACTGTTTACCTTGTAAGGGGTCAGTGTCTAGTGTTAGCACTAGCAACGGGTTGGAGTGCTGAATGGGCGCGGTGAACTCGTTTGTCCCGGGTTCACAGTGACCGGCTTCTTCCTCATCGGCCTCGTCGTCGCCCGCGTTGAACATGGCCAGCGAGTACAGCAAACTCGGTACGACTTGTGTCGGGTCGTTGAGGAGATCCTCGTCCACTTCTGGTATATCAAGACCCAAAATAGGAGTTGCAAAAGCTGAAAAATAGAATGCAAAGTGTAAGTGAAAATCAAAAATGATTTTCAAGTTTCTTAGAAGGGATTGAAATTGGGGGTAACTTCTTTCCTGACCAATTATTTTGGACAATTATTATTAATTATTATTTATTCATATCTATATTGATTATTAATAATTATTATTTTCATTTCAACTATTTCCTTATTGGATGAGCGAAGCGAAGACTCAATTTCGTCATACCCGAAAAAAAAGTGACTTATTTTTTTTTTTTTCGCGCTCCACAGGTCAAACGAAAATTCAAAATCAGTTGAAACTTGGTATACACAAGTGTCATTATCTAATTTGATACTGTATAGTTTTGAGGCGCAATCGGTTGAATCACTTCTGAGAAAACTCATTTTAAAGTTTTCAAAAATCCCATTAGAATAACCCAGAGAAAAATATTCGTGAAATAATTTCCATCAGAGACATTTCAAACTCAGGGAATTTCAATATAATAATTATACACATTATTCCGAACTTTCACTCAAATCGAATGAGCTGTTTTGATGTAAAAAAATATATAATGTAACTTTTGTGAATCACTCAAAGCTATTAAGATAGCAATTAAATCCAAGCCACAGGTGTCACCTCTTGAATGTGAACGATTAAAACAAAGCCTTCTTTATTATCATAGAAATTAATAATGGAAAATAAGATGGCAGTGATGTAATGGTTTGGATCTCAAGGTGTATATATATATATATATATATATATATATGTATAATAACCAATCCAAAGATAAGTTGATATGTTCCAGCTCATCCATCAACGCAGCAACACATAACGCGTTTGCCTAGTTATTATACTTGAGAAAATCATAATTGGATGAGCGAAGCAGACTGAATTTTGCCGTAGGTTAAAAAATGGATTTAGAAAAAACGCGTGCTCCACAGGTCAAATGGAAGAATTGGTTTTAATGAAACTTGGCCTGAACATAGGCCCTATGACATCATCTAACTTGATACCGTGTAGTTTTGAGGGGCAGTCGATAGAAACTTTGAGGAAAATAATTTTGAAATTTTAAAAATCCACACAGAGGAGGAATATGGAAGAATATTTTTAAAATTCCAATATTGAATATTTCAAAAGATACAAAATTTCCAATGAATTTAAGGACACGAATGATGCAGATTACCGGTATTTGGAAGTTGTATCTCTGACTATCAATAACGTAACGGGATAAGCAACATGGCGTAAGTCCTATGCTTTTAACATTAGGCCGTTTTCACCATGATGGAATCAGCGCTTTCGTGTACATTCCTGAGATTCGCAATTTCAAATCAAATCGTACGTATTGGGCTCGTATTTCAGTGTATAGTACATAGTTGTATACTTGCATTGTTTCTGACCTTTCTCGTAGATGATGAGTAATTATCCAGTTATCAAATGGTGAATATAGCAGTAGGGCTCTTGACTAGGGGACTAAATGCTTTTACAGACGTATTTTAAATTTAGATTGGACGATTCAAATGAGATGTATTTCAATATTGTTCAATCCAGTTGGAAAGAGCTGGATTCACAGATTGCATTACATCTATTACTTGTATAGATCAACTTACAATAATACCAGCAAATCATCATAACATTTACTACGCGGCATCCCTTTGATATACGCATGGTGTGAGAGGAAAGCGCCATGTTGCTTATCCCTTTATGTTATTGATAGTCATAGATTGTATACATGAATCAGATGGAGCACTTCGGAGATAAAAATTATCACATACTTTCTTACAGGAAAGCTATTGAAAGATTGTAAAACCAAACTTACTTGTAAAACCAATTGGATTGTAAAAAGATTGAAATTGTCAAAAGTTGTATCAGACAGGCAGTGACCAGATAGATCAGAATCAATGTGTGTACTGTCTATGACTATCAATAACGTAACGGGATAAGCAACATGGCGCTTTCCTTTCACACCATGCGTATATCAAAGGGATGCCGCCTCACAAATGTTATGATGATTTGCTGGTATTGTTGTATGTTGATCTATACAAGTAACAGATGTAATGTAATCTGTGAATCCAGCTCTTTTCAACTGCATTAAGCAATATTGGGATTAATTTCATTTGAATTGGCCAATCTAAATTTAAAATACGTCTGTGAAAGCATTTAGTTCCCTAGTCAAGATCCCTACTGCTATATTTACCATTTGATAGCTGGATAATTACTCATCATCTACGAGAAAGATCAGGAACAATGCAAGTATACAACTATGTACTATACATTGAAATACGAGCCTAATACGTACGATTTGATTTGAAATTGTGAATCTCAGGAATGTACACGAAAGCGCTGATTCCATCATGGTGAAAACGGCCTAATGTTAAAAGGATAGGACTTACGTCATGTTGCTTATCCCGTTACGTTATTGATAGTCATAGGTGCTGTGTAGCTTTCCAGTACATTGAATTGAAATCTCGTTCATCTTGGAACGCACATGCTGTGTTTCCTAGTTGAATACTGGGGATTTGAATACAGAATTCCACTTTGAGTTTCAAGCATTATAAAAAGTTCAGAATGACTACGAGTATTGAAAGACTGGCTCATTTTAGTCTTGACATCATTTACAACGACATCGCAGTTCAGTGCACGCCGAAAAAAAATTTCAAACCAGGGAGTCAATCAAGTTCTGGAAAAATATTGGCAACGACTTGCATAAGGTAAAAGTTATTTCTTTTTAAGAAATCTACTTATATTGGGTTCAACGACACCATCTACTTATGACCACGATCTATTGGCGTCGGTGAATGATGTGTGAGATGAAAGGTGATTTTGGATAATGGGAAAGAGTTGGCCGTAATTACCTGAACGACAGAGGGAAACTACGAAAAACCCTTGTCAGAACGGTCGACCATGGCGGGAATCGTACCACGGTCTCCTGAATGACGGTTCAGTGTATTAACTAGTGATAACATCGATTCTCAAAATCGGGAATCGATTCTCTAAGCTCCAGAATCGATTCAATTCATTTCAATGTCAACATGTTTTTTATTTGCATTAGGCCTAATTATTACTTGACAAATATAAAATAGAATTACAGCACATAGAGATAATAACATAATAAATCGAAAAATCTTTTTTTTCAATTTTTCTTCTTTTTTTTCTTTTTTCTGCTCTGATTGAGAAGCGATTTAAAAAAAAAAAATTTCACCCTAAAAAAATATGGGTAATTTTAAACTTGACTCGGAAAAAAAAAATTGAAAATTAAAAAAAAGAAGATTTTTGGATTTGAGAATCGTTTTACATTAGAATCGATTCTGAATCGATTCTCGATTAATCGATCTTATCACAAGTATTAAATACTCGGCCACACGTCTCGGTGAAATTAAAATTGTAAATTCCACTCACATGGTAATGTTTTCAACGTCGAAGGCTGGAAATGTGTGATGTCGTAGATCTGTCGCAGATTATTCGGCGTCTCACGTTTCTTGGACTTGATCCTCGAGTACAAACACACTTTGGGCACGTAGAGACACAGCAACAGGACGTAAGCCGTGGTCAAGTGCGCCAGTGCGGTGGCGAGGTCGGCCTGGGTCCGCGGGAGAAAGGCTATCGTCGCTATCCCCCACGCCGTCATCACTCCGCCTACCAACAGGCACGCGGTCAGGATCCAGCGAGCCTCTCCCGACCATTCTTCCATCAACTTCTGTTTCGAGCTGAAACAAAACAAGTTCACAGTTAAACCTCTGTCTCTCGTTTCTCAACGGACCCAACGGACCACAAAAGATGTCACTTTTGTGACTCACGTCACTTAGTGACTTGACTCACTTTTCTTCTCATCTCACTTTTATCACTACACTAAAATCTGGATAAAGTGACTCACATTAGTAAATCCGGAATAGCAATCGGCCATTTTGGTGAGATGAACCGAAAAGTGACTCATGCCACCAAGTGACGTCTTCCAGGAATAAGGGCCCAGGAAAATAAAACCATCCATCCAGGAAAATATAATATTGGTCATATGGGAGTTGGGGCGGGACAAAATGAATGATGGATCCAGGAACGATGCATAGAGCATAGATATATATCACCTTACCAAGATACATTTCTCCTGTAACCGATAGAGACTTATACGCTCCGATAGACGCTTGTTCCAATCTGGGCGGCCATATTGGACATTTACAAGTAGAATGTAAGCAAAGCATTCTATATTATCACTAATATATGTCTGATATGTGGGAAACTTCCTGGTTTGCAAAGCGGTGTGAAGCTACTGCCGAGACACAGATATCATGTACGCCTTCTTAACGTTGAGTAACGTATCTTGGTAATATATACGTATGCGTAGAGGTTCCACTGTATAGTATACAGTAATGTGAACACAATTAGTATTCTTGTTATTACAGTGAAGCCTTGACGCATCGTTCCCAGGTCCAGCATTCATTTTTCCCACCCTACTCTACTCCCATATTATCATTGTTAAATTTCCTGGATGGGCGGGTTTGTTTTCCTGGTCTCTTGAAGTACGATGGATAGAGGCTTCACTTTATTAGACAAGCTTTAGCGAGGATTCAATTTGACATACTGAAAAAAATTGGTGCTGGTTTTTTTTAATGTTTTTTTTCGGTTCTCCACAGGTCAAACGGCTACAGCTATCAATATCAAACTTTTTTCAATTATGTTTCCTCATCTAACTTAGATCTGTATAGTTTTGTGGCATTATTGGGTGGTAACTTTTATTTTTATGAATTTTAGAAATTTCAAAAATACCCATTAGAATTACACAGCAGAAAAAAAGAAAATATTTTTATTTTCGAAAAGAATGAAAATTTGCGTGAAGTTGAACTACTTTTTTATACACATTTCTGGAAATTTTCAGCTTGATCGGGTCAGCCATTTTGAAGAAAAAACATAAAATGTGCTAAATTGGTACCACTCGAAGCAGCTTTTACCCATTTATAACTTGAATGTCACCCAATTGGCGAATGTAGGCAAAAGTTTGGCAATCAACATATCCGCTAGTCTAAAAACGCATATATGGCGTTTTCCTAGTATACTCCATCGAGGCATGACAGTTTAGCATTAGCTATTAGCACGACATGATTAAAAGTCATCTGAAACCATAATTTTTTGTGTCATCTCTATGTTTTGTGATGTTCAAAATCATTCAAGACCAAGTTCTGTTTTGCCGTTCGAAGCGATGCTTTTCACAACGATAAATCTACATTCACCTGAAATAAGCGCTATTTGTAAGAAATTGGCAATTTTTCTAGAAACAGTCAGCTACACTCGTTTTCTTCAGGTCCGTTGCAAGTGCCGTGACAACTCTAAATCTTTCATTCCAATTTGAATGAATAAAATATTCGATTGTCAACATTCGTTGGCCTGTCGCAGTCGTTTACTACATATCCTCTTTTAGTTTGTCCAGTTAAAGTAGTGTTTTCATGGGATATACAGTTGATTTCAATGAGTAGGCCTATATGTACACTGTCATTTCAGAACTTACTGCTTAAGCTAAGAATATGTCAAAAAAAATTCTAAAATGCGCGTACATCATTTATATCCCAGAATCTTCAAGTTTGTCCAAAGACTTTTTCATGCTGAATTAATGCTAATTTTAAATTTGACTTATGCTGTAAAATGCTATTTTTGAAATAGCTATTGCTGAACAACAGAATAATCAATGCTATAATCCTATGCCTCTATACGTATATACATCATACATAAGCTAGCTCAGCGGTGTACGTCGACAGTTTGGTTGGCCGATGCACTTTGTTGTCTACGCTATTTGTGTGTTCAACTCGACACTTGGGTTCAATTTCCAAACAAGAACCGGAGCGCATATAAATATAAATCAATGTTCATACATTTAATTACTTGATAACAAATATATTGGATAGAATTTACCTATGCTTTTATTCATTTATTCACTCATTTATAGATGGGAAGTTTATATCTGTAAAACTTGGCATAGAGTTCATTGTTGTTCCATGTATCTTCTTGTTTTCGTGCCCTCTTCTAACGACGGTTGGCGATCATCATAGCTGTGTCAGCTCTGTCCCGTGCTCTTCCCGAACCCAAACCCGTCTCTCAGATCCTTGAGCCACAAAGTCCTCCTCCTAGGTCTACGCTGTTCTTCAATCTTCCCTTGTAAGACTAATTGCAAGAGCCTGTATTTATTGCCCCTCATTATGTGTCCAAAGTACTCAAGCTTACATCTTTTGTATGTATGGTAGTATTAATATTTGTACGTTCTATGTATGCTGGTATAATAAATAATATATTTATTACAGTATATCTTGAATCGCTATTATTGCTATAATCAATCCTACCTTTCATCCATAGCCTTAATTGGAGAACAATGATTTTGTAACAAGTTTTGATGTTATTTAAAAAAAAGTATAATTATGTAACTGTTTACTTGCAATTAAATTGATGTTTTAGAGTTTGGGAATCTGTGTTGACTAATGTTTAACTATGCCATTTATGTAATAGTATCAACATTTTTCAACAGTATTTTTTTATTATTATTATTTATTATTTTAACACTTGCAATTGCACATGAATGCGCGGTGGCAAGTTCCCTAAACATGATAATACAGTGCACCAAAATTCGTAGCTCACCTTGAATAACAGAGAAGGGCAAATGTAGCTGTCATTGTCAACAGCAAGATGATATACGTCATGGACAGAAGAAGATGAGCCTCAAAGTTGCCCGCAGGATAACACTGCCACGCAGGCGCCTCGGGCAGTGAGGGAACTACGTGGACTCTCGGCGGGATCAAGATCAACCACCCGCCCGACAGGAGGATCTGCACGAGTGAAATGACGATCGCTGCTACGAGAAGTCCGGCCGGCCGGCTCAGAGCGTCGCGGTCTCGCTCGATGATCGTCTCGTAACGCCACGTCGTGAACACCTGATCGGACAGAATGGAGTCTTAGTCTTCAAGCAATATCATGGACCAAGGATGGATTCATCCCACATTGAATAGCACCTTTTTTTGCACTATTATTATTTTCATCTTTTTTTTTTTTTTTAAATTATCATCAGTTTTGTACATACAAATAAAAACACTGAACAGTCAAATACAATCCACAATGTCTCCAAGGGAGACTTGACTATGGGAAGAAAAAAATTAAATTATATCTGTATATTGCTTAGCTCTAGATTTTATACATTAGTTAAGTATGGTGATTGAGAAAATATAAAGATAATTGATAAATTGAATGGCAATAAAGAATATGAGTGGAAAAAAAAAGAAATATAATCTACACGATGGACTATTATTCACAAAAGAATGATTCGATACATCATTGATATTAAAGTAACCCGAGAATAAAGACAATTTCATCATTATTATTAGTTTTTATTATTATTATTATTATTATAATTTGCAAAACAGTTTATTCTTATGGCAGAACAAAACTGATTCGACCCAAAACTATACAATTCCAAGTTGGACAAGTTCGTGTGATCAAGAAAATGTCCGTGTTTATCAGTCGAACGGTGCGACCCATGCAGTGCTTACAAAAACACAGACGAAGCTCCGTAAGAGTGGGATGGAAGTCTTCGTTATCGCTCATCCAATTGAACTGAATGGTTACCTTCAGTAGCATCCCAGCGAAGACGATGGCGTAAGCGAGTCCGGGCAGAAACCTCCTGACCCCGCACGTCACCTCTGTGGGCAGCAGTACGAAGCTCAAGTTGGCGGTGAACGAGAGCATCAGGCCGAGCAGGATCAGGTAGCCGAGAGCTGACGTGCCGCCCGCGAGGTTGTGGTTCGGCAGAGCGGCCGCGGCAAGGAAGTAAATCGTCGTGAGGATCGTGAGGAACGCTCCTAATAACGCCAGACCTCCGAGCGCGGCAGCGTACGGGTATTGTAGATTGTAGTACAGCGGAGGACGATTGTTGGAACTGCGACGTTTCGTCACACTGCACGCAGTACAATCCCGAGACGTGCAATCCGATGTGAACCTGCAAGCATGATGTGCTTAATAGAAAATACTTACAACGGCCACTCGTCAAATTATCACTGGTTCTATCCAACAAGCAGAGTTGTAGGAATATAGCATCGACATTCAGTTGCGGTAGTCTATTTTTATGTGAAATGTAGCATTTTGTAGCAAACTATCTATATTGGGTTTTAACGACGCACTGTAATGATTACTAAGATCTATTGGCGTCGGATGAATGATTAATGAGATGATGGGATGATTAGATGAAGGTTTTTTTATAGGTAGTGGGAAGGATAGTGGGAGGGAAGCGGTCGTGGCCTATATTGTGGGAACCATCCCGGCATTAGCCTTGACTACAGAAGGAAACCACGAAAAACTCCTGTAAAGATGGACGGTGGCAGGGATCGAACCGGGTCCGATATGTCCCTTCACCTCCCGGATCACACGAAGCAAGTGAGCTAACCACTCAGCTACATGTGCCGGCTTGTAGCAAACTACTAGAAAAACAGGAGCTGCAAATTAGTTCAACAATTCCATTTTTTTTAATAACATCGAGACTTGATACAAAATCATTGTTCCCTAATTAAGACTATGGATGAAAGATAGGATCGTTTAGACGGGGTACCACATGGGCGATCTTACCACCCCAGATCAACAATTACGGGATTATCAACAGAAATTCCACACTATTTTGGACCTTTTAGTCTGAGACAGAAAGTTGTCCAAATACCACTTACTGTTGATAGTTATTTGAGGAAAGAGTTGGGTAATGATTCTTTTCAACTTGAACGTTTTAATTCTCCAGCTTAGATATAAAATTAACTGGAGAAACCAACGGTCAAGCTCACTTTTTGGAAACAATTTTTCACTAAATACAGGGGGAGAATTCAGGTACCTTTTTTACTCTCTTAAATTTAAGCTAGCGTAAATTCAATACGAAAGCTACAGTCATTGGCCTAAATGTACACATCGTAAATGGTCATATACGACATCCAAAACGTACTTGAATTAGCTCTGTCTTATATTTACGATAAGACAGCTATTTAAGAGAGTAAAGTCTACCTGAATTTGCCTTTAGAGCTCTAATTGTCTTCATTATTATTATTATTATTATTAATGTCGGGCAAATTTTCACGGTACGTTCATAGAGCCACGGCAACACGAATTTGCCGTGCCGTCAAAATGAATGAGCCAATCACAGACTTGCCGGGCTTGTCGTTCACTGTGGCCTTGAAAGTTGAATGAAGTTGAACATTTTGCCGTACGACAGACTTTGCCGTGATGACGTAGACGACATCACGGCCACGTTTATACTCAAACTGTGTGTTCTGCGTACGAACTATCGACTGTCAAACTCGATCACTATCGACGTTGCCATGGTTATCGCATCGATTCGATATATAATTGCCTTGAGTCGGCGATAGTTTGCCGTGGTAGTATGAACGGTATAAATCATTTGACGTCCAAAGGCACCCGACAAGATTGCCGGCCGGCACAAATGCCGTGGCTCTATGAACCTACCTTAAATGCTCTGAAAAATACATTTAATCATTCATAGTGGAAAAAAGTGATACAGAATTTAATGTTGAAGTAATCGAAATGAATTAAACATAAAGAAAACCAAAAATATATATATAAAATATATATAAATATATAATATATGGATTTGATATTCTATTTCATTGATGCTCAATTCCTCCATCTCTACCAGCAAGTGATGATGTAGTTAGCAAGATCCAGCAGTGAACTTACTTCGGTAGTTGAGCAATTACATTCAAACCTGAATGTCGTTTCCAAGTACCAACGCGTTCGTTTTGGTTCCATACATCGTACGCGACTGAAGGGAATTCTTTATAAATCTCTTCTTCAAGAATACGACTAATATTTCTAGTCCCATTGTTGACTTGGCACTCGGAAAAGAAAACTACGTTGAAATGTGACTTGCAATGATGTTGCAAGACGTTATGAAGGCCTTTCGCAACGATCCATATCGAGCCCATGATCCTCTCGAGCGGTACCGACGACTGACCGGATCCTCGAGTAACCAGTTTTATCGAACTTCTTGTCTGCTGCACGTCATTAGACTGTTGGAGTGTGTTTGCCTGTTGCAAGTTTGAAGATTTTGTAAACGCTTTGACCATATCAGATACGTGTTGATCTGTTTGATATGATGGACTGAGCGTAAGGACAGTATTTGTACCTGCAAAATGGATTATTAATATTATTAATTAGTCTATGAAATGTATTTATTGATAAATAAACAGTAGGGCATATTATATTGTATAACAGTGGGGTAAGGTCTATTGATAATAATAGAATCTTTAATACACACATAACTCATACCATCCAGCTTACCTAGACTACTTGAAAAAAAGTCTTAATGTTTCAACGTTCCCTTATTAAAATTAAATAATGATACAGTGGAACCTCTCAAGTACTTTTTTCAGGGGACCAGACAAAAAAAACTTACTGAAGTGAAAAACTTACTAAAGAAACTATTTAACATGTAGGAGCATATAGATGGGATCAAAGAATAAAACTTACTAAGGAGAAAAATGCACTAACGAGGGACTTACTAAAGAGGTTCTACTGTAATGATTTGTACCAAAAATAAGTAAAAAAACATTATTCATATGAGAGATTGAAATGAAGATTGGCCGTCCCCGTGGTTCAGTCAACTATCGGATCGTACTGCGTTAAAAATTGAAGTCACCGTCGGGCGTGGATTCGAGTCCCGCATAAGGCAGTAACGTCCTTTCACCAATCATTGCTTCATAGTTTCATCATCACCCGCTCATTCGTACCCCGTACAACCTAGCTGTCGGTGGGGTCATTGGCAAATTTATTACGAATGAAGTAACTTGACTCACTTCATGTGATCCGGAAGGTGAGAGGCATATCGGACCTGGTTCGATCCCGGCCATCGACAGGGGTTTTTCGTGGTTTACCTAGCTGTAATCTAGGCTAATGCTGGGATGGATCCTACAATATACGCCACAACCGCTTCCTTCCCAATACATAAGAAACCTTCATCTCATCATCCCATCATCTCATTATCCGTTCATCCGACGCCAATAGATCTTAGTTATCATTACAGTGCGTCGTTAAACCCAATATGAAAAATTGAAAAATAACTTGAAGATGATTTCAACAGTATAGTTAAGCTAAATAGTTAAGGGGACGTCCATAAATTATGTCACACTTTTTTAGGCCACTTTGAACCCCCCCCCTCCTTCCCATGTCACAGTTGGTCACAAAACCTTTTTCCCCCTCCCCCTTTAAATACGTCACAAATTCTCATACCCCCCCTCTAACAAAGAAAAAAAAGGGAAATTAATAGGCAGCAAAGGTACAATAGAGTAATCAAATCAAAATATTCATTTCTCTATGTTTGCTTCTTGAGTAGTCAAACTTGATAATTATTTGAAATGCATCTGCTGTTTCTAGGGTGGGTATAAATATAAGAATCTATAAGAATGGCGCCAAATACATGGAACAAAAAAATGGTACGTCACACAGTTGCCTCCCCCCCTCCCCCCTTGTGACACCTTGTCACAAATCTTGACAACCCCCCTCCCCCCCCCTAAGCTGTGAGGTAAATTTTGGACGTCTCCTAAAGTACAAGAACATGATACACATACATATTGTTTCATCGATAGATATTAATGTTAAAATACCACATGTAACATGGAGAGACAAAAATCCTTATATTAATTTTGAATTTTTTACTGCGAGTCGCGCGAAATGAGCGCTACGTCACAAAGGCGTTCCGTAAGGGTACGTAGCTGGCTGTCGGCTGCCCGCTATAGCAGTCAAATAAGGACGGTTAGTTCATTGACACTTGTGGTTGGGTAAACAAGTGAGAAGTGTTTTTTTCAATGTGTGTTTAAATGTGTATCATTGATTATTGAATATTAAGATGAAGTACTCTCTACTTTTATTAAAAAAACTAGTAATAAACGTCTTGTACCATCGTAATATAATGGGAGGAGTGCGTTACTGTTGCGTGTATTTTCTTGTCTTATTGTGTCAATATGTACAGTAAGTTGGAATTTCCCAGTAATTTATATTTATGCCTATATCTTAAATTAACTCTCCCCCTCCCCTCCCTACCCTTCCAAATATACCCCAAACATTCGTCCAGCTTGTTTAGAAGAAATAGTTGAGCTGTCAGATGGGATAACGCGGGTTAGCAGTACAAGTGTACGAGTGGTGAACGCCTCTGTGACGTCACGCCGCACGCTGGATGGGGTATGCAGACCATTAGAAAAAAAAATCAAAATAAATACTAGAAGTCGGCATTTTTTTTTTCAACTTGTCGACATTGAATGGATTTAATACATAAGGTATGTGTATGTCTATTATCATTGTCAATTCCTTTAATACACATGTCCACAAAGAAGAGCTTACCTGCGTCTAATGCCATGTGTCGTGATTGTACCACAATGAGAAAGACCAGGCTGTGGAATGTCTTAGCAACTCGGAGGAATCCTTGTACCTGGACCGGGTCATCCAGTAGTAATATCACCAACGTTCCAGGCTTCAACATCAGCGTGATAGCGTCAGTGATGTTCCAGCTCATAGCGTCAGTGTTGTTCCCTGCGCGTAGAGTGTGGACGCCGGCCAAACATATCGACTCGGATAGAGTTTGGTTTTGGAGACGTTGTACCAAATACTCGTGCTTCTTCGTGTCTCCTCGCACGATGGAATAGGAATGCGAGTTCAACGAGCGTGCGAGCGAGAAAACAGCCTCGACCAGGTTATCGCTAGTTGTTGCTGACAGTTCTGTCTGGAATTATACAGAAGAAGAGAACTAGTCTCGATCATTTACCTCACACAATCTTGTCTTTGCAAAAGACAATGCAAAAATAACCCAGCCTACTACAGTCGTATAATTTTCAACAATCTACCCTCCATAATAAAGAACACCCTCTCCATCAACAAGAAGAAGTTCAAGTCAGAAGTCAAAACTTACCTCATCCAAACTTGCCCATACACAATAGAAGAATACTTATCTAATCTCAATTCTGTTTAATTTTGAACATGTATGAAACGTATCGCTAATGTAATGTAATGTCCCTCATCATCTATTACCCCTTATTCATTTTTATCATTTTATAATTATCAGATATTTTTATATGTGACACATTCTATACAATGTATATTGTTTCCTGAATAAAGATTATTATTATTATTTTAGTGAATTTAGTTCTTTTAGACATTGTGTTGAAATATATCAACAAATAAAGTTATTCAGTTATTTATGACGTGAAAGACCATTTCGAAATATTTTATTTAGAATTTTCGTCTTGTTTTTCTTCATGTTTGTTTTATTTGAGTTTTTTAAGTTGTTTAATTAAGTTTAAATCAATCAATAGTTTATTCTAGAAACAGAATATAACTCTGAATACAATGTTATTTTCTGATATTATCATGGCGTTGGTTAAATGACCAACCTGTGTTACATACAGTGTATAATGAAAAAAACAAGAAAAAACAATTTTTTTCTCAAAATTAATGAAGCTGAAGCCAAACATATAACAAAGTAACCCTCAACGATGCTATTTTGAACACTTTGTGCATCACTGTGATATAAGGTACGTCACGACCAATGATTGGACGAAGCGAAGACTCAATTATACCGATAAAGATGATTTTTTTCAAATGCGTGTTTCGCATGTCAAAAAAAAAAAAAACGCAAATTTTGTTTAAACTCTGCATACACATGTGTTCAACTCGATACTGTATAGTTTTGTGGTGCAATTGGTTGCACCACTTCTGAGGAAAACCATTTCAAAATTTTTAAAACCTTGTGAGAAAAAGTCAGAGGAGACAGTTTTTAAAAAATATTTCCTTTCAATAAATTCAAATTTTCATGTAATTGGATGAGCGAAGCGAAGACTCAGTTTCACCATACCCGAAAAAAAAGTGACTTCTTTTTCCACAGGTCAAACGAAAATTCAAAATCAAATGAAACTTGGCATACACAAGTGTCATTATCTAATTCGATACTGTATAGTTTTGAGGCGCAATCGGTTGAACCACTTATGAGAGAACTCATTTTAAAGTTTTCAAAAATCCCATAAGAATAACTCGGAGAAAAAAATTCATGAAACATATTTCATTCGAGAGAATTCAAATTCTCAAGAAAATTTCAATCTAACAATGATACACATTGTACCAAACTTTCACTCAAATCGGATCAGCCGTTTTGATGTAAAAAAATATGTAATGTAATTTTTGTGAATCATTCAAAGCTATTAAGATACCTATTAAATTCAAGCTACAGGTGTCACCACTTAATTGTAAACGATTAAAACAAAGCCTTCTTTATTATCATTGTAATTAATAACGGAAAATAAGATGGCAGTGAAGTAATGGTTTGGATCTCAAGGTGTATATATATATATATATAATAACCAATCCAAAGATGAGTTGATATGTTCCAGCTCATCCATCAACGCGGCTACACATAACGCGTTTGCCTGATAGTATTTCATACTACAAATGGGCGTTCATTTGTCATCAGCACGTTTACATAAGGAGCACTTTTCACGTGATGACGTGTTTCATTCTACTCTATGAGCTAGCTCCGCCCATAAAAAGTGAAATTCTCAGTAAACTATAGTAAGGCCCGGTATTACCAAGTCCAGATAGCCTTTATCTGACAGTTCAGACTTGTTATCACCATGGTTACCTGTGATATTTGTTTTCACCAACTGTCAGATAAATACTAACTGGCCGTGGTAATACTGGGCCTAGGACAAACAAACAGAGCTATAATATAAATACATTGAATAAATACTAGGAAAACGCAGCATATGCGTTGTGAGGTGAGCTTAGAAGTATGAAAATCTAGAATTCCGTCAGCTCACTCTCTACATCTACAGACCTTGGATTACTTCAAACGTTCAAGAACCTCACCTGCTACCTGTTGATATTCATACAGTGCGACCTGTTGTACCTTGAGGTCCTAGTATTCAATAAAATGTATACTTTTAAAGCATTTCCTTTGCTATTTCTCATCCCAAATATTGATAAAATTACTAAAAATCACTATATAGTGATTTTTCTGCACACAGTGAAAATTTTAGAGCTTATCTAAAGAATATTTGTTTCTCAAGTATTCACCCTCCGGGTTATACTTAGCAGGATTTTCCAAACTTTACAAATTTTTTCCGCAAACCCCGTTTCTACCGATTTTTCTGAAAAACAATCCCAGCCTATTCTGGTGTGACACCAATATAAAGAAGAACTTTCAAGTCTATTGGTCATTTTTCCTGACCTTTATGCCGCGTACAGAATGAAAAAAAAGACTATTCTCTTTCAACACATGGAATAGAAGTCGAGATCTAATGAACGTTATTCGCTTAGGAGACGTCCATGAATTATGTCACACTTTTTTGGGGCCATTTGAACCCCCCCTCCCCCCCTTGTCACAGTTGGTCACAAAACCTATTACCCCCCCTCCCTTTAAATACGTCACAATTTCTGCCCCCCTCCTGTAACAATAAATTGAAATTAACAGACAGCGAAGGTACAATAATGTAATAAAATTAAAATATTAATTTCTTTATGTTTTCTTTTTGAGTATAGTCAAACCTAAACAATATTTGATATGCATCTGCTGTTTCCAGAGTGGGTATAAATATAAGAATCTATAAGAATGGCACTAAATACATGGAACAAAATAATGGTACGTCACACAGTTGCCTTCCCCCCTCCCACCCTTGTAGCACCTTGTCACAAATCTTGACAACACCCTCCCCCCCAAGCTGTGATTACCCTTACCTATGACTATCAATAACGTAACGGGATAAGCAACATGGTGCTTTCCTTTCGCACCATGCGTATATCAAAGGGATGCCGCCTCACAAATGTTATGATGATTTGCTGGTTTTATTGTGCGTTGATCTATACAAGTAATAGATGTAATGCAATCTGTGAATCCAGCTCTTTCCAACTGCATCAAGCAATATTGGAATAAATTTCATTTGAATTGGCCAATCTAAATTTAAAATACGTCTGTGAAGCATTTAGTCCCCTAGTCAAAAGCCCTACTGCTATATTTACCATTTGATAACTGGATAATTACTCATCATCTACGAGAAAGATCAGAAACAATGCAAGTATACAACTATGTACTGTACATTGAAATACGAGCCTAATACGTACGATTTGATTTGAAATTGCGAATCTCAGAAATGTACACGAAAGCGCTGATTCCATCATGGATAAAACAGTCTAATGTTAAAAGGATAGGACTTACGCCATGTTGCTTATCCCGTTACGTTATTGATAGACATAGCCCTTACCTTGTTCTTGTGGCTTGAGTTGTACAGCTTATAGGACGTTGAGACGTGCCTGAGCGGAGAGGCAGACACCACCAGCTGCGTTATGTTGTGAGCGTCCAACAAGGGGGCGACTGTATCGGCCGATGATTCGTCCAACGTGACGGCAGTAACGATGCTCTCAGAGTTTAGGTGACCGTCCGTGTCTGACGAGACAAACAGAAACAATCAACACAAATACACTGGAATCTCTTTACTATGTGTTTGGGAGACTATAGACTAGAAAAACATAATAGGTTAAATGGAAGACATTTTTTTCTGAAACTTGGCATACACAAGTGTCATCATCTAATTGACGCCACAAAACAAGACATCCAATCAAATGGGCTGTTTGTTATGTGGGTAATTTGACATAACCTATCAGAGTATCTCTAAATGCCCACATGGAGTATAGATCAAGGTGGCCTGGCAATTAGCCACGCCTATTACTAGCGGTCAATTAGATACTGTTTGGGTTTGAAGCATAATCGGTTAAACTACTTTTGAGAAAATCAACACCTAATTCTAAAGTTTACATAAATCGGATGGGCCGTATTAAAGATGACAATTATTGTGTATTTCTTTTTACAGCATTTAAATCTATAAATAAAACTATCGAGAAAATCAACAAGTAAAACCAATAACGTAAACCACAATTATATTTTTAGACTCATTCGGACAAGAAATGTCCAGAAACGGTCTTCTTGATTATTTGTCATTAAAACTAGGCAAACGCAACATATTCGTTGTAAGATGAGCGAGATATCTGAATAAGGTAATAGTCGTTAATGTATAGTTTTACCCTTGCTATATTATCGAATCTGGTATTCTACACACCTTGATGCACATAAAGAAGACTTCATTGTTGGGCAAATATCGAATCTAGAAAGCAGTGAATCTCGGCAACCTGAATCTGCTTTGATTTTTATAATAATATTTGATGAATAAAAACAGATAATTTAATTATTTTCTTCAAAACGGCTGATCCGAATCGCATACAAAATTGTGATAATGTGTATCAATCATGTTTACACATTTACAGAAAATTTCATCTCATTTGAAAAGATTTTATTTTTCAACATTTTCCGCTCAGGCAAATCTTATGGGGTTTTTAGAAACTTTGAGATGATATTTCTCAAAATTGGTCCAACCGATTCATTCCAAAAACTGGATAAGTTTGCGTGTACAAAAAAAGTTTCATGTCGATTCGTCAAACCCTGCGACCTGTGGAGTGCCCACAAACAAACAAACAAGAAAAAGAAAAACACAGACAAAGCTCTATAAGAGTGGGATGGAGACTTCGCTACGCTCATCTAATTAAGAATATAAATGATAAAATGCAATATGGCTCTGATATGTGACGTCACTACGTAGGTAATCGTGGCCAATGCTATTAGATCATACAACGATTGAAATAATCAATAGATAAATCACGAGAGCAGTGTGTTGAATAGATTCTAAACCAAGGTGCGTAAGCTTTCCATCACATTTCATATTGAATCTTCCTCATCTTAGAACGCACTTGCTGCGTTATCCTCGTACAGTGGAAACTCTCTGGACCCCTATTCCTGAGATAAATGAGATGTGAGAAAAATAAAAGTGAGTGAGAAAACAATTATCTCACTTTTATTTTTTTCACATCTCATTTATCTCAGGAATAGGGGTCCTGGTACGTTTTTCAGCGGACCAGACAGAAAAAACTCACTAAAGTGAAAAACTTACTGAAGAAACTACATTAGAACCTCTGTTATAAGTTTCTCGTGTATACATTTATTACATTTATGAGTTTTATTTGTTGATCCAACCCATATGCTCCACAATCCACATGTTGAATAATAATAATAATATCGTTTATTCAGTAGAACATAATGTAGTACAGAGTTGTTAGACAAAGTAGAACCAGTTATCGAACATGTCAAGAATTCATTAAATACATCTATAATTATTTTGATAATATGGTTACAAAGTGTCCCGTAACAAATCATATTGTAAATACTCGTTGATGGTGTAAGGGCATAGCTGAAGGAGGATACGCTTAAGAGATAGCTTGAGATTATTGTCAGTCATGGTTTTCAGCGTCTGTGGTAACTTGTTGTAAAGAATGGCTCCTGCATATTCAGGGTTCTTATTGTAAAGTGCCAGATTGTGTGCAGGGATGTGGATATTATTTCTGCCTCTGGTTTGAAATAGTTGCGTAAATGACTTTTCCACAGTAATACATTTCTTTAGTCTGGTCCCTTGAAAAACGTATAAAAGAGGTTCCACTGTATTTAACATGCGAGAGCATATAGTTGGGACTAGAAAATAAAACTTATCAAGGTGAAAAATGTACTAAAGAGAAACTTACTGAAGAGTAAAGAGGTTCTAGAAAAAAGAAAAAAAAGAAAAAAAAGAGGTAAATAGAAGTGAATGTGACGATAGGTTACCTGACGAGGAAAGATAGTTGTACACAGCGTTGTGCGCAGTGGTAGGCCTTGAACAAGTGTCAAGCACAGTGAGACCCAACTGTATTCCTGGCAGCAACGAAGAGTTCAGATTGATACTGTCGAGGGCGAATCGTAGAGCAGCTAAATGGAGATCAGCTACCGGTCTGGGTTTTCCACAGTCGAACATATTTGGCCCAGGCTCACCAACTGCAACTATTCCCAGCAACGAGAAGTGTTGGTTCGATGGTATCTGAAAGCATTCACATTTTTTTTCTCTTTTCAAGGATTTTTATTTCTCGTTTCAACATAGGAGGACGTCCATAAATTATGTCACACTTTTTCAGGCCACTTTGAACCCCCCCCCCTCCCTCCAATGTCACAGTTGGTCACAAAAACTATTACCCTCCCCCCTTTAAATACGTCACAAATTCTCATACCCCCCCCCCCTCTAACAAAAAAATTGAAATCAACAGGTGGTAAAGGTACAATAAAGTAATCAAATCAAAATATCCATTTCTTTATGTTTGCTTCTTGAGTACCGATAGTCGAACTTGATAATTATTTGAAATGCATTTTGAAATGCTGTTTCTAGGGTGGGTATGAATATAAATATAAGAATTCTGTAAGGATGGCGCCAAAAACATAACAAAAAAATGGTACACCAAACAGTTGCCTCCCTCCCCTCCCCCCCTTGTAACACCTTGTCACAAATCTTGACAACCCCCCCCCCCTCTAAGCTGTGATGTAATTTATGGACGTCCCCTAGGTACCCTACTATATATATTACTGTAGACCCCAAGTACATTACTGTAGACCCCAAGTACATTACTGTAGACCCCAAGTACATTACTGTAGACCCGCAAAGTCACAAAAAGTTGACTTGTCTGCGGGTTTACTAACATTTGATACGTAAGTATAAGATGGATTACAAATAATGAGATAAATATCAAGTCTGAATAATTTGAAGGAAATCTATTTGGCTTGAAAACTAACCAAAATGATTTGGAAAACCCCCCCAAAAATGAAAAAATATTGATGATATTTTGGTAATAATAATAATAGTTTCTTCATTCAATAGAACAATTTACACTGTTATAGAATGGGTCAAACTAAAACTAGATTAGTAATTTGGAATTTCATTTAAGTACATTATAAAATCAGGAGAAATATCTAATAATAACAATCACAGTTTTTTGATACTATACAGTCACTTGCTAAGTAAGTATACAGTTTCAGAATTGTGTTTGAAAATATCTAATCATGTGAAATTGCTTTCAATGCATTTGGTGATAAGTTATAAAGTTTGGCTCCTGCAATTCTATCACACAGGCTTCTAGCAATTCTAGCACACAGGCTTCTAGCAATTCACATTTGAAAGTGAACTTCATTTTATTAAACAGCTGGATTCAGTATGAATTTTAGTTTCTGAATTTAATAGAAGGTCAATAATGCAAATACATATTTATTCGACCGTTTTCAAATACCTTCACTCATCACTCAAAACTGCAATCACATAACGTCATTTTCATCTCTCTTACGAGCCTGAATTTACATTGGGTTTTAACGACGCACTATAATGACGGCTACGATCTATTGGCGTCGGTGGATGATGAATGAGATGATGGGATGATGAGATGAAAGGTTATTTTATTAGGTGTTTTGGATGGTGGGAAGGAGTCGGTCGTGGCCCGTTGTTAAGAAACCATCCCAGTATTAACCTGAACGACAGAGGGAAACCACGATGGACCCCTGTCAGGATGGTCGACCATGGCGGGAATCGAACCCCGGTCTCCCGAATGGCGGACCACTCGGCCACGCGTCTCTCTTACGACCGTGAAGTGTGAAGAAGTAGCCACTAGTGAAACGTACCTCAATAACGCGTGGGCTGTCTCTCGTAACGCTACTGCGCCTGCCGAGACAATAAGTCCTCACGTCTCGTAGTAAGATCTCTGTTCTGTTCGCGCCAACGTACGCATTGATTTGCGACGTATTCAGCTGAGCAACGCCATTCGATTCAACAAAGCCAACAGATTTGAGACCTGTAGGTTGGAGATTTAGTACCTGTTGGAAAAAAAACTATATTATTTACATTATATTATAGATATTAACGTTGTTTTGGCAGAGAGATATATGTAGAAGGAGGATGAACGATCTCTTGACTTCAATTTTTTATAAGTTCTCATGAAAGTTTGTAGGTGTATAGAGTATAGATAGAGACATGTAAATATAGCATCTATTTTTACTTTTCATAGCATTTAGAATTTGAAAAGTAGCACTTTGGTGCATCTATTATTTTGAAACATTGCGTTTTGTAGCGTAACAACATTTCTGTACCGTTAACACCAGTACGGTACCTTTAATATATCAATATAATATATTGGTACATTTAATTTATTGTACAATAGGCATACAAGTGGTAAACTCAAATTGATAGTTTTAGTAAAACGGTGTGCACCCCAGGTTAAACCTAAACCTCATCTGCCGCCTGCATTTGCAGATGCACTTTGGTTTTTGAAATTTCGTAACTGACTCCACCTCTTCACTTCCCAATCGGTATATTCTGCAGAAAACAGCATCTCTAATGCTTTTATTCCACATATAGCGTCTATATCGCCGATACGTCGAAACATAGCGGATTCAGATGTTTGTAGCGCTTTGTACATTTCAAAAAACATGATCAAACAACTTCAAATGTATAGAAACATGAAGGAATGTTGGAAAAATATGTTTCAAAGCACTTTTATATTTTGTCGCTTTTATAGCAATTGCTCTTTTTACATGTCTCTAAATATAGACCTACACACTATTATTTAATAATAATCTTTTTGAATATATAAACGATACATATAGGCCTATAATAATGAATAAGGGTAACATCTAAATATCTGTGAATAATAATGACAATAATATTCTCCATCATCATGGACACTTCTTTCCAAAGAGTGGGAAGACACTTATTTATAATGTATACTACTTGCCAATTTTAACGTATGGAGCAGTTACATGGACATTGAATTGGAGAGATGAGAAAAAAATAGAGGCAGCAGAAATTAAGTTTGTGAGGAGCGTAGCAGGAGTGTCAAAGTTGGTGAAGAAGAGAAGCAGAATGATAAGGAAAGAAGTGGAAGTGAAAAGGTTAGCATTCAAAATGGAGAGAGAGAGACTCAGGTGGTATGGACATATGCGGCGAATGGATAAGGGAAGAATTCCGAGAGTTATGTTCGAGTTAGCGGAAAAAGATGGAGCTAAGAGAAGAGTTGGAAGGCCGAGAGAAAGGTGGCAGGAGGGAGTAAAATGCGGTGTAGTCAACCGAGGAGAAAAATGGGAGGTAGTGATAGATGAGAGATGGTGGGAGGATAGGGAACGGTGGAAGGAACTCGTAGGAAGAGAAGAAGAAGCAGAGGAAAGTAGTGGTGAAGAAGAAGAAGAAGTCGGAACTGGCAGGAACCGATGGAGAGATGAATCCTGCCCTAGATGAAATGGTGGAAACACCCCCTGGCCCAATTTAATTGGTTATCTGGGAAAGATATATATATATATATATATATATATATATATATACATATATATATATATATATATATATATATATATATATATATATATATATATATATATATATATATATATATATATATATATATATATATATATATATATAAATATATATATATATATATAATATATATATATATATATATATATATATATATAATATATATATATATATATATATATATATATATATATTATATATATATATATATATATATATATATATATATATATATATATATATATATATATATATATATATATATATATATATATATATATATATATATATATATATATATATATATATATATATATATATATATATATATATATATATATATATATATATATATATATATATATATATATATATATATATATATATATATATATATATATATATATATATATATATATATATATATATATATATATATATATATATATATATATATATATATATATATATATAATATATATATATATATATATCATGAATAGATCACATCGACAGTCGAAACATCAGAATCTCTGTGTTCTGTCTACGAGCTCTCCGCAATCCGTATCTCTACTCACGATCTTGGTGAGCTGCCGTTATTTCTCCCGATACACAATATTATTTAAATACTTGACGAGTAAAAAACATATCGGTTGATTTTACAAGATGAGGTGTTATTCCATCGATAACGGTGCTTACTCCTCGTAACTTGTTGCTTGTCGTGACCTGACTTGACAAACATTGTCCTGCGTTCGTAACGGAGATCTGCTTGCAGTCTTTTACCAGTGAATAGTTCCCTATTGCTTACGGAGTACAACATGCACAGTAATATACACCCAATCATGAACGTGTTGCTTGCGCCCCAGACAGAAACTCGGCGATAAAAGTAAAGTATTAACTTGGCCAGAGAATATGCGGAGTTGAAAAAGTTCTGAATGTTGCTTACGCCCTTCTACGGAAACATCTGATGAGATCCAACAAGGTCGAAACTTGTTGTGATCATTAGTTTATTATTAACGTTTCTGTGACCTTCACCTGTTGGCTATTACCCTCAGAGTCAATAGGGAATGTGAGGTGGTTGGAGGAGTTGAATCTGTTGAATCTTATTGAACCTTCTTCCCAGAAATCAGTGTCTGATCCACATAGTGTTATTTTATATATCCTATCGATGTATTTCCTCCAAACATTGGAAATAATCAATAAAATTATCATCAGAATTGCAATAAAATCAATATCCATCATTATTCTCATATCACCTGCTCCTCTCACTCTGTATACTCATCCATCATCATCCCTCATTATCCCTCATTGTCCCTCATTATCCCTCATTATCCCTCATTATCCCTCATTATCCCTCATTGTCCCTCATTATCCCTCATTATCCCTCATTGTCCCTCATTGTCCCTCATTATCCCTCATTATCCCTCATTATCCCTCAATCCCTCATTATCCCTCATTATCCCTCATGGTCCCTCATTATCCCTCATTATCCCTCATTAACCCTCATTGTCCCTCATTATCCCTCATTATCCCTCATTGTCCCTCATTATCCCTCATTATCCCTCATTATCCCTCATTATCCCTCATTATCCCTCATTATCCCACATTATCCCACATTATCCCTCATTATCCCTCATCATCCCTGATTAAGCCTCATCATCCCTCATTATCCCTCATTATCCCTGATTATCCCTGATTATCCCTGATTATCCCTGATTATCTCTATTCATCTCTCATCATCCCTCATTATCCCTGATCATCCCTCATTATCCCTCATTATCCATCATTATCCCTCATAATTCCTCATCATCCCTCATTATCCCTTATTATCCCTCATCATTCCTCATTATCCCTCATTATCCCTCATCATCCCTCATGAAACCCTCAATATCCCTCATTATCCCTCATCATCCCTGATTATCCCTGATTATCCCTCATTATCCCTGATTATCCCTGATTATTCCCTTCATATCCCACATTATCCCTGATTATCTCTGATAATCCCTCATTTTCCCTCATTATTCCTTATCATCCCTCATCATCCCTCATTATCCCTGATCATACCTCATTAACCCACATTATCCCTCATCATCCCTCATTATCCCTCATTATCTCTCATAATCCCCTATCATCCCTGATTATCCCTGATCATCCCTGATTATCCCTGATCATCCCTGATTATCCCTGATCATCCCTCAATATCCCTGATTATCCCTGATTATCCCTCATCATCCATCCCTGATTATCTCAGATTATCCCTGATTATCCCCGATCACCTTTGATTACCCCTGATTATCCCTGATTATCCCTCATCATCCCTCATTATCCCTCATTAACCGTCATTATCCCTCTTTATCCCTCATTATCCCTCATCATCCCACATTATCCCTGATTATTCCTCATCATTCCACATTATCCCTCGTTATCCCTCATTATCCCTCGTTATTCATGAGAGGGATAGTGAGGGATAATGAGGGATGATGAGGGATACTGAGGGATACTGAGGGACAATGAGGGATAATGAGGGATGATTAGGGATAATGAGGGATGATGAGGGATAATGAAGGATAATGAGGGATAATGAGGGATGATGAGGGATAATGAAGAATAATGAGGGATAATGAGGGATAATGAGGGATAATGAGGGATGATGAGGGATGATGAGGGGGTAATGAGGGATGATGAGGGATAATCAGGGATGATGAGGGATGATGAGGGATAATGAGGGATAATGAGGGATAATGAGGGATGATGAGGGATGTTAAGGGATAATGAGGGATGTTGAGGGATAATGAGGGATGTTGAGGAATAATGAGGGATGATGAGTGATAATGAGGGATAATGAGGGATAATGAGGAAAATGAGGGATGATGAGGGATGATGAGGGATAATAACGAATAATGAGGGATAATGAGGGCTGATGAGGGACAATGAGGGATAATCAGGGATAATCAGGGGTAATCAAAGGTGATCGGGGAAAATCAGGGATAATCTAAGATAATCAATTAAGGGATAATGAGGGATGATGAGGGATGATGAGGGATAATCAGGGATAACCAGGGATGATCAGGGATAATGAGGGATGATGAGGGATAATGAGGGATTATGAGGGATTATGATGGATAATGAGGGATGATGAGGGATAATGAGGGATGATGAGGGATAATGAGGGATGATGAGGGATACTGAGGGATACTGAGGGACAATGAGGGATAATGAGGGATGATTAGGGATAATGAGGGATGATGAGGGATAATGAAGGATAATGAGGGATAATGAGGGATGATGAGGGATAATGAAGAATAATGAGGGATAATGAGGGATAATGAGGGATAATGAGGGATGATGAGGGATGATGAGGGGGTAATGAGGGATGATGAGGGATAATCAGGGATGATGAGGGATGATGAGGGATAATGAGGGATAATGAGGGATAATGAGGGATGATGAGGGATGTTAAGGGATAATGAGGGATGTTGAGGGATAATGAGGGATGTTGAGGAATAATGAGGGATGATGAGTGATAATGAGGGATAATGAGGGATAATGAGGAAAATGAGGGATGATGAGGGATGATGAGGGATAATAACGAATAATGAGGGATAATGAGGGCTGATGAGGGACAATGAGGGATAATCAGGGATAATCAGGGGTAATCAAAGGTGATCGGGGAAAATCAGGGATAATCTAAGATAATCAATTAAGGGATAATGAGGGATGATGAGGGATGATGAGGGATAATCAGGGATAACCAGGGATGATCAGGGATAATGAGGGATGATGAGGGATAATGAGGGATTATGAGGGATTATGATGGATAATGAGGGATGATGAGGGATAATGAGGGATGATGAGGGATAATGAGGGATGATGAGGGATAATGAGGGATTATGATGATGAGGGATAATGAGGGATTATGAAGGATTATGAGGGATAATGAGGGATGATGAGGGATAATGAGGGATGATGAGGGATGATGAGGGATGATGAAGGATAATGAGGCCTAATCAGGGATAGTGAGGGATAATCAGGGATAATCAGGTATAATCAGGGATAAACAGGGGTAATGAGGGATGATGAGGGATAATGGGGGATAACGAGGGGAGACGAGGAATAATGAGGGACAATAAGGAATAATTGGGGATGATGAGGTATTTTAGGGGATAATGAGAGGTAAACAAGGATAATGAGGGATAATTGGGGTAATGTGGATAATGAGGGTTTTTGAGGGGTAATGAGGGATGATGAGGAATAATGAGGGATGATGAGGGATAATGAGGGATGTTGAGGGATGATGAGGAATAATCAGGGATAATCAAGGATAATCAGGGATTATTGGGGATGTTGAGGGATAATGAGGAATAATGAGGGATGATGAGGGATAATGAGGGATAATAAGGGATAATGAGGGATCATAAGGGATAATGAGGGATGATGAGGGACAATGAGGGATATCGAGGGATAATGAGGGATAATGAGGGATAATGAGGGATAATGAGGGACAATGAGGGATGATGAAGGACAATGAGGGATAATGAGAGATAATGAGGGACAATGATGGATAATGAGGGATAATGAGGGATAATGAGGGACAATGAGGGATAATGAGAGACAATGAGGGATAATGAGGGATAATGAGGGACAATGATGGATAATGAGGGATGATGAGGGACGATGAGGGATAATGAGGGAAAATAAGGGGTAATGAGGGATAATGAGGGAGAATTAGGGAAAATGAGGGAAAATGAGGGATAATGAGGGATAATGAGGGACGATGAGGGACAATGAGAGATAATGAGGGATATTGAGGGACAATGAGGGATAATGAGGAATAATGGGATAATCATTATCCCTCATTTTCTCTCATTTCCCCTCTATATTCTTCATTATCCCTTACTATCCCTCATTATCCCTCATTATCCCTCGTTATCCCTCATTGTCCCTCATTATCCCTCATCGTCCCTCATCATCCCTCATTGTTCCTCATTATCCCTCATTATCCCTCATTATCCCTCATTGTCCCTCATTGTCCCTCATTGTCCCTTATTATCTCTCATTATCCCTCATTATCCCTCATTATCCCTCATCAGTCCTCATTGTCCCTCATTATCCCTCATTATCCCTCATTATCCCTCATTGTCCCTTATTATCCCTCAATATCCCCCATTATTTCTCATTATCCCTCATTATCCCTTATTATCCCTAATTATCCCTCATTATCCCTCATCATCCCTCATTGTTCCTCATTATCCCTCATTATCCCTCATTGTCCCTCATTGTCCCTCATTGTCCCTTATTATCCCTCATTATCCCTCATTATCCTTCATTGTTCCTCATTATCCCTCATCATCCCTCATTTTCCCTCATGGTCCCTCATTATCCCTTATTATCCCTCATTATCCCTCATTATCCATCATTATCCCTCATTATCCCCCATTGTCCCTTATTATCCCTCATTATCCCTCATTGTTCCTCATTTTCCCTCATTATCCCTCATTATTCCTCATTGTCCCCCATCATCCCTCATTATCCCTCATTATCCCTCATTGTTCCTCATTATCCTTTATTATCCCTAATTATCCCTCATTATCCCTCATCATCCCTCATTATCCTTCATTGTTCCTCATTATCCCTCATTATCCCTCATTATCCCTCATTGTCCCTCATTATCCCTCATCAGTCCTCATTGTCCCTCATTATCCCTCATTATCCCTCATTATCCCTCATTGTCCCTCATTTTCCCCCATTATCCCTTATTATCCCTCATTATCCCTCATTATCCCTCATTATCCCTCATTGTCCCTTATTATCCCACATTATTCCTCATTTTCCCTCATCATCCCTCATTATTCCTCATTGTCCCCCATTATCCCCCATTATCCCTCATTATCCCTCATTGTCCCCCATTATCCCCCATTATCCCTCATTATCCCTCATTATCCCTCATTATCCCTCATTATTCCTCATTGTCCCTCATTATCCCTCATTGTTCCTCATTTTCCCTCATTGTCCCTCATTATCCCTCATTATCCCTCATTATCCCTCATTGTTCCTCATTTTCCCTCATTATCTTCATTATCCCTCATTATCCCTCATTGTCCCTCATTATCCCTCATTATCCCTCATTATCCCTCATTGTCCCTCATTATCCCTCATTATCTCTCATTGTCCCTCATTATCCCTCATTACCCCTCATTATCCCTCATTGTCCCTCATTATCCCTCATTGTCCCTCATTATCCCTCATTATCCCTCATTGTCCCTCATTATCCCTCATTATCCCTCATTATCCCTCATTATCCCTCATTATCCCTCATTATCCCTCATTATCCCTCATTGTCCCTCATTATCCGTCATTATCCCTCATTATCCCTCATTGTCCCTCATTATCCCTCATTATCCCTCATTATCCCTCATTGTCCCTCATTATCCCTCATTGTCCCTCATTATCCCTCATTATCCCTCATTATCCCTCATTATCCCTCATTGTCCCTCATTGTCCCTCATTATCCCTCATTATCCCTCATTGTCCCTCATTATCCCTCATTATCCCTCATTATCCCTCATTGTCCCTCAATGAGGGACAATAATGTCTACTTCAACGAAATTTCTCGGAATACACATTACGGATACTCTCGACTGGTTGGTCCATATCAGTGAAACGACAAAGAAGGTTTTGAAGGGAATCTACATGCTACAATGTCTCTGTAGAGTGGTTTCTCCAGAAATACTGAGGATGGTTTAATTTGCCCACGTCTATTCTCATCTTCAATTTGGAATTTCGTTCTGGGGCCGTTCTCCCCATGCTACACGGCTGTTCTCCCCATGCTACACGGCTGTTCTCCCCATGCTACACGGCCGTTCTCCCCATGCTACACGGCTGTGCTCCCCATGCTACACGGCTGTTCTCCCCATGCTACACGGCCGTTCTCCCCATGCTACACGGCTGTGCTCCCCATGCTACACGGCTGTTCTCCCCATGCTACACGGCTGTTCTCCCCATGCTACACGGATGTTCTCCCCATGCTACACGGCTGTTCTCCCCATGCTACACGGCTGTTCTCCCCATGCTACACGGCTGTGCTCCCCATGCTACACGGCTGTTCTCCCCATGCTACACGGCTGTTCTCCCCATGCTACACGGCTGTTCTCCCCATGCTACACGGCCGTTCTCCCCATGCTACACGGCTGTGCTCCCCATGCTACACGGCTGTTCTCCCCATGCTACACGGCTGTTCTCCCCATGCTACACGGATGTTCTCCCCATGCTACACGGCTGTTCTCCCCATGCTACACGGCTGTTCTCCCCATGCTACACGGCCGTTCTCCCCATGCTACACGGCTGTGCTCCCCATGCTACACGGCTGTTCTCCCCATGCTACACGGCTGTTCTCCCCATGCTACACGGCTGTTCTCCCCATGCTACACGGCCGTTCTCCCCATGCTACACGGCTGTGCTCCCCATGCTACACGGCTGTTCTCCCCATGCTACACGGCTGTTCGTACTTCAAAAAAGAGCAGTGCGAATTATGGCTAACGTTCGGAAACTGGCGTCGTGCAGACACATTTTCAAATCAGTATTTCTACTTACACTACCATGTATACTGATTCTGAGAGCAGTCGTTTTTGTGAGAGAAAACTTTGAACTTTTCAAATGTAATCACCACATTCATACGCATCATACAAGAAGACACGACGACCTACATCTTGACAAGCACAGACTTGCTCTGTACACTAGAAGCCCATATTACCTGATGTCAGTTTTATATAACAACTTGCCAGTAAACATAAAGTCAATTGTAAACATCAATGTATTTAAGTATAGCGTCAATAATTTCTTAGTTGTGCATGCTTTTTATTCTGTTGATGATTATCTAAGCCATCTATGAATTTTATCACGATTATTGTATTTTAACAAAATGTTTTTACTCTTAATGTTATGACTTTTATCATACTGTAATGTACAGTCGCCGATAATAAAAACAATTATTATTATTATTATTATTATTATTATTATCCCTCATTATCCCTCATTATCCCTCATTATCCCTCATTGTCCCTCATTATCCCTCATTGTCCCTCATTATCCCTCATTATCCCTCATTATCCCTCATTATCCCTCATTACCCCTCATTATCCCTCATTACCCCTCATTATCCCTCATTATCCCTCATTACCCCTCATTGTCCCTCATTATCCCTCATTATCCCTCATTACCCCTCATTATCCCTCATTATCCCTCATTATCTCTCATTGTTCTCATATCACCTGTTCCCCTCACTCTGTATCATCATCCATCATTCATCACACGTATCACCATCACAAAGTTATATCCCTCAAATCAAGCCCCACTTGCCATAAATGTCATCCTAATATCATCCAGGAGAGAGAAAACCACTTTATTGTCGGCTGTCCACAATGCGTGATTGACCACGGGGATCCAGCTTGATAATCCATATCAAATACAATTCCGTTACAAACATCACTTATAGAAAATGATCATCTTATATCTAGATAGAAAATTCAATCATATGAAAAGGCGTTATCAGAAAACAAATACAAATAATGATAATAATAATTAATTCAAAGGTAGGTTATTGTTAAGTTATTAGGAAGAGTTATTATAAAGATGATTGTGAAGAATGAAGGATGAGTCTTTCGAAATTGACGTCACTATGTAATCTAAATTGATGGTTGAAATGACATATGTTTTTAAATTAAAAAAAAAAAAAGATGGGATTACACCTCGGGCTCCCAGAAAAAGACCAATAACGTTCCAGTATTGGCTGTTGATCTTATATTGTTGAGCCAGGTCAGGGATGCAAGGTAAATAATGTTCCCTCTTTTCAATGTTGACATCTTCTGCCTGCGTTGTGCCTAGTTCGAATCTGACTGTGGGATCTAATATCAGAACCATCTTCTTATCATATCTGATGGCTATGATATCAACTCTGTTCGTCTCTAGTACAAACATTGAATAAGAGAATGTTAGAAGCAAGCTTACCTCGACACCGGCGTGCGCGTTTTCCCCCGTATTCGAGAAGGCAATCGCGTTCATGCCGACACCAACGAACGCCATTCGAGGCGCCACTTCAAACAGACGTCCCCTTACTCGGGCGACGTTCTGTACGGCGGCACACATCCCAGCACTGCCAACTGATGACTCTGGAAAACAAAACAGTGGTATGAGGGATATTTATTTTGTATTTATTCATTTATTACTTATATATAAACCTTTATTGGCCCCTGACTCCAAAGTGCATAGGATAACAATCAATATAAAATACATGAGAAAATAAAATAGAAAAAAGTTATGTAACTGAATATTGAAACGATGTGAAAATGGAATAAAAATTGAAAAAATTACTTTCAATACAATATAGTTATTAATTGATCACAACCTAATTCAAATCATGAATATTAATGATATACAATAAGTTGGTACACGAAAAGACATGGTACACAAAAAAAGTAATTATTCTACGTGTACATTGAAATTGAGTGCGATTATGAATAACCTAATGAAGTTGAAAAGGAAAAAAAATAATAATGAAAATAATGAAACCTACATAAGCCAAGGCTTGTGTGTGGGCAAGAGGAGTTGGAGGAAAAAGAAAAATACATTAATGTGAAAGTACATAGGCCTAACGTTACAAACATAAAATCAGACAGATGATACAATTATTTGAAGTTCAACTGGTAAACTAATAATGGAAAAATAATAATTATACCTACTAATTTTATCAGACGAGCTTTAGCGAGGATTCAATTTGACATACTGAAAAAAATGTTTTTTTTTTTTTTCTTTTCATGTTTTTTTGTCGGGTCTCCACAGGTCAAACGGCTACAGCTATCAACTTCAAACTTTTTTTCATTATGGTTCCTCATCTAGCTTAGATCTGTATAGTTTTGTGGCATTATCGGGTGGTAACTTTTATTCTTATGAATTTTAGAAATTTCAAAAATGCTCATTAGAATAACACGACGAAAAAAAAATTAAAACATTTTTATTTTCAAAAAAATAGAAATTTTGTGTGAAGTTGAATAACATCTTGATACACATTTCTGGAAATTCTCAGCTTGATCGGGTCAGCCATTTTGAAGAAAAAACATGAAATGTCCTAAATTGGTACCACTCTAAGCCGTTTTTCTTTTTACCCATTTATAACTAAAATGTTACCCAATTGGCGAATTTAGGCAAAAGTTTGGCAATGAAGTCGACATACTATTACTTTCCGCTCGTCCAACAACGCGTATATAGCGTTTTCCTAGTAAGAAATAATACATAATACATTATTCTGATTTCCAGCAAATCATATGAATTATCATCATAATTATCAGATAATCAATGTGAACAGCTCAAGCTTCTGCGAGTAAAATAAGATGAATAAAACTAAATTCGACGTGAATGAGAGACAGAAGATGAAAAAAATATCTCATTGTTTATCCATCATATCTAGTTGATTCTAAGATCGATTTACCTGGGCACAAATCTCTCTGCACCGACTCCAAGGCATGGGCAACGGCTAGGACGGCATTGATTGTATTCACGACGGCAGAAGTCTGGAACAAACTCAATCAAATAGTTGATAAATACATTTGAAACATTTATAAACTAGAATTTATATTAATACAGAGAAATGAAAAGTCCGTTAGTGGTTAGGTAGTGACAGGCGCGACAAGATTTGGGAAACTGATACCAGTAAATTATGATCAATAAATATTACATCACTATGTAAACAGGCCAGGCAAGGTCAGAAGTTGTATGCAATTTAATTTTATTGCAAGTGAAATTGAATAGAGAATTAAATAAATAAAAATAGAATAAAGACAAACTATGCATACCAATTTTTATTCTATTTGGTATAATGACCCATTGTACTGATTAATTTGATTTTTTTTTTTAAATTTTTGTACTTGACGACGCACTGTAATGATTACTAAGATCTATTGGCGTCGGATGAATGATTAATGAGATGGTGGGATGATGAGATGAAGGTTTTTATGGGTAGTGGGAAGGATAGTGGGAAGAAAGCATTTTTATGAAAATGGTTTTGGTGTTTAGTTAGTGACAGACGCGACAAGCTTTGGGAAACTGATACCAGTAAAATATAATCAATAAAATATTACATCAATCACTGTGCAAACAGGCCAAGTCGGCAAGGTCAGAAGTTGTATGCTATTTATATAAATACTTTATTAAAAAAATTTAAAAATATAAAAATTCTAGAATTAGTTTTCCAATGGTTGCCTTATTTTCATTTTCATGCTCATTTTCATCTAACCTATCGAAGTGAATTATGTTTTAATATGAGTTTATTAAATATTAGCATAGTAAATCACAGTGTATTTTTAGTGTTTTGTTTTTCATCGTTTAAACCACAGATAAGCCATTTATGGCTTAGTGGACGAGAGTTCAAACTGTATTACTTTATTGTATAATTCAATTTGTGACAATAAAAAAAAAAAAAAAAGTCTCTGCCTTACAAAAGGTTGCCCATTAGACACAGAATAATATAAAAATGGAAATAACATAATAATAAATAGAGCAAAATGACAATACAAAAGTGTTTGATGAAAAAATAAATAATAATATTGGGCTATAACCTAGTGAATTTAATATTATAATTGATTACTTTATTAGAATGAGAAGAGGAAAAAACGAAATATTAGAAAAAAGAGAGGGAAAAAAATATTGGAAAAAGTTGAAATTGAATAGAGAATTAAATTAATAAAAATAGAATAAAGACAAACTATGCATACCAATTTTTATTGTATTGGGTATAATGACCCATTGTACTGATTAAATTGATCTTTTGGCGCCGATGAATGATATTATATGGGATGACGAGATGGAAGATTATTTCATTAGGTGTTTTTGGATGGTGGGAAGGAGTCAGTCATAGCCCGTTGCTAAGGAACCATCCCAGTATCAACCTGAACGACAGAGGGAAACCACAAAAAACCCTGTCAGAGTAGCAGGAATCGAACCCCGGTCTCCTGAATGACGGTTCAGTGTGCTAGCCACTTGATCACTCGTTTTAGTACGCAGACCAATATTTTATTTCAGCCGTTAGCAAGCTTCGCTATTAAGAGATAATAAGAAAGTAAAGACAGTGAAGAACTGAATGCTGCTATGAGAGGCTCACATGTTTCAGTTGGTAGCTGTGAAGGTCAGGAAACAGCTGACTGTGACAGGTGGCGCCCCTGCAATGGAACACGCTAGACCACAGCTCGGGGAACCAAGGGTTACGTGTGTTGTTGGCAAGACTGAGACGACCGAAATACGTTTCAAATTCAGACACACGACTGGCCTTGGAACGCAGAGCTAACGCTCCTAGTGACAGAGAACTGAAACAAATATATACAGATAATTATTACACGGTTTGCCATCGGAGTTTGAAGCAAGGAATCTTGCCAGTGAAGCCAGTGGTTCTTTCAGTGGTTCTTTCAGTGGTTCACTCATGTGAGAGAATATGTTATATAGTTTGTGTTGGTTATAATTTCTTAGGCCCGGTATTATCAAGTCCACTTAGTATTTATCTGAGAGTTGATGAAAACAAATAGCATGGGTAACCATGGTGATAACAAGTTTGAACTGTCAGATAAAGGCTAATTGTACTTGGTAATTCCAGGCCTTAGTCAATTTGTTCACAATTTTAGTCGAAAATTTTTGAAAAATCTCTTTCGAAATTATTTCAAAATCTGTCCGAAATTGTTTCCATTTTTTTGTTCAGTATCATTAGGCCTACTCATATTTGCTGAAAATTTCCAAAACATTTATAAAATTTATGAAAAGAAAACATTTTAGATTTATGAAAGAAAAAAATCGTATCAGTTCAAAAATTCTTGATGATATTTTAAATTTGTTAACAAATCTTTAATGAAATTTTCTCACAATACTATTCAAAATCTAAAATTTTTCATTGTTGAATTGAAATGCTTTCAAAATTCTGCACCATTATGTGCGGTACCTGTTTTTGGTTGTAAGTAGACCCTCCAGGCGTTGCAGAAAGACTCACAAAGCACCGCAGGAACTCAAGTTAGAGGATCCAGTCTCAAAATGTTCTCAGTCTGCGGTGATGTCGCGTAACTGTCAAGCGCATACGGCTTACACACGTTACGTACACGTACGTGTAGTACACACGTTTGTCATTGATGAGACATGAGCTATATTTTATACCATCCTGGAGGTATAAAAAAACTGTGTACACTCTGTATTTCAATTTTGATATTTCATACCCATTAATTTAATTTGTAAAGAAAAGGGTGAGTAAGCCCTCCTGAACAATAGTCTACCTTATTTTGGCACACCTACGCCGTACGTAAGACGACCATTTATAATGGGGGGTCTGGGGGAATGGCCACCTAGCTCATGCAGGTCCGGGGCGCATAGCTCCAGAATAAAAATAAACTGGGGGTTAGATTTGGAGCATTTTACGCGTTTTGGAGAACCTTTTTTATAATAAAACCATTCCTGTGTGTGCGTCAAGTACCGTAAATAATATTTATGGGTTTTGGACTTTTAATAATAAGACTTTAATAAGACTTTTAATAGTAAAAATTAGCTTCAATATTTCAGTCTTAAATTAACTTCATCTTCAAAATTGTATTTTTATGTTCCTATTATCCTTTCTAAATTTTAATTTGTTCGTTATTCTGTGTCGATAGGCAACCCGATGCACATGGGCAGAGATCAATAAAGATTTATATAATATTTCAAGGAATTTTGAAAATATTTCAATTTTACTTTGTTGAAGATAGATATCACATTACACCAGAACTAGAAATAGGGAGTAAGCCGGGATTTCGTTGGCTTAGCCACAAATTAACCACTGCTCCTACCGTTCGCAAGTTATCGCCAAAAAACCGACTTTTCACTGAATCGACTTCCGTGGACTGTTACGACATGTTGAACGCATGGCTAACCTGTACACTTCCAACGCTTGGCCCGAGTCGAGCGTGATCCAAGAGACGTGTGAAGCGGTCAACAGTCCTCGCTCGTCCAACGCACGCACGGTTCTGAACACAAGGTCCAGGCGGCTGGCCGGCACCAACAGCACTACCAAGGCAGTGCTGTTGGCACCGAGCCGAGACGTGTGGCCGAGAGATTCACGCACAATCTCCGTTATATTGGATGAAGACGCTGGAAGTGATGTTCCTAGGGCACAGTACAAAATATTAAAATCATTTACAAATTAACAAACTTAAACAAATTCATCCAGATTATACTATGTATTTAATTAAGAAGTTAGTATTAAATTTTAATTATATTTGTAATTTTGTCTCTATTATAATTGTATATGTAATTTTGTCTTCAAATGTTATTGTAATTTGTAAGTATTTTTGGAATAAAACTTTTTTGAATTTTGAATTTGAATTATACAGTGAAACCTCTTTCTATCGTTTTTCGAGGGATCAGGTAAACGATCCATCCAGGAAAATTCAACATTGATTATATTTTGGGAGTGGGATGAGATCAAATGAATAATACAAGCAGGAGGACGATGGATCTGGGAACGATGTATACTGAACTGAGAACTGGGTACTGAGTATAGATATATATATTACCATACCGAGATACGTTACTTCTGCAGCCGATAGCGACATATGCTCGTTACAATCTCAGCGGCCATATTGGACATTACAAATAGAATCTAAGCAAGGCATTCTATATCACCTCACCGAGACACGTGACTCCTGCAGCTGATAGCGACATGTGCTCGTTACAATCTCAGCGGCCATATTGGACATTACAAATAGAATCTAAGCAAGGCATTCTATATCACCTCACCGAGACACGTGACTCCTGCAGTCGATAGCGACATGTGCTTGTTTCAATCTCGGCGCCCATATTGGACATTTACAAATAGAATCTAAGCAAGGCATTCTATATTATCACTAATATATGTCGAATATGGCGGAAACTTCCAGGTTTGCAAATCGGTGTGAAGCTACTGCCGAGACACAAATGTGTACGCCTTCTCAACGTAGAGTATAACGTATCTCGTTCATATGTATCTATGCACAGAGGTTTCACTGCGATTATGAGAATGTAAGCTCTACACGTCTGTGTGTTTTCACTTTTCAGTGCTGGATTGTGCCTATGTACCTCTTCTTAGAGGCCGCATGCGTCTGATAGACGAGAAAGCTTTCCGCCGCTAATTCTAACCACCTCAGTTTCTTGAATCAAATTTATTTTTGTTTGATTACTCCAAGAGAAAAATATCTCAATGCCTATATTTTTTTTTTTTTTTTTTTATACTTCGATAGTTTCGATCGAAACTTGATACAAAATCATTGTTCCCTAATTAAGGCTGTGGATGAAAGATAGGATCGTTTGGACGGGGCACCACAAGGGCGATCTTACCACCCCATTTTAAACGTTTATAACCAATGAACTTCAACACCAGGACTGTGCTGTTGGTGACCATAAATTTCCGCCGCAGATAACAGTCTTTCAGTTTCCGAAAGTCCAGAGCACATTATAAGTAAAAACCGTTTCTGTGATATATATCCGGACATTATCAGCATTGGTATTAAGAGTAAACAAAACACACGAATGTTGATATCTTCCACTTTGAACTAAGTCTCTTGGGCAATGATCACTTCTTTCCATCAACAAACAGCAGATGTAAAGTTCATCACAATACAAAATGGAAAAAAAAATGAGTGATAGGCCTAAACTGTTATAATTTGGCCTATCACTCTACTAGTTAAGGGTCGTGGCCAATTAGTACTTCATCCAAGCATTTGCTTCAAGGACTGTGGGAAACCACGAAAAACCAAGTCAGGATGGATACAAAAAGTGTTTGTTTGTCTTGTTTGTTTGTTGCCAATATGAAGTTTTGATAAAATACACAAACTGTACTCGGTATGTGACCGACTGGCTATACATACGATTGATATCATCCGCTCTTGAAGATTTTATAAAAATCAATCCAGTTTTCCTAAACAAGGCAAACGCGTTATGTGTTGCCGCGTTGATGGATGAGCTGGAACATATCAACTTATCTTTGGATTGGTTATTATATATATATATACACCTTGAGATCCAAACCATTACATCACTGCCATCTTATTTTCCATTGTTAATTTCTATGATAATAAAGAAGGCTTTGTTTTAATTGTTTACAGTTAAGAGGTGACACCTGTGGCTTGGATTTAATTGGTATCTTAATAGCTTTGAGTGATTCAAAAAAATTACATTATATATTTTTTTACATGAAAACGGCTGATCCGATTTGAGTGAAAGTTCGGAATAATCTGTATAATTATTATATTGAAATTCCCTGAGAATTTGAAATGTCTCGGATGAAAATTATTTCACGGATATTTTCCTCTGGGTATTCTTCCTAATGGGATTTTTGAAAACTTTGAAATGAGTTTTCTCAGAAGTGGTTCAACCGATTGCGCCTCAAAACTATACAGTATCGAATTAGATAATGATACTTGTGTATGCCAAGTTTCAACTGATTTTGAATTTTCGTTTGACCTGTATAGCGCGAAAAAAAAAAAAACAGTCACTTTTTTTCGGGTATGGCGAAATTGAGACTTCGCTTCGCTTATCCAAAAAGATTATTAAAAACTAAAACTTATAAAATATAATTACACTGGCCTTGGGAAGTTGAAGTTTGTCATTATTGAGTGAGCCATTTGACTCGAATGTCAAGAAAACTTGGCACTTGATACTTGTTCAGTTGAATGCCAATTACTAGAGACATGTAAAAATAGCAATTGCTATAAGAGCGACAAAATCTAAAAGTGTCTTGAAGCATATTTTCTCACATTTTTTCTTGTTTCAATATATTTGTTGTTGTTTGATCATGTTTTTGAAACGGCGACAAAGTGCTACAAACGTCTGAATCTGCTACGTTCCAACGTATCGACGATATAGATGCTATATTAAGAATAGAAGCATTATAGACGCTATTTTCTGCAGAATATATCAATTGGGAAGTAAACAGGTGGAGTCAATCGAGGAATTTTGAAAACCAAAGTGCATCTGTAAATGCAGGCGGCAGATGAGGCGTAGGTTCAACCTGGTGGTGGACACCATTTTACTAAAACTATCAATTTGAGTGTTCCATTTGTATGCCTATTGTATGTTATATAATTATTTTACCTGTACCATACTCTTGTAATGCTACAAAATGTTTTTGCGCTACAAAACACAATGTTCCAAAATAATAGATGCACCAAAGTGCTACTTTTCAAATTCTGAATGCTATGAAGAGAAAAAATAGAAGCTATATTTACATGTCTCTACCAATTACCCAAAATGTCAATTACCCCAGCACAAGATAGGATTCACCCCCTAATCTTAATGGGGTATAAACAGCAATGTATAACATTCATGTATTTCAACTTGACTCAATAAAGAAACATTTGAATAAAAAATCAAACCAACCTGTTAATTTAACTCCTGCTCCGGACGTGGATACTTGACTTTCAATATTCTTGAACATCTCTTCAAATTCCCCGTCATCTTGACTGTACAAAACGTTGAAACACTTCTTCCCGAGTTGTCTGACGAGCGCTAATAGAGCGGCGGTCTGCACCAAGCCCGACGGGGCAAGCTGCAGTGGGTACGGAGGGTGCGTCTTGCGATGAGCGGAAGGTCCCCCAGACTTGGCGTACAACACGGGGACTCGAAGATGACCGATCACGTCTAACAGCGGATTAGAGAACTCTGTTCCGCCACCGGATATCAACGCGACGACAGGCTTGTTGGACGTGCTGGATAGCAAGTCGGTGACGGCACGAGACGTCTTCACGATGCTTCCGCAAGTGTCTAGAGCCACTGCCGCCAAGCCAACGTGAGACTTGTTCATATTCACCTGAAAATGTGAATTTTTAATAATAATTAGACGAGCTTTAGCGAGGATTCAATTTGACATACTGAAAAAAATTGGTGCTGGTTTTTTTTTTTTTTTTTTTTTCTAATGTTTTTTTGTCGGTTCTCCACAGGTCAAACGGCTACAGTTATCAACTTCAAACTTTTTTTCATCATGCTTCCCCATCTAACTTAGATCTGTATAGTTTTGTGGCATTATTGGATGGTAACTTTTTTCTTATGAATTTTAGAAATTTCAAAAATACCCATTAGAATAACACAGCAGAAAAAAAAGAAAATATTTTTATTTTCCCAAAAAATGAGGGGAGGGGGTTGAACACCATTAGTTGGGGCCTCTCAAGCAATGCCGTAGCACCTCGGAGCATTAAGTGCTTGAGTATGTAATTCTCATGATGTCACGTATTTAACAAACTGTGAACTGTACATTAATAAACTTGTACCGCTCTTGTGGACCACAGTATTCTGAACCCCGATATTCTGGATTACAAGAAGAAGATAAAGTGGACCCCAGCTTTGTGGCCCAATCGAGTAAACCCGGAAATTGTACAAATACTTTGGTTTTTTGGCCCCCAATATAGTGGCCTACAAAACTAGAACACGGGGGTCCATTATATCTTTTAGAACGACTTAATTAGTATTGTTCAATTCAATTCAATTCAATTTTTTTCTTCATTTGTCACTCATTTATCATAAATCATTTACATATTATCATCTGACAAGACAAAAAGGCGGTATTCACTGCTTGTAATTGCTGTGATGTTCCATACAACCTTATTTTACTCCCTATGCCTAATTCATAAATAACTAATAATGACTGATACTAAAACAATAGTAATAATCGTATTATCATCATCAATAATTAACAGTGATGATAATTAGTACCAACAATAGGCCTAAAATAATAATAATGAGGTAGAATAATATAATAATATATAGTAATACATAAATTGGTAATATAAATGAAAGTTAGAAGTTACCACATTTTTGTGATATAATTAGATTCAAATCAATCAATTCAAATTAATGATTATTATTGAATATTGAATAACAATGCCTTTTTCCTGGCAGACTAGATCCTATTTTGGTGGATTTTATTGAGATTCTTCTTGAACGAGCTGTGACTTGGTAACTTCAGGCTATCAGGCACTTCGTTGTAGGAAACTGCGGAGTTGTAGGTGAAAGATGTCTTGAATTTAGAAGTTTTATGAGGTGCTAATAAACTGATACACAAAGATCTGTCATTGTTAACCTCAATAAATTGGACCCCGATATTGTGGCCCACAAAAGTGTATCCAAATGTCGTGTGGATATAGTGGACCACAAACTAGATATACTTTACTCCAATATAGTGGCCCACAAAAATAGAATACGGGGGTCCAGAATATCTTTTCCAACGACTGAATTGGTATTGTGGACCCCAATAAACTGATACACAAAGAGATCGGCGTTGTCAGAGCGAAAACTGCACCCCGATATACTGGCCTCCAAACCGAGCTAAACGCACTCGCAGCGCACCAGCTTAGCTTGGTTTGGGGGCCAGTATATCTAGTTTGTGGTCCACTATATCCACACGACATTTGGATACACTTTTTTGAGCCACAATATCGGGGTCCAGTTTATTGAGGTTAACGATGACAGATCTTTGTGTATCAGTTTATTGGGGTCGACAATACTAATTAAGTCGTTCTAAATGATATACTGGACCCCCGTGTTCTAGTTTTGTAGGCCACTATATTGGGGGCCAAAATTTTTTTTTTTTTTATTTATAAAAAATTATTATTATTTGGGGGCTCCCTAATAAACTAGTAAACTAGGCCTACCAGTAAGTGATAATAAATAAAAAATGATAAATGATATCATAAATTCAGGTATAGTTAACTATTCAATGATCTGTGTTGGGAAAATAAATCTTTACTTCTCTTTTGTTTTTTCTCTTCTTGCATTGAGAGAAAATCATTTATTTATGACGGCTGTTTATCTTGACAATGAATGACCTTGAAGGTCCAGCTTACTATACATTTGGAATTAAAAATTGCTGAAAGTAAAAATGAGTTATAAATATGATTTTGGTAATAAAATTGAAAACTTGATTAGTAGACCTAATAATAAAAGTGGTGATAATAAATGAGAAAAGCCATCCCGAGGCTCATTCAACTATTGCACTGCGGTGGAAACTGAATTCAGGTCGGGCGTGGGTTCGAGTCCCGCATAAGGCATGGGTCTTTGCTCTATGTAAATTATGCTCTATGTCACCTATCATCACATTAAAGTTTCATTATCACTTGCTCATTGATACCCCCGTATAACCTAGCTGTTGGTGGGGTCAAGCAGCATTAATAAAAAATGAAAATAAAAATGAGAAAAATAATTAAAACTAGATTTGAAGTTGATTTATTTGCTTCTTATCAAGCTATTATTATTAAGCTCCTTTGTTTTTTTTCTTCCCAAATATTCCTTCCTTTGTCTTTTTACAATTTCTATTTATAACACGAAGAAATTAATTTGAGCTTTTTGTTTTTCACCAGATTAATTGTTATGTTAGAAATAAGAGTAGTTGATTGGCTATATTCACTTGATCGACAGCCCAAAGGAACGCTTCCAACTGTTCCATCCCTTCTCGATTGACCTCGCCACCGCACTCGAGAGGGTTCGGCGACGGTTCGTGGACGGCAAACGTTGCCGCGACGTACAGCACGGGCGCTTTACTTCCGGCGGCCGGCTCGATGGACAGGCGGTCGGTGTCGGACGGTGCGCTACAGCAGCTGCTGCTCCGGCACTGGGACGCCAGGCCCGACACTGCAATCTCGACGCCAGAGTCTCGGTAAGCGACCATCGGCAGCAGATCTCGTATCAGTTTATCACTCCACATGCCCACCTGAGATATACAAAATATATATATTTTTTTTAATAACATCGAAACTTGATACAAAATCATTGTTTCCCAATTAAGGCTATGGATGAAAGGTAGGATCGTTTGGACGGGGCACCACAAGGGCGATCTTACCACCCCATTTCAATTATTTAAAACTAATGAACTTCAACGCCAGGACTGCGCTGTCGGTGACTATAATTTTCCGCCACAGATAAAAGTCTTTCAGTTTCCGAAAGTTCGGAACACATTATAAGTAAAAACCGTTTCTAAAATAAATGAATATGACATAATATGACATAAAACTGATACAAAATATGACCTTCAAAGTAAGAGGAAAAACCATGCATTGAAAAGATAATACAGTACAACCTCGACAGTACGACGTTGAGGGGCGACAGCTAAATTGCCGTGTTATTGCGATCGTCGTTATAAATTGAAATTTATCACTTTTTCATTTTTAAAATACAGGAAGATAATTTTGTAATTCTGACATAGTTTTTCTGCTTTTATATGTTGGTAAATGAGGATTAAATTCATTTGGAAGAAGTTGTTGCATTTCTCATTGCAAACCTTGTTCTGATAAATCAAATGAACCTGAAACCATTTCACCTGTTATATCACATATAGCGTGATACTTGTATTTTTTGTGGTGGTGGATGGCCGTCATATTTATTTATTTTAATGCTGCTCAACGACCCCACCAACAGCTAGGTCATACGGGGGTATGATTGAGCTCAACGACCCCACCAACAGCTAGGTTATACGGGGGTATGATTGAGCTCAACGACCCCACCAACAGCTAGGGTATACGAGGGTATGAATGAGCTCAACGACCCCACCAACAGCTAGGTCATACGGGGGTATGATTGAGCTCAACGACCCCACCAACAGCTAGGTTATACGGGGGTATGATTGAGCTCAACGACCCCACCAACAGCTAGGGTATACGAGGGTATGAATGAGCTTAAAGACCCCACCAACAGCTAGGGTATACGAGGGTATGAATGAGCTCAACGACCCCACCAACAGCTAGGTCATACGGGGGTATGATTGAGCTCAACGACCCCACCAACAGCTAGGTTATACGGGGGTATGATTGAGCTCAACGACCCCACCAACAGCTAGGGTATACGAGGGTATGAATGAGCTTAAAGACCCCACCAACAGCTAGGGTATACGAGGGTATGAATGAGCTTAAAGACCCCACCAACAGCTAGGTTATACGGGGGTATGATTGAGCTCAACGACCCCACCAACAGCTAGGGTATACGAGGGTATGAATGAGCTTAAAGACCCCACCAACAGCTGGGTTATACGGGGGTACAAATGAGCAGGTGATAATGAAGCTATGAAGTGATGATAGGTGAATGGATGTTCACAAAAACCCATGCCTTATGCGGGACTTGAACCCACGCCCGACCTGACTTCAGTTTCTAATGCAGTGCGATAGTTGACTGAGCCACAGGAGTACTTGGCTACCATCATATTTTGTGGGCATGACATTTTTTTTTTTTCAATAACATCGAAACTTGATACAAAATCATTGTTCCCCAGGGTAAGGCTATGTAATTTTAATATAAATTTGAATGGATTTTATGATGCAGAATAATTATTTTGCTTCAATCCCTACTGAATTAGGTCAAGTCGATTTAATAGGAATTCATTTTAGTGAAAATGAAATGATAATGCATAAAAATACATAAACCAGGGCCTAAATAGAAATAATTTCTTGATTTTGGGTTTCCATAAGTCTCAACTCAGAGAAAATACAATAAAGTACGGTAGTCAAAATAAAAATAGATCATTGCAGTAAAATACGTATAATGTTACGTTTCTTTTACCCTTTCGAAATAGATATTTTTGAGAGATCGACTCATTTCGTTGGATTTACGACGGAAATTGAGTATCTCCGTGGCAACGTTCCCCGCTCCGGACTGAGTGAACAGGAAGTTCTCGTTTGATGCGCCGTCAGCTCGTTCCGTGACCGACCGGCGCAGGTTCGTGTTCAGGATCTGTTGCAACTGAAACCTGATCAGATACATACTTTAATAACATGGGCCCATCCATAGATAGTGAGTAGCAAGTATTGATAGTTGAGTAGCACTGAGATTTGCAATAATCCAAGCAATAGTTTCAATATTGGGTTTTAATATTTTTATTGGGATTATTTTTGAGCCTACACCACGACAAAATTTATTGTTTGAAAAATATAATACATAATTATTGACTTTTTGAAAAAGCTGGTTTTGGAATTGGGGATTTTATTCAGTGAAATGAAAGTTGTGTGAATAACTAATAATTGTGAATAGTCTTGGTGAAAATGGTCCAACGTTCTATCTCTTTTGACATAATACTCGACTTTCCCTAAAACCAACCGACTGTAGTAAAAAACCAAATGTCTCGAACTTATACTTCCTTAGAAACCTGTAAAAAAAATTAACTAGGTGGTTTATTTAGTAGTGGTAGTTTCTCTCCCTCATAAATTGTTACCTCCCATCAAATGTTGTTACCAAGATGCATTGAGGGTTGCGTTTGCCTGTCTGAGATGGTGACTTCAAAAATAAAATGTGTACCAATTTACCGGCCACATATTCAGAACTAACGATCGTGCGTAGTGTAGGCCTAGTAGTCATAAAAGGAACTAACTTTGTTTACAAATACACGCAAAATGACGTTCACTTTTGCTCAGTTTTCTGAAATAGTCTCTCAAGAAGTTGAATGGAGATAGTGAGGTTAAATTGTCCATCATTCAAATTGTGAAGTATGATAACGCAAGTTAGCCCTACAAACACGGGAATGACATCCCCAAAATCTACCCAGTTGTGCATGTCATGGGCATGGACACCTGAGCATACCCCTGGAAGCCCCAAATGTCCTGGAGGTACCCAGGGCATGTCCCTGGCATGCCCAGTGGGTAGCTTCAAATCTCGAATCACAACATGATATTTTGTGGGTTTACCATGGGCATGTCACTGGAACATCATATGCACACTAGGTACACCCTGGGTATGCCAAGGAACCGCCCACAGTGGGTCTGTCATAACATACCCATTTGGGTAGACCAGGGGCATGCCCTGGCACCTTCCCAAGGAATGCCACTGGAGTCCCGCTTCTCATGTAAATGGGTACGTTTTGGGCACCTCTTGGGAATAAAACATGCCCACTGGGTATGCCAGGGGTATACCCCACATACCCAGTGGGAATACCCAGATTAGCCCAGGGGGAACACCTCATGTTTGTAGGGAATTATGTTGTTAAACACTTGAACCGTACAAGTTTAGATTTATCGATCAATATATATACCTCAAACCCAGATAACCAATTAAATTGGGCCAGGGGGTGTTTCCACCAGTTTTTCTAGGGCAGACTTCTCAAATCAATCGGTTCCTGCCAGTTCCAACTTCTTCCGAGATGAGATCAATCAAATTGAAAAATATAATAATTCATTAATCATTTTCTATCAATCGCTTGGGCAATTTTATTAATAGGGAATGTGTGGGCGAGACAATGGGGCAGCACACAAAGGCACACATACGAGTATATTACATGGCAATATACGTATGGTGTAAAAGAGTGAGAGGTGAACAACTCAAACAATTTAATAAAGGCCCCCCACTTGATTTAAGATTTTTTCAAATTGTATTTTACTATGCCTCCTCTTGATTTTCGTATCTCTTCTCTTTCTCTTTTTTCCTCTGAATTTTTATTTTGCTCCACTTTCTTTTTCTATGAATATTTTTTTTATTCTTATTTATCTTCTATTTTTGGTATTGATTATTTTCATTTTTCATACATTGGTCCTCCTGCAGAATGTGAATTTTCATGACTTATTCTGTTACATGCATTTCTGCATTTTCTTTCTACTTTTGATTTTCTGATCACTTCTGTTGAATTTTCTTGACTTTTAAAAAACGTTTCAATTTTTCTGGGATTTGTCTGAATTTTACTATTTTTTCTCAACCTCTTTCACTTGATTCATTCGGTTATCAGTCAAAGGGTTTGTCAATATTTGGGCTGTGAAGGTTGATTGCGAATATTGCCAACAACGGGAAGAGAACTGTTGAGACTATCGACGGAACGAACCTGCTGTGTTGCTCGGAGCACAGCCCGTCGACTGGACGAGTCGACGTCGCATTGGCGCACAGCTGAGTCCGAGCCCGAGACACAGCCGCTCCTATCGCGTACACCGCCTGCACAGCATTCATGTCACTCGGGTTGCTTGTCTCCAAGTGGAATAAGCATTCAATATCGTCGCACTGAAATCAGTGATGGATATTTTACAAAAATTACATTAATTTTATTATTTTAACATTAAAATTAGTAGAGACATGGAAAAATAGCAATTGCTATAAAAGCGATGAAATTTAAAAGTGCTTTTTTACATGTTTGTATGATATTTCTTCATATTTCAATACATCTGATGTTGTTCTATCATGTTTTAGGAAACGCGACAAAGCGCTACAAACGTCTGAATCTGCTACGTTTCAATGTATTGGCAATATTCTACGCTATATTCAAAATAGAAGCATTATAGATGCTATTTTTGCCCAAATTATTTCATTTCAGGTGTAAACAGGTGAAGTTAGCTGGAAAATTTTGAAAAAAGCGCAACTTTTCAAATGCAAGCGGCAGATGAGGCGTTGGTTTAACTCACTTGTGGAGACTATTTTCCTAAAAATACTAATTTGAGTGTTTCTTTTGTATGCCTATTGTACGTTATGTAGTGGTTTTACCGTACCGTACTGTTGTAAAGCTACAGATCGTTGTTACGCTACAAAACACTATGTTTTAAAATAATAGATGCGCCAAAGTGCTACTTTTCAAATTCTAAATGCTATGAAAAGAGAAAATATACGCTATATTTACATGTCTCTAACAATTAGTCTTATGACATTATTATATTATATAATATAAGTATACTGTACTAGCTACAAGTAAGGCCAGTAGGTTTCTAAACTTCCCCAATGAACTTCTCACTGACCTTTTCATAATATTTCTCGAGCCAAGGATTGTTGTTGATGCTGGGATCTCTCGAACCCGCGTGGACCTGTTGCAGATGATGCTGGAACTCCCTGATTGGTCGATGCTGAGGCCTAAAGGTCAAAGGTCAAAGGTCAACAGTTTGTCACTTTCTTCAAGAAGTGTTCAGGCCAACACATCTTACCGAGCTAGAATATTTGTTCAAATGAATTTATACAAATTTAAAAATATTTGTAAAAATGAATGTGGTAATTCAATATGTGTCAAGAGAATGTCTCTGTTATTTAAGAGGCCGCAGGCGCTCTACACGGGCTCGTTGTTCGCTCGCTTCAGACTCGAGTTTAACATGCATCGTGTGCTAGGCGCAACCCATAGACTAGCCCGCCGAACTCAGATTCACATAAATGCCGTTAATTCCCTAGCTCACACTTCTGATATATTTCACATTCTATGTTTTTTTTCGGTATTAAAAATTATGTATCTAGGTTTTCGTAAATTATAAATTTTTTCATTTTCCATTTGAAGAATTTGAAAAATCACAAATCTTTTTTTCAAAATTCTGTATTTACGGTGACCTTCGTTTTTAAATTACTAACAGAATGCAAAAACACTCATATTGATAGCACAAAAATTACGGCCGTGAGAGTTTGCGGCGTGAAATACGAGCGCCTGCGGCCTCTTAACAGTTATCTTAAATGCTTCACATATGAATCATTTTAAACATCATCATTTATTTTTTCACCTAATTTCTAATTGTTTTATGTTTTGAACTTGACATGAGCCACAAGTGGGTGAGAACAACAAGTAGTGGCTGGTTGGGTGGACGAACGCTTTTGACGAACCTCGCCATTCTATCATTTTATTGAACACGACTGTACAATGTTTATCAGGATGAATTAAACACTATTTGTAATAACAAATAACAACAAAATAACAAATGAATAATACAAATGACAAAAATGAGATGTTTCTACTCTTTTTTTCTAATTCTTTTGCAAATTCTATTTCCATTTTTTTTTGTAATGATATATATATTTTAAGATTTGATTGTATTATTTTATATTAAAACTATTGGGTATTCATTTTTATGAGCAGTCGCAACGTATGACCTTTTATTTCGGTACATCCACAGATAAACCACCTTTGAGTGGTTTTGTGGTATTAATAACTCTTCATTAGCAAGGTAGCTTTACATTTGTGAAGACCCAATTTTGTTGTGTGACATTTAGAAAAAAAATAATGATGATCATTCTTCTTCTTTCTTATTTGTATATTATTTTTGTCATATATTTGTTCATTAACATTGTTACTCGTAATTTTGTATATTCAATCATTTATGCATAATTAATGCTGTTTATAGTTATGATAATACCAAATTATTCAAATTTTTTTTTCATTGATCATTACTGTTACCTTCTTTGTATACTGTTCATTACTTTTAAAATTAATTGCTTCTGTGTTTAAGTTTTGAACTTCAAGTATTTATTTGTATCTGTTTTTTTCTTGTGCCCTTCTAGAGGCCTATAACAATGTATGAAATGTACAATGTAATTTCTGTATCAGAATAAAATAAATTTTTGAATTTGAATTTTGAATAGAATGAACTCGAACTTGAACTTGAATTTGAACTCACAAATAATCTGTCCATTAACAATTTTGGCATGAAATATCAAGTGAGGTATCACTCAAGGTAAGCTGCTGGTGTTAATTATATCGACACTAATTGCCTGCCAATCACGGATCACCGATAGCTAGAGACTTGTGAAAATGTCGCCCATTTTCCTTTCTCATAGTATTTAGAATCTTTTTTCTATTATTTTGAAACATTGTTTTTTGAAGCGCAACAACGTTCTGTAACATAACAACAGTACGGTACCAGAAAACCCTTATGTTACATACAAGAGAAACAAGCCAATTGATATTCTTAGAAAGATAGTGTCCACAAGCGAGTTAAGCCTATGTCTCATCTGCCACCAGCATCTACAGTTGAACTTTGGTTTCCAAATTCCCCAACTAACTTCACCCTTTAAAGAAAAGAATTTTCAATTGGAAAAGATGTAACAGAGCACATAAGTTTATTGGCTTCGAGAGGATCAATTGCCACTTTACGAAATCATCTATACGGCCAACATCTCATTTAATTTTCTATTCTTACTTTAGGTGTTAATTTATTTTCGCGTTTGATCTCTTGTTTTACCAACTCACCTTTATTACTGTTCCATTATTTTTTTTCTCAAACGCATTTTTATATAACGCTTGATACTCAATTTTGTTATTACGAAAAAGTTTTTTAGAAGAATGTTTCTGTTATATTTTTTTTTACATTTAATTCTCTTATTTTTTAAAAAAATAATGCATTGTTTTTATAAATTTTGTTTTACTGTGTCCGCGTGGCAACCATTTTGGTGGCAGTGTTAATAAACTTCTCTCTCTCCTCAATTGATATCATTTTTCAAAAAATGGCATCTATGAAGCTTTTATTCTGAATATAGCGTTTATATCACCAATACATTGAAACGTAGCATAATCAGAAGGCAAACAACATCAAATGTATTGAAACATGAAGAAATATTAGAAAAATATGTATTGAAACACTTTTAGATTTCACCGCCTTCATAGCAACTGGTATGTTTACATGTCTCTACCATATTGGGTTTTAACGACGCACTGTAATGATGACTGAGATCTATTGGCGTCGGATGAATGATTAATGAGATGATGGGATGATGTGATGAAGGTTTTATGGGTAATGGGAAGGAAGCGGTCGTGGCCTATATTGTGGGAACCATCCCGGCATTAGCCTAGACTACGGAGGGAAACCACGAAAAACCCCTGTAAAGATGGACGGTGGCGGGGATCGAACCGGGTCCGATATGTCCCTTCACCTCCCGGATCACACGAAGCAAGTAGGCTAACCACTCAGTTACTGTGCCGGTCACATGTGTCTACCGACGGCTCAGTATTGCCTACAGCTTGGCCAGGTGGGCTGGCAACCACCAACACTCTGCTTCATGACTCCGTGCTGTTGATCGCACTTCTACGGATCTACGTACCGAGTTATCAGGTAGACGCAGTGTTAGCTTTTCAAGACGAGCCAAACACTTATAATTTTCTTTATCAACACCAAAACTTGAAACAAAATCATTGTTTTCCAACTAAGGCTATGAATGAATGTAGGGTCACCAACGATGACGGGGCAATGGGGGAATGCACGGGACACCATAAGGGCGATCTTACTATAGATCTATATTACCGAGATACGTTACTCAACGCTAAGAAGGCGTACATATTTGTGTCTCGGCAGTAGCTTCACACCGCTTTGAAAACCGGGAAGTTTCCCACATATTAAAAATTATAAAATTGATCAATAATATATAAATTTTATATAAAATTTAGATTTCCCTGCTCAGAAGCTATTTGTAAATGTCCAATATGGCCGGCGAGATTGGAACGAGCATATGTCGCTATCGGCTGCAGGAGTAACGTATCTCAGCAAGGTAATATATATCTATGACCTCACCACCCCGTTTCAATTATTTGAGAAAAAAAAGAACATTGACACCAGGACTGTGCTCTCTGTGACCAAACTTCTTTGCCGTGGATAAAAGTCTTCAGTTTCAAAAGCCCAAAACAAATTATGAGTATGCCTTCAAGGCATTTTTGTGTAATTGCCAGACATTACCAACATCTGTATTAACTATTAAGAGTAAGCCACCGGTACAGTAGCTGGGTGGTTAGCGCACTTGCTTCGTGTGACCCGGGAGGTGAAGGGACATATAGGACCCGGTTCGATCCCCGCCACCGTCCATCTTTACAGGGGTTTTTCGTGGTTTCCCTCTGTAGTCTAGGATAATGCCGGGATGGTTTCTACTATATAGGCCATGACCGCTTCCTTCCCACTATCCTTCCCATTACCCATATAAACCTTCATCTCATCATCCCATCATCTCATTAATCATTCAACCGACGCCAATAGATCTCAGTCATCATTACAGTGCGTTGTTAAACCCAATATAAAAAAAAAGAGTAAGCCAAACACACAAACGTTGATAACTTCCACTTTGAATGAGGTCTCTTAGCCAATGTTCACTTCTTCCAATAACACCGGCCAAAAATGATTCTTGAAAGGTTCACAATATTGAATATATTATTTAAAAAATTTTTATTTACTGTACCTGAATACTAATGCTCCCCCAAGCACGTTACCGAACTGTTTCATGACGTGCTGACCGTCACCGTTGGGGCTCGCAACCATCCAGAAGAAATCCTCCCTGGAGACCGTTCCCAGCGCGACCGCGTGACTGATGGCGTTCATCAAGCGCTGCGTGTGATCGGCCGTCGTCCACAACAGCACCGCCCTAGCGCCGTCCGCCCGAGCGCCCACCAGCCGAGGCACTAACTCTGTCATTCTCGCGCCCAGCTGACAACCACAAGATGTCAGTGACGCATTCGGCTTAATGTAGTGATACCAACCTCTTTCATCATAATATAAAGAAGGTGACTCAACTCGGGTCTTGAAAGTGAAATATTTTCGGGGTCAGAATCTGAGTTCAGCGTCCCGATTGCCTGTAGCGCAACTATCGCTTTTATATCGGACTATTTAAAACAACAATGCTCAACAATGCTATAGACAACCCAGTAGATTACGAGAATGATATATTTTGTTAGTTCAACAATGCCACTGGTACCGTAGCCACTCTTATCTACATCTAGTTCACAAGGGAATCCGCTAAATCGTGACAGGCAATCGGGACCTTTGGCTCTGAACTGACCGCAAGAAGCCACAAATACCGTCCATGTTATCAGTATGGGAGTTGGAGCACCTTCTTTATACTATGATGAAATAGGTTGTTATCACTACATCGTGCGTTCGGATATCAAGGTAGCGAAAATTGTTCTGCAAGTCTGTTTTTAAATGGGACTGTTGGCGCTAAAGGGCGCCGTGATAGAAATGAAATAAAGTGAACTGTATTCTGTTTGGGAGTGACTTACGGTTCAGAGCGAAGCGATGCGTCATCAACGTTGCGAAGGTAAATGTCGACGTGAAGGTAAAGGAAATGTAAACTTACTGCAGTAAAGAAATTAGTGAATGGTCACTTGGGTAATAAGTAAAATGAATGGTGTTGCGTTTCACCGATAACAATGAGAAAACCCAAACTTGGCTACAATTGAACTAAACGAGCTGGAACAAATAAGCGAGACGAACAGACACGTAGTCTGCCTCGTCGAACAATATAGAATAAACTAACAAACGAAATACCGCATCGCAACCGAACTAGTTATGAGCAGTTTAAAGAAGACACTGACAGACCGAGTGGTCTGACTAAGAACAACCATGAGTCACAAACAGACTGGCGTGGTCAAAAGGGGAATGGAAAGAGAAACCACTTGTACCAACAAAAAGTAAATGAACCCAAAATATTGAGAATAAATCAGCGCAAACAGGAACTACAAGTGACCAATGGAGGTGCTAAGATTTGTGAAATCATGACTCGGCTACCGACCCGAGCTGCGTTATAATAAAGTAGCGACAAAGAGTATATTATGTCGCTGAGGCGTTACTGTCAGTGTAGCTGCTTCATATAATCGGGATCTACGGTTTGACTCCCGACGCATTATATCAAATTTTTTCAAACAAAATAACTACAGTGAAACCTCTATCCATCGTTTTTCAAGGGACGAGGAAAATAAAACCATCCATCCAGGGAAACTATCCATCCAGGAAAATTTAACATTGATTATAAGGGAGTGGGGCTAGAAAAAATGAATGATACATCCAGGAAAACGATAGATCCGGGAACGATGCATAGAGGTTTCACTGTATTAAATTTTATCTGCAGCGCAAAGTTATGTTTGTAGTTATTTTTCTTTTCAATTTGACCGTACAAACAAAATATGTACACAAATGTTGTGATTTTTAGTTCCATTTAACAACCGACTTGCATAATAATTCTCACATCCAGGTACCAGGATAATGCATTGTTATTCCAAAACAACACTATGAGAGATCAATTAGATGAATAAAATAATTTAAATTGCACAATAAATTGTTAAACCTTCAAAAAAATTATTGATTTACAGTATCAATACATGCAAGTGATTTTCAATTGAGAGCCTGCTTGAAGAAAAACAAGAAAATGGAAAAACAAAGCCAATTCGGCAAACGAAGGAAGATTCTGATCTTGCGTAGTAGGCTGAATCCCCCAACACACACCTTTCATAGCATTAACGAGAGGTCGTTGACCCTATACCATGGAATAGCTCAATTTCTTTAATATTTTGAATAGAAAGTGGAAAGGTTAGCATTCAAAATGGAGAGAGAGAGACTCAGGTGGTATGGACATATGCGGCGAATGGATAAGGGAAGAATTCCGAGAGTTATGTTCGAGTTAGCGGAAAAAGATGGAGCTAAGAGAAGAGTTGGAAGGCCGAGAGAAAGGTGGCAGGAGGGAGTAAAATGTGGTGTAGTCAAACGAGGATAAAAATGGGAGGTAGTGAGAGATGAGAGATGGTGGGAGGATAGAGAACAGTGGAAGGAACTCGTAGGAAGAGAAGAAGAAGCAGAGAAAAGTAGTGGTGAAGAAGAAGAGGAAGAAGTCGGAACTGGCAGGAACCGATGGAGAGATGAATCCTGTCCTAGATGAAATGGTGGAAACACCCCCTGGCCCAATTTAATTGGTTATCTGGGAAAGATATATATATATATATATATATATATATATATATATATATATATATATATATATATATATATATATATATATATATATATATATATATATATATATATATATATATATATATATATATATATATATATATATATATATATATATATATATATATATATATATATATATATATATATATATATATATATATATATATATATATATATATATATATATATATATATATATATATATATATATATATATATATATATATATATATATATATATATATATATATATATATATATATATATATATATATATATATATATATATATATATATATATATATATATATATATATATATATATATATATATATATATATATATATATATATATATATATATATATATATATATATATATATATATATATATATATATATATATATATATATATATATATATATATATATATATATATATATATATATATATATATATATATATATATATATATATATATATATATATATATATATATATATATATATATATATATATATATATATATATATATATATATATATATATATATATATATATATATATATATATATATATATATATATATATATATATATATATATATATATATATATATATATATATATATATATATATATATATATATATATATATATATATATATATATATATATATATATATATATATATATATATATATATATATATATATATATATATATATATATATATATATATATATATATATATATATATATATATATATATATATATATATATATATATATATATATATATATATATATATATATATATATGTATATATATCTTGAATAGAAGAGAAGAAGAAATAGAGGATAGGCCCAGCAGTAGTGAAGAAGAGGAGGAAGAAGTCGGAACTGGCAGGAACCGATTGATATGAGAAGTCTGCCCTAGAAAAACTGGTGGAAACACCCCCTGGCCCAATTTAATTGGTTATCTGGGTTTGAGATATATATATCTTGAATGTGATTACAAGTGTTTTTAGTGTATAAACACTGACGTAATGAGCCGCCATCTTCCTAACAATCCGAACAACCGGCAGATGAGGCCTCTATTTTCTGTTACATCTCCCTTACCATACTCAACAGAATCATGATGCAAAACAGCACTGAACCCTACGGGTGGATTGCAGATACGGAATTTAAACCCCGACCTTCCTTAGACGCCGTCTAAGAAAGAAATTGCCTTCTCTCATGGCATAATTTCTTTAAGCCAATAGATGGTTGGGTCTACTGAATTCATAAAAGAAACGGAGCCGACATTGAAGTTCTCCCAATGGTTTTGACAAATCTTATTCAGTTATTCAAATATCCTGAGGCTGAATATATTAATTGGGTGGAAGGGAAAGAAAGAACAGCAGCTTACCGAGATTTACGAGTAGAGAAAGGGCTACTCATAGTGGAGAGCCCGTAGATAGAACACATAGAGATGAAAGTTACACGAGGTTTCGACGTTTCAGCTATTGCCTTGGTCACAGTAGAGTCCAAGGCAATAGCTGAAACGTCGAAACCTCGTGTAACTTTCATCTCTGTGTTCTATCAACGGGCTCTCCACTATGAGTAGGCCTTTCTCTGCACGTAAATCTTGGTAAGCTGTTGGTACTGCTGTTGTTTCTTTCCCTTCCACCCAATTCATACATTCAGCCATTCAGTCATCATTGATTGCACAAGTATTAATAATTAATAGTGATTATAATGATGATAATAATAGTGATAATGATAATAATTCCTTTTACAGGTGATAGGTAATTAATTACCAAACACGTAATGTGAATAATTTAATACCAACATAAATGTGAGATGGAAATAGCTCAATCGGATATACATGAACCAAACTGAGATTGAACGATGAAAATGAAACTGCAACAAACTTGCTCTACGAATAAACTCACCGATTTCATTTCGTTATTATTCGAGATGGGTTCTTGTAGAGCCAGACATATTTCTGCTCGAGCCGCTGCGGTTTTGAACTGTTTGAATCCCGCCGAATACTCGGCGTCGTCCGAGTACACAACACTCACGTACGTCCAGCCGAGATGCTTCAAGACGGTCACTATGGACGACACTATTGCGGATATCGGCGCTTCGACCTGAGAACAAGAACAAAGTCCGTTAGGATTAATCAGTGATTGAAAATCAGATTAATCCAATTACATCTAATACGGTAAAATACAGTACCAATACAATACGTAGATATATATAAATGTTTATCGAGATCTCTGCCCATGTACATCGGGTTGCCTATCGACACAGAATAACAAACAAATTAAAATTCAGAAAAAATGATAGGAACATACCAATACAATTTTGAAGATGAAGTTAATTTAAGACTGGAATATTGAAGCTAATTTTGACTGTATAAATGATTTCTTACCAAGATACGTTACTCCTGCAGCCGATAGCGACATATGCTCGTTCTAATCTCGGCAGCCATATTGGATATTTACAAATAGAATCTAAGCAAAGCATTCCATATTATCATTAATATATATATTGGAAATATATATGTCGTGAATATGTGGGAAACTTCCCGGTTTGCAAAGTGGTGTGAAGCTACTGCCGAGACACAAATTTATATGCCTTCTTAACGTTGTTAACGTTTCTTAATGTTTCTTAACATCTCGGTAATATATATCTATGTGTACATCTAATATCCTTGACTCTTTTTTTTCAACTTTATTTCTATTTTATATGGATGTATGTTGTATGCATTGTTCATTACTGGGCCTGTTTCAGTTCCTAGCAATGTAATTAGATGAGCGTAGCAAAGTCTCCATTCCACTCTTATAGGGCTTTGTCTGTGTGTTTTTTTTTTTTTTTGTAAGCACTCCACAGGTCGCAGGGGTCGACTGATCGACATGAAACTTTTTTCTGCACACCCAAACTCATCCAACTCAGAACTGTATAGTTTTTGGAATGAATCGGTTCGACCGATTTTGAGAAAAATCATCTCAAAGTTTCTAAAAACCCCATAAGATTTGGCTGGGCAGAAAATGTTGAAAAATAAAATCTCTCCAAATAGAATGAAATTTCTCTAAATGTGTATACATGGATTTTACACATTATCACGATTTTGTTTGCAATTCCAATCAGCCGTTTTGAAGAAAAAAAATAATTGAACTGATAATATTCATCAAATAAATCATAAAGATTGTGACAGAATTAAGCTGTCAAGATTCACTGCTTTCTAGATTCAAGAGTTGACCAACAATGAAGTATTTTTCATATGCGTCAAGGTGTGTAGAATACCAGAGTCAATGAAGTGGCAAGAGTAGAACTACTTTAACGACTTTTATAGCTTATTTAGATATCAAGGTGTGTAGAATACCAGAGTCGATAAATTAGCAAGGGTAAAACTACTTCAACGACTCTTATACCTTATTCTGATATCTCGCTCATCTTACAACGCATATTTCGCGTTTGACTAGTTCTAACTATAATTTGACATTTTATTTTATGATCTAGTTTGTTTTATAATTCATCATGTGCCACAGACAAGCCTAACAGACTTGGTGGGATCTTGTGCAGAAAACATGTATCTTCTCCATATAAAAATTTCAATAAAACAACAAAAACAACAACAACAATATCAGCTAAAATATAAAAGATGGTAATAAAATCACATCGCTCTGTTCGTATCGCAAAAATTATTTTTCAACTTTAAATCGAAGAAAATAGTGGTGAAGTTGTTGATAGATTGTTGTGTGGCCAAATTGATATCATGAAAGAATGTGCATTATTTAATTTCCTCACTATACTTTTCACTTATTCATTTGAGGGGGTCAGAAGCCAACTGGAATAAGTGACATTAGAGAGTAAATGCGGAAGGTATTGTTCATCATGGCTAATATACCAGTCTTTAGCGGCCAAAGGGTATAAGTGCAGTTTGAAGATGGTGGCGACACCTGTTCCATTCGAAAGCAGCACTTATTCCGTTCGGCCTCCAAAACACAAGTCTATAAACTATGATGAACAGGACCCAACTCATTTATTTTCGAATGTCACTTATTCCAGTTGGCTACTGACCCCCTCATTTATATTGGGTTTAACGACGCACTCTACTGATGACTATTGGCGTTGGTGAATGATATATGTGATGGTGGGATGTTTAGATGAAAAGTTATTTTATTGAGTGTTTTTTGGATAGTGGGAAGGAGTCGGTCGTGACCTATTGTTAAAGAACCATCCCAGTAATGACCTGAACGACAGAGGAAAACCACAAAAAAACTCCTGTCAAGATGGTCGACCATGGCAAGAATCGTACCCCGGTCTCTTGAATCATGATTCAGCGTGCTAGCCACTTGGCCACTCGTCTCAGATCCCTCATTAAAAGAGAGTGAAAATATATATATATTGTTTGCTCATGAATCCACTTGCCTGCAGTATGTAAGGACTGGGCGCACTGGTGCTTGCCAACGCTAGAGCATGGCCCGTCGCAACAGACGTGATGTTGATAGCTGCCATTATCTCTTCGGCCAGCGACGCTTCCGTCGTCGGCAGCGCATTCACGGCAGCCAGGACGTGCTGACTGTCCAGACCAGCTGTTAGGGTCATTGTCCTCAGGCGAGAGTTGCAAGTGTCCAATAGGATAGCTCCGAGTTCAAGGTCATTCTGCAATCCAATACCATAACACGTGTGACCAGGGCAGAATGCATTGAGGGTTGCGTTTGTTTGTGCCAAGATGCATTGAGGGTTGCGTTGGTTTGCGGCCGGGAGATGGTACCTTCATTCATCTTGAAAACGCGTACCATACTGTGAGGACTTTTCTGTTTAATATGGATCGCAGCTCTATCTGGTGTGTTTTTGTAGAAACGGTTGATAAGCTGGCAAACTTGATGCCAGCAAACCGGCCTTGAACGTAACGTTAGTTCCTTTTATCACGGTCAATAGTACTTTAAACGTGGACCGTGAATCGGAACATATTTTTAACATGGGAGGGATAGGAAGCGAGGAAACCATCTCCAACGGGCAAACGCAACCCTCAAGGACAGACACTCGACCTGCGTAGCTGGCAATACCGGCAGTTGATATTTCAGGACCTGCGGTAACTGAGACTCATTTACTATTTAAAGAATACAGAGCACAAAAAACACAAAGAATACCCTCTCCATCAACAAGAAGAAGTTCAAGTCAGAAGTCAAAACTTACCTCATCCAAACTTGCCCATACACAATAGAAGAATACTTATCTAATCTTAATTCTGTTTAATTTTGAACATGTATGAAACGTATCGCTAATGTAATGTCCTTCATCATTTATTACCCCTTATTCATTTATCATTTTATAATTATCTGATATTTTTATATGTGACACATTCTATACAATGTATATTGTTCCCTCAATAAAGATTATTATTATTATTATTATTATTATTACTACCTCCCGGTACCGTACTCGCATTGTCCATTTCGTGTTTTTAACAACTTTTTGTGCTGTGTCCATTTGTTTCTCTTACTCTGTATCATTTATCTCTTGTATCGTCCATCATTGATTAATACTCTTCAAATCAAGTCCTACTTTCCAATAATTCAATATTCAAATGTTCACAACAATCATTCCCCAAACCTCTCTTCTTCCACTCATTTGACTCTCATTGGTTGACTTAAAAAATAAATATTGATATTACATAATATTGAACTACAGTAAAATCTCGAGTCTATATAATATATATAATATATATATAATATATAATATATATAATAGTATATATAATATATAATATATATAATATAATATAGTATATATAATAGGTACTGGTTATATGCGAGTATGTGCAGATAGAATGAACAATACAAGTATATAGAATTCAATTTCAATATAATCTAAATCCAAATGATTTATTTTGATATCTATCGAAACTGTGACGAGGGTATTGAATATTCATAAAAAAAATATATATAATATATACTAGGCAAACGCGAAATATGCGTTGTAAGATGAGCGAGATATCTGAATAAGGTATAATAACAGTCCTACATTTGCTACTTTATCGACTCTGGTATTCTACACACTCTGTCCTTCATTTAATTGCTACTTCATATTCTCTGGTATTCCACACACCTTGACGAATATGGAGAATATTTAATGCTTGGGCAAATATCGAATCTAGGAAGCAGTGAATCTTGGCTCATTTCCATATATTTGATGTATAAAAACAGTTATTTGAATTTTTTTCTCCGAAACGGCTGGTTCGAATTGCTCACAAAATGGTGATTATGTGTATCATCTATGTTTGAACACTCAGAAATTTTTTTATTTTTTTCGGAGAGGTTTCATTTTTTCAAATTTTCTCACCCAGCCTAATCTTATGGGGTTTTTAAAAACTTTGACCCGATATTTCTCAAAATCCTATCGACCGATTCATTCCAAAAACTATACAATTCCAAGTTGTAAATGTTGGCCCGTACAAAAAAAGTTTCATGTTGATCAGTCAAACTTTATGACCTGTGCAGTGCCCACAAACAAACAAACAACAAAAAAAAAAAACACACACAGACAAAGCCCTATAAGAGTGGAATGGAGACTTTGCTACGCTCATCTAATTATAAATACGTATCATTAAATTATAAAATGTATGAATGTCAAAATCTTTCTCTTTGATTTTTCGAACACTAAAACTTTCACATGAAAGGTGTATTTTGATAATCTATTCTGTAGCAAAATATTCGACCAACCTTAGCATTAACTCTCTTCAAAGCCCAGAGAAAAGCTTCCAATTGTCTGACCGCTCCCAGATCCAAGTCCTCTTCATCTGCACTACAGCGTAGCAGGGATTCTCCGTGCGTGTCTTTATGAACAGCGAACAGCGCTGCGACGTAGAGGTTATCTCGCGACGGCACGAGCACGCTGTAATCCTTGTTCACTTCCGAGGCTGCGGTGCGATGAGACACGAGCTGTCGGTCGGACGAATCAATCCGGCGGCCAGAGTCCGAGCGGTCGGATTCGTTTGTTGATGTCGACGATATTTCGCTCGGAGAATCGGCGGTAGACAACGAAATGTTGAGGTCTTGGTTAGAAGAATTTGTCGAGTAAGGCTTGAAATTACTCTCAATGGCAAGTAGGTCTTGTGGATTTATGACCATAATCTGTACAAATGAAAACAATATATGCAAAACCTGTTGAAAGTAGAAATATATTGAACATATTACTAGGCAAACGCGTTATGTGTTGCCGCGTTGATGGATGAGCTGGAACATATCACCTTATCTTTGAATTGGTTATTATATATATATATATATATATATATATATATATATATATATATATATACACCTTGAGATCCAAACCATTACATCACTGCCATCTTATTTTCCTTTATTAATTTCTATGATAATAAAGAAGGCTTTGTTTTAATCGTTTACAGTTAAGAGGTGACACCTGTAGCTTGAATTTAATAGGTATCTTGATAGCTTTGAGTGATTCACAAAAATTACATTATATATTTTTTTACATCAAAACGGCTGATCCGATTTGAGTGAAAGTTCGGTACAATGTGTATCATTATCAGATTAACATTTTCTGAGAATTTGAATTCTCTCGGATGAAATGTTTTTCATGAATTCTTTTCTCTGGGTTACTCCCAGGGGATTTTTAAAAACTTTGAAATGAGTTTTCTCAGAAGTGGTTCAACTGATCACGCCTCAAAACTATACAGTATCGAATTAGATAATGACACTTGTGCGTGCCAAGTTTCAACCGATTTTGAATTTTCGTCTGACCTGTGGAGCGCGAACAGAAAAAAAATAAAAAGTACTTTTTTTTCGGGTATGGCGAAATTGAGTCTTTGCTTCGCTCATCCAATTATGTATGAATGAAATGTTTCAATCTCGGTTTCAATATCACATTATTTCAAAGTAAAAAACATTATTCAAGCACATTATTTTAACATTATTCTCTTTGATAAATGTAAGTTGGGTTACATTCTGATACACATTTATGAAAACTTTCAGCTTGATCGGGTGAGCCATTTTGAAGAAAAACCATAAAATGTGCTAAATTGGTACCACTCGAAGCAGTTTTTACCCATTTCTACATTAAATGTCACCCAATTGGCGAATGTAGGCTAAAGTTTGGCCATAAAAGTCGACATACTATTACTATCCGCTCGTCTAACAACGCATATATAGCGTTTTCCTAGTTAGAAATAAGGTCACAATAATTTTCAAAAATGGAAATCACGGAATTTCAATCACAAAACAAGAATTGAGATTCAACCATCAATGATTTGTGTCGCTCATTCAATAATTAAAAAATGTACTATGTGAGTAAAAACACTAACCTTTGCTAGAACAATACCTTCAGTGAGGCTATTGTTATATTTCACGAGCTGAAGACTGAGCTGCGTGTTCGGTTGCCTCAACCAGCCTCGGTCCGAATGAGGATACAGTAGACTCTCGTGTTCCGTTCCTCTATCGTCCGCAGACTCTTCAACAGCCGTTGCTCCACACGTGGCGTGCGGGCACTTCGTACGCCACGCTTGTTTCAGCGCTTGTGCCAGCGTGAGAACAGCTTGACCGGCCGATATGACGTGCTGCGTGCGTATCGCAAAGTCCAAGTCGTCTTCGTTGCAATCGAAAGCATGCTCGGAGGAATGTTCGGTGCAGTACGATCCCGACGAGATGTAGTCGAAGAACCATTTGTCTTCTGGCGACGGAGGCTCCGGGGCAATCTAGGTAAGAAGAAATTGGCGTTTATAAGTATCGACGTTGAATAAATGAGAATCTAAATGATATATAAATAAACCAGGGGGCGAATTTGGGTAGACTTTAGCAGACGCTCTACACGGGCTCGTTGTTCGCTCGCTTCAGACTCGAGTTTAACGTGCATCGTGTGCTAGGCGCCACCCGTAGACTAACCCGCCGAACTCAGATTCACATGAACGCCGTTAATTCCCTAGCTCACACTTCTGATATATTTCACATCCTATGTTTTTTTTCGGTATTAAAAAATATGTATCTAGGTTTTCGTGAATTATAAATTTTTCCATTTTCCATTTGAAGAATTTGAATAATCACAAATTGTTGGTTCAAAATTCTGTATTTACGGTAACCTTTGTTTTTCAATTACTAACAGAATGCAAAAACACTCATATTGATATCACAAAAATTACGGCCGTGAGAGTTTGCGGCGTGAAATACGAGCGCCTGCGTCCTCTTAAATAGCTGTTTTATCGTAAATATAAGACAGAGCTGATTCCCTAGCTATCAGAATATTATGAGAATAATTTTGAAAAATAAAAATAAATATTAGGTGTATCATTTAATTTATAATTTCAACAGAAATTACAGGACATGTATACGACTGTAATAGAATAAGTAGCATACATTTCTAATTCTTATTAAGGCCGTATCATCCACTATCGTAATATAAATGCCTGCTGGCTGATCATTCAATAATATGTTTAACTGTGCTTAACGACTCCACCAACAGCTAGGTTACACGAGGGTACGAATGAGCGGGCGATAATGAAACAATGAAGTGATCAAAGGTGAAGAGACATTTACAAAAACTCATGCCTTATGCTGGACACGAACCCACGACCAACTTTAATGATCCATTCTCTGTCCATAGATCTATATCACCGAGATACGTTACTCAACGTCAAGAAGGCGTACATATTTGTGTCTCGGCAGTAGCGTCACACCGCTTTGCGAACCGGGAAGTTTCCCACATATTTGTCATATATTAGTGATATATATCGCTAATGTAATGTAATGTCCTTCATCATCTATTACCCCATATTCATTTCTATAATTTTATAATTATCTGATATTTTTATATGTGACATATTCTATACAATGTATATTGTTCCCTGAATAAAGATTATTATTATTATTATTATTATTATTATTATTATTATATAGAATGCCTTGCTTAGATTATATTTGTAAATGTCCAGTATGGCCGCCGAGATTAGAACGAGCATATGTCGCTATCAGCTGCAGGCGTAACGTGTCTCGGTAAGGTAATACTAATAGTATATATCTACGCTCTAGCTGTGCCTTAGCTGAATGAGACATGAGGGACGAGGGGCAGGGGCATAAATTACCCAATTAATTATATTATATAGAAATATATATAATATATAAATATAAATATATATAAATATATAAATATATAGAATTTGAAATCTTACCTTCAACAGTCGGATGCGATCAATCCAGTACTGATCAAACTCCGGTAGACGGTTTGGAAATACTGCCACAGAATAAAGGTCCACGTCTACAGTAAAGATATCCACATCGTCGTGCGTTAAAAGATTCGGGAAGAACAGTTTCAGCTTCTTGTCAAGTGTACGATCACTGCCGTTGTTGTTGCTTGAGGAACTTGATTCCAGACGTTGGTTGAGGACTTCTACGAACGACGGAACGCCAAACGGATGAATCAGGATCATGATTGGTATTTCACTTTGAGCTGCAGATAAGATTGTATCCACGGTTTCCACATTCTCAGTCACATGATCAGGATAGTTCGAGATTTCGTATCGCGGCACAAACGATTTAACGTCAGCGACGAATGGTTGACCTTCATTCAACTCGTAACGAGTTACGAAGTGTAACATTTGAGTGTTATAATAATCATTGTCATGTACTACGATGCACTGTTGCCAATTCATTTTTGTTGCCACAGCAACCATAGCCTGCAAACAAGAGAGAAGATGCTTCATCACTTTTGCCCCATAACATGCAACATTGATAAATAACACATTATTGGCGGGGAGAGGCCGGGGAGCAAGTATTGTCTGACAAAATGTGTTCAAAGTTTAATAAATAGGGCACGATGTAGTGATACCAACAGACTTTACCATAATATGAGGAAGGTGTACCAACTCCCATACTAATAACGTGGACGGTATTAGTGGTTTCTTGCGGTCAGTTCAGAGCCAACGGTCCCGATTGCCTGTCACGATTTAGCGGATTCCCTTGTGAACTAGATGTAGATAAGAGTGACTACGGTACCGGTGGCATTGTTCAACTTGAAAAAATCTATCATTTTTGTGCAAAACAAATGCCACTGCTAACATAATCATCTATTGAGATGTATATAGTTCGATATGAGATCGTCAGTTGCACTAGCAGCAATCGGGACCTTGGACGCAGATTCTTACCGCGGAAATACTTCACTTTGAAAACGCGTATCGGTACAAATTCTTTGTATTATGATAAAGTCTGTTGGTATCACTACATCGTGATCAGGGTCACAAAATTATTATTTTATATAAAAATGAAAAATGATAAATTTGTTGCCTGTTCTCACTTTAATTCTCGTCTCAGCAGACACAAGTGTTACGTCGGAATCGAGAGCCACGACAGGCACTTGGAAGTGTTCCAACGTGTCTCGCACTTCGCCGTCGCTCAGCAGCCCGGCACCGTCGATAAGGCCCAGCTGGAGCGTCGGCTGCGCTGCTTCGAGGTCAGCTGGCTGGTTGTCGCCGCGGAGCATCGGTAGCAGTTCACCGAGGTGAGAGGCGGCGACTCGAGATCGACCGCAGCTGTCAAACACCTTCACACCTGAACCAGACAATCATTCATTACTATTATTATTTGTCTTTAATTTTTCGGTACAGTACCGTACCGGTACGGTACTGTACGGTAATAAAATGTGACTCGGAAGGTTTAATCCGGAGACAGAGTTCTAATTCATATCAAATTCATATAATAATAATAATAATAATAATAATAATAATAATCATCATTTATTCACAGTATACATTGTGGTATGTTACGTTTCGTCATTACAGTATAGTAAAACCATCTTATTTAACAGGATAAAATTCATTCATAGTATATGGTTCTTTATCTAAAAGATAACGTTTTACATCACGTTTAAAACAATTTACATTTTCCATCATGCGGAGCTCTTTGGGTAATAAGTTAAAACATTTGACACCGTTAAAGTTCAGTCCAGTTTCAAATAAGGCACTTCGATGATGGACAACTACTGGAAGGTTTTTACCTCGAGTGTTGTGTGAATGATTAACATCTTTTTCAAAAATACTTAAATGAGAATGAACGAAGCAAACTAATTCCAAAATATAAATGGCTGTGACAGTTAAAATATTGAGCTTTTTGAACATTCCTCTACAACTCTCAAATCTATTTAGATTGGCCAATAGTCTTACAGCATACTTTTGAAGTATGAAAATTCTGTTGATGTCTTTCTTTGCAGCACCACCCCAAAACACAATACCATAACGTATGATAGATTCAAAGTTTGCCAGGTACATCATTCTTAATTCATTCAATCCTAGTACCTTCTTCAGTGATCGAAGTTTGAATATAGTTTGTCTTAGTTTCGTACAGGTTATATTTATATGGGACGTCCATTTCAGGTGCTTGTCAATATTAAATCCTGGAAATTTAGTAAGATCGTTTTATACAATTAAAACAAATCGTAGCAATTGATTCTGTTATCATACATTTTTATTTTTATTCTTTCTTTTTTCCTTTTGTATACTGATAAACTGTACATCTGCTGTAAATGAAAAGAAATGAACATTGCCCAAGAGACAGTTCAAAATGCTGGCAATGTCCAGATATATCACAGAAATGTTTTTATTTATAATATGTTCCGTACTTTTGGAAACTGACACTTCCATCTGCGACGGAAAATTATGGACACAGACAGCGCATTCCTGGTGTTAAAGTTATTTGGTTTCAAATAATCAAAATGGGGTGGTAAGATCGCCCTTGTGGTGTTCCGTCCAAACAATCCTATCTTTCATCCATAGCCTTAATTGGGGAACAATGATATTGTATCAAGTTTCAATGTTATTGAAAAAAAATCATCATAAGGGGACGTCCATAAATTACGTCACAGATTAGAGGGGGGGGGGGGGGGGGGGCGGGGGTTGTCAAGATTTGTGACAAGGTGTTACAAGGGTGGGAGGGGGGGAGGCAACTGTGTGACGTACCATTTTTTTGTTCTATGTATTTGGCACCATTCTCATAGATTCTTATATTTATACCCACTCTAGAAACAGCAGATGCATATCAAATAATTATCAAGTAACTACTCAAAAAGCAAAAAAAAAAAAGAGAATATTTCAATTTTCTTACTTTATTGTACCTTTGCCGCCTGTCGATTTCAATTTTTTGGTTGAGGGAGGGGGGGGGGGGTATGAGAATTTGTGACATATTTAAAGGAGGGGAGGGGGGTAGAAGGTTTTGTGACCAACTGTGACATGGGAGGGAGGGGGGGGTTCAAAGTGGCCTAAAAACGTGTGACATAATATACAGATGTCTCCTAACCATCAGTTTTTGTGAATTACAGCTAGGCACTACACTGATTGCACTGTATTCGAGAACAGAAGGGGGTTAGTATGTTTATGCATATAATATCAAATAATGACCAGTCCAATATTGTGTTTACCCTGCTGTGAAAATCTATTTCCTATTTGGATTAATAAATAAATAATGTGATGACTTTTTTTATGTGAATAATTTTTTTTTTTCATTCATTTATATTGAATTTAATGATGCACTGTAATGATGACTAAGGTCCTATTGGTGTCAATGAATAATGAATAAGATGATGGGATGATGAGATGAAGGATAATCTTACGTAATCGGAAGGATAGTGGGAAGGAAGTGGTCGTGGCCTATATTATAAGAACCATCCGTGCATTTATTTAAGGGGACATTGACAGCCCCACACCGACAATGTGAAATTGGCACTTCGCCGGTACATGTTCCTCACGAAGCATGGAAGATACATGCACGAAACTTCCACGGTAGTTACTCAAGACCTTTGTACACTTGCACTGAGAAATGAAAAAATCTGAAAAAAATTACGTATAATTCAAATTTTAAAAGAAAGTGTCCAAAAAACATACAAT